>OY754985.1:24351898-24929398 GCA_963576475.1 Molanna angustata
TGGCGAATCGCTTGTAGCACATGGCGATAAGAAATATTTGGAAGGTTCGAGCTCTATCGTCGGCTAGGTATGTATTTTTTTTTATATCTTTAATATATGTATCTTTACTCATCCCTTGATAATATGTCAATACAGTTCTACTGTTTAGAAATATGTAGAATATTAAATATATGAGTTCATAAATTTTAATATATTTTGTTGTCTCTTTTAGATATTATCAATATTAGGTATTATGCTGAGCAAATATATTTGTTTTAAGTTTATATTTTCGATTTTCCAATTTCATTATTACATAATATTTATAGTTCTTCATTGTAATAATATTTTTATAATTAAAATATTATTTATAACGCAAACGAAGATTACGTCATTTTACATAGCTCAAGGCTCAAACGGCTAGAACACTGGCAACGGTGAAATAAAGTCTTTTAAAAAGTAAAAAGAAGATGAAGTGGGTGCATAGCTCAACCCTCGTGCACATTTTTATTGTCATTTATGTTAAGATTTTATTTTAATGTAGGTAAATAAAAAAAATGCTAATTTTTAAAAAAAAATTGGAAAATTTGCTTACCTGGAGTGAATAGTAGGGGCCGCCCCAGAAAGGGATGGTATGACCATGTGAATGATATTTTGAAAGAAGGAAATATAAGAAGCTTGAATAATCGACGAGCATGTATGAGACGATGCATGGATGTAAAGGAAGCTAGGAATGTATGCAAAAATAGAGGAGTATGGCGCTCGGTTCTCTCTGCTTACCCCGTAAGGGATATGGCGTGATGGTATGTATGTATGTATGTATGGATCTGGTCCCTATTATGTATAAAAATAGACAAAAAATACTTTTTATCCTTTCAGTCTATTCCAATAAAGTGGGTCGTGTTTAAAAATATTTTTTTTTGTTTTTATTTATTTTCTATTTCTTTATTTATTCTTTCTTATATCCTAATCTTTATTTTTTTTTTCAATGTTTGAAATTCATTGAAAAAATTCAACTCCATTATAACATAGAATTATGAAAAAAAGTAAGTATAATTTTACGTTCTATTTAATTATTAATATTGCGCACTTCTGCTCTGGGACTGTGCCTCTCTGCCGCCGAATATGCTTGCCCTGTATGGTTTGGATCAGCTCATGCCAACCAAGTGGATGTTGCAGTTAATGAAATGGCACGAATTATATCAGGATGTCTTAGACTCACAGCCATAAACAAATTGTATCCCATAATAGGCATAGCACCCCCTAACATCAGAAGAAGAGTGGCAGCAGATGCGGAGAGGCATAAGCAGATACACGACCCAAGACACCCACTCTATGAACACAAAACACCAAACCCTCGCCTCAAGTCAAGGAATAGCTTCCTAAAGTCCACAGCCGACCTGCAGACCTCCCAGAAGTAACGCCGAGAGGAGTTGTGGATGGACGACCCAATCTCTGCATGGATGGACACAAGCGAGAAGGCGAATAGGGCGCACTGCCTGCCATTCCCAATATGGAAGACACTGAACAGGCTGAGGGTGGGTGTGAGTGGCTGCAAGAGCAACCTGCACAGGTGGGGCTTCTCGACGGAGGATGATACCTTCTGTGATTGTGGGGCAGTGCAGGATGACGACCATCTGCTGTCCTGCCCAGAATTGGACGAGGGTTGCCACATGGACGACCTGATTAAACTAACCGACAGGGCTATTTCCGCCGCCACACATTGGAGTGGCAAAATCTGAGTTCCGGACTCGATAAGTAAGTATTATTAAATAGAACTTTTTTTTTATAACTACTCCAAATTTATTTAATTCTTTTATATATGTTGCATTTCTGTTTTTCGGCAAATGTCATTGGAAGCAAATGTGTAGGCAACAAGATTGGAATAAAGAAATTGATTGAATTTGATTTCATCTTTTTAATGATATGTACGAGACGACAAACCATAGGATTAATAAAAACGCCGTAAAAAGAGATCTTGAATATGGTCGTGTTTCAACCCACGCAAATATTTTTGATCTATACTAATAATTGATAGGCATAGATTATCTGTGACGATCTAGTCCAATTTTTCCCTCTTCTACAATCAACATGGTGCATATTAAAATGGGATTCTTTCGGATGTAAACCAGAGTTATTTTGTTTATGAACCATGCATATAATCATTGAGCCACGAAGGTTGACAGTTCTGAACTACCTACCTTACCATACGTAGGCGTCGCTTATACTAAAATTTGTTATTATTGGTACAATGTTTGTAGTTAGGTACATGTATGCCCACTTACTTTGAGAGTAATAATATTTGAATACTGTTACAAACGTTTTCACAACATATAACCTACGCATTTTCTGCTTTGAGTGCATCAACAGAGAGGAATTGGTTAATTTTTTGACATACCTTTTAACATCTTTATGCGCTTGCGCAACGTTCAACAATTATGCCTCGTTCAGTTCCCTTATCAATGAAATTTTTCAATAAATGCAAAGTTCTATATATTTGAATAATGAGTAACATTGCGAAGAAACCTTTTTGTAACGCCATCTATTGAGAAGTTGGTTTATTTGTAAACAATGAAAGCAACAGTCCTTATAAATGATGTGACAGTGTTCTCGCACAATTGGTGAACGTTGCGCAATCGCAAAAAGCGAATATGCCAACCACCCGATGACAGGTCGTGAGCCATGTAGGTGCCTTGAGTTCCTGGTTCTTCTATAATATCTAAACTTCGTCTCTATTGAGATGTTAAAAAAGTTTGACAAAAAATATTATTTGACTCCCGACAGGGAAAAAACTTAATTTTTGCATAATATATGTATTTAAAAAAATATTCCATACTTATAAGTATCAATTCATTTTCAAGCAGTTATAGTTATAGTTTGATTTTCTTATAGTATAATAGTTTTATTATTAGGTATAAATTACACATCTTTTGTCGGACACTGAGTATAGGGCACAGCCAGCTTGTTAAAACATTAAATTAATAATGCACATACTAGGTATGAAGTGACTTTTAATATCATGTAGGCAGACACCAAACATTGAACACACGTGTCTAGTATTTGGTGTAATGTGGGCGAACAGGTCAATCTACCTACCTTTTAAATGAAAAGTTTCTTACTTACATACCTACGTAATCTATTTATTACTTTTGATATTAATTGCTTTAAATAGTATGAAACAGATAGTTAATTCTCAGTCAATTTTGAAAATAACATTTTATTTTTCCTCCTCAAAAACCCAAGGGGATATAGTGGGGTCGTGGGGAGTAATGAATTCACAATTTTTAAGGCTATTTTTTGTTGCAGATCATCAAACAATATTTATTTATTTATTTTTAACACTTAATTGTACATAACTTATTTGCCAGTACAAATGGCGAACTTATTGCCTAACGGCCATTTCTTCCAGAAAACCGTCTGTTGCAATTACATATGTATAAAAGTGGTACATGTACAAAAAAAGAAAACCTACACAAAACTATAAACATATAACATTTAAAAATGAACACAAAACACAAATTAGTATAAAACAGACAAGTAACTTCCGGTAAATATAATACATATACCTAGAGTCTTCAATACCAACAACAGCTTGCCCTCAGACTTAATTGGATTAAATTCGTATAATAAAATCAAAATATCCTGTAAAAAATCATTTTTAACGAAATTTTTTTTTCCTTCCCTTTTTTTTATTTTTTTTCCTTTAATTTTTATTTTTATTCTATTGTATTTGTGGCTTTTTCTGATATGTTTTTTTTTTGTTTTATTCTGGATATCTTATAACATTTTTATATTGGTAGACCAATTACTATTTTTTTTATTGTTGGTTAGTTTAAGTTAGCATTTATAATGTATGATATAGAAACCCACTGATAACCATTTATGGTTAGTGGGATCTTGTATAAATTAAATTATGTTGAAATAAATAAATAAAAAAAAAATAAAATAAAAAATATACAAAAAAGTAAAAGGAATAAAAATGTTTACACCAATGACAATTAAACAATTCTTAGATGAAACCTGATACAACACTATGGGAGGGAAGGGAATATAAGGAGAGGAGATTTGTCTAACTACAGGAATAGGGAAATTAATTGGAAGTATGTTGGTTAAGAAATAGAAAGTAGGGCCAAGTTGTTCCATAACCGGGCAGCATGGACAGTAAAGGATGGTGAATAGAAAGCCTAGACAAGTGATGGGATGGCGAGGGTTCTCTCTCCTCTAGATCGATGCGGGATTCCATGAGAGGCCAGAGGTCTTTCGGTCAATATCATGCTGAGATTGTTTTCTGAAAGTTTCATCACGATGTACCTGTGTGTGTGTGTATGTGTGTGTGCTGTGTAACGTTCACCAATTATGCCTTCTTATTGAGTTCCCTTATCAATGTAATTTTTAAAAGTTCTATAAATTTGAATAATGTGTAACAATTCACCTGAAAATAAGGAACTATACTATTGCCATCTATGAAGTAACGATAATCATATTAAAAGAAAAGATAGAACACTATTCAGAAACTATCATGGGGGAATACCAAGCTGGGTTCAAATCATATTAAAAGAAAAGATAGAACACTATTCAGAAACTATCATGGGGGAATACCAAGCTGGGTTCAGAAGAAACAGAGCAACTACTGATCAACTGTTCACAGTGAGACAGATACTGTCAAAATGCTGGGAGTTCGACGTTGACGTATACCAGCTATTTATAGAGTTTAAACAAGCGTATGACAGTATAAGTCGGGAAAAGCTCTACGAAATATTACTTGCTTTTAAAATTCCAACGAAGCTTGTAAGATTAGTGAAAACAACAATGAGTAGTACGAAATGCAAAGTCAAGATAGAGGGTGAGATGACTGAGGGGTTCTTAGTATCTCAAGGTCTTAAGCAGGGCGATGGCTTGGCACCCACACTCTTCAATCTAGCACTAGAGTATGTCATTAGGAAAACATCCGTAGACACAAGCTCCACTATACACTATAAGAGTAGCCAAATAGTGGGTTATGCGGATGACCTTAATATTATGGGCAGATCCCTCGCAGCTATTCGAGAAGTCTTTGAGCCACTTGAAACGGCAGCAGCAGAAGTAGGTCTGCAGATCAATAAAAATAAAACAAAAGTAATGAAACAGACCAGAAGCGCAAACCGTTGGCAAGGAAACACAATACATTTGAAAGACAATTATGACTTTGAAACTGTTGAAGACTTCAAATACCTGGGTTCCACAATCAACAAAGATAATGAGGACACAACAGAAATAAAAAACAGAATAACAACAGGTAACGGAGCATTCTTCTCTCTTCTAACGGTGTTCAAATCAAGAAGTGTCCATAGAAAAACGAAAATCACGCTGTATAAAACCATTATTAGAACAGTTGTAACATATGGATGTGAAGCATGGACACTTACAGCCAAATCTGCTGAAATACTGGACACGTTTGATAGACGAGTGCTTCGAAGAATCCTAGGACCTGTGCCTGATGGTGACGCCTGGAGGATTAGATACAATAATGAGCTGTATGCTATCTACAAAACTTCCAGGCTCTCTGTGCATGTCAGATTGAGCAGATTGAGATGGGCCGGACATGTACAGAGAATGCCACCACAGCGAATACCAAAGAAAGTTCTGTGTGGACATCCAAGTGGAAGACGAAAGGTTGGAAGACCGCGGCTGCGATGGGAGGACGAAGTTGGAAGGGATGCTTCCCAACTACTGCAAGTGCCGGGCAGTTGGAAAGTTGCTGCAGAAGATAGGAGAAGCTGGAGGCGAAGACTGACGGAGGCCAAGGCTCGACATGGGCTGTAGCGCCATTGAAGAAGAAGAAGAAGTAACGATAAAAAACACTTTTGTAACGCCATGTATTGAGAAATTTTTTTTTTTGTAAACAATGAAAGCAACAGTCCTTATAAATGATGTTTGCGTATATGCAATTATTAAAGTATTTGAGAAAAAGTAGGTTTTAATCTGACATATCGGTTAGGGATGTGAAAAGAGATATTTTCTAATAAATTTGGACAGTCAATTATGTTATGAAATTGTTTATACAAAAATAATGAATCTGCGGTTATTCGCCTAGATGATAGTGATAATAAATTAAATCTCGATTCAGCTATGTAAACGTTATTGATATGATTGTGAATATGTTATGATTGATCTTGTCAATAGCTTTCGAGAAGTCTGTGTACCTAAATGGTATCAACTTGTGTGCTTCCTTCAATTGACGTTAGAATGTATTCCGTATACTATTTGTTTCCACTGATCTACAATATCTCCCAATCAAGCTAGATACAACCTTTAGAATGTTTAAAATTCTGCACAACAAAGCAGATATAGCTTTTACTGTATGAAAATAAAAAAGGCGAAAAATGTCCGATATAATTCATTCACACAATTCAACATTCTGTGCCAATTATATCAGACCCGAATCTCAATATTTTACAGAATCTATTAACATAAATTGTCATCACTACGTACATATTATATATAACTGAAGCGGGCCTAGGAGGAAGAATTCATCAAACAGCTGTGAGGTATTCACATATTCATCGAAAAACATAGTACCTATTTATTCCTTTTTACGGGAAAATCGTTAATATGACAGATATGGGCCATTTCAACTGATTAGTGAAGTGTAAATACAATTTTTAGGTTATGTAAGGTTAAGTTAGGGTATAGATGGTCGATGAGTTGTGATACTATTGATTTTATTGGTGGCAACTTGATAAGATTAGGTTAGGTTTCGTTAAGGTATAGATGGTCGGTGAGTTGTGATAATACTGATTTTATAGGTGACAAATTGTTAGGTTAGGTTATATTAGGTAAGGTTAGGTTATAGACGGTTGATGAGTTGTGATACTATTGATTTTATTGGTGGCAACTTGATAGATTAGGTTAGCTTTCGTTAGGGTAAAGATGGTCGGTGAGTTTTGATAACACTGATTTTATAGGTGGCAAATTGTTAAGTTTGGTTATATTAAGTAAGGTTAAGGTAAAGACGGTCGGTGAGTTGTGATACTATTGATTTTATGCGTAACAAATCAAAAGGTTAGGTTAGGTTAGGATATAGATGGTCGGTGAGTTGTGATACTAATGATTTTATGGGTGGTAGGTAACTAGTTTAGGGGATAGATGGTCGGTGAGTTATGATGCTATTGACTTTATGGGTGGCGATTTGTTAGGCGCGTGTCAAATAAATATTTAAAACTTATCATTAATATTATTTTTCTCACTTTTCAGTTAGACTATGAGACTCGTGTAAGCGTGTTGCATTACAACTTTGAATTCAGAAAATCGTTTTATGTAGGTATCATGAATACTAAAAAGTATTGTTGTTATAATTTACTGTAGGTACTAATCGATTTCTGTGACCGATTAGCAAAAGTAAATATAAACCTGTATTTATTTATTAATATTAACAGAGACGAAGAAGATATTCATACATTATTTTTTTTTCATTAAGGTAAACATATCAGCTTCCTACCTAAAAAACCAACGGCGCCCGCTCTGGAACCAATATATCTTAATAGTTTTTTTATTTATTTTATTTTTTACATAGGTAAATTTATTTATTGTATTCAGCAAAAATTAGATTGACTAGGTCCTTATCCAGTTGATAAAGGCCTAAACAATCGAAATGGTCATACATTGATACAAGAAATAAACATGTAGAACCATTACGTAGCTGTTTATGAGGGAGGTGTGTGGAGAATCCGATTCTAGCTGTACCAGCTTTATGATGATGTAGAAGTCAGATTTTTCTGGATTGGAGATTCAGATGGCTTGGTCATGTGGAAAGAATGAGAAACTGTCCGCCAGACGAGTTCTTCACTTCACCATAGACCAGAGGTCGTAAGACTTATGGGGAGACCCGAGCTGAGATGGATGAACTGCGTCCAGGGGAGCCTGGACTCTTTGAGCGTGGTCGATTGGAGACGTAGAGATGTGTAGGAATAGCGAAAACTTCTTTTAGAGGCCAGGTCCCTCCTTGGGATGTAGATACGATGGCTGGATTTGGATATAATCAATTCTGTTTGGTTTAAAAAACGTAGTAATTCTGAGTAAATCTATGTATAGAAAATATTTACTGTGAAGCCTTTAAGTTGGTTTTTTTGACTTATCAACTCTACTCATGTCGATTTATTAAGAGAAAGAAATTCTCTTGAACAAATCGACAGTTGGAAAATAAATTACCTATCTTAAAATATTTATTAATTTGTGTTTAATTGTTTATAGTTTGGTACGACGTATTCTTCAATTATACATACCATCGACAGTTGAATTTCATGTGTTATATGCAACTAGTCACATAAATTTAATATTTTCTTGCAACATGTGCAACTAGTGTATGTGAAATAAGCTAATTACGTTTTAAATAAAATGGCGCTTCGTACTTCTTGGCGGTCCTGCAAAATCGTAGACTCGTCCATTGTTAGATAGGTATGTATGTATGTACTACAGCTGTCAGTATAGTAACGCCATCTCTCGGAATAAATAAAAACAGCGGATATACTCGTATTTTGTGTTCGATTCTAATGCAAATTTCCTCAACTCTCCGATAGAGGGACTTTAACAAGAGTTTCAAATCAATTCATTGAATTGCTATCTCTATATAACCATTGTTATAATACAGTGATAGCAACGCCAAAAAATAACAATTTATTTTTTTTGTCTGTTTTTTGATTATTTCCTTTCTTATTGAATATATTTTTGAAAAGGAAATTTTTCTGGCACCTGGGAGTCGTTGCGTTTACAAGTGCGCATCCCATTTATATAGATAAAAATTGAAGATTTTAGTATCATTTGTAAGTCCTTATTGAGCTCTTATACTATCCATCTGATTACAATGAAATTTGGTGATTTGAAGATAATTGAAAAAAATTTTTTTTTACATATTTCAGTACAAATAACATGTAAGTATAAATTATTAAAAAAGTAATTTTTTTGTTGTATATAATTCTTATAGCGAAATATTTTAAATGTTAGCAACTCAGTTGAACTAAATTGACCAAACTGACTTCTATCCAAACTTCCCATTATTCATAATTCACTACACTCTGCCTTCATAACTTGATACTACCCCCTATTCAGCAACTATTTTAACTAAAATAAGAACGTTCTAAAATTGTAGATTTTAGTTTTACGGTGTTATTTCAGCGTTATAAAATATCAACTTGGACTAAATTGAATAGGAACGTACCTATATTGGCCGGAACGTTCTTAAAAAGTTACTCAATTAGACGTATTTTGAATAATTATGAAAATTTCATCATTTTCATAATTATTCATAATACGTCTGATTCAGATTTTTTTAAGAACGTTCCGGCCAAAATAGGCATGTTCCTATTCCATTTAGTCCAAGCTGATATTTTATAACGCTGAAATAAGACCGTAAATCTATAATCTGCAATTTTAGAACGTTCCTAATTTAGTTACAATAGTTACTGAATAGGGGGTAATCTCTATCTTGGTGCCATTCATCATTTCCATACCTAACAATTTATGGGTTCAAATAACTGAGAGGTCACTGTATATTTTTTTTTCTGTTTAAGTTTTATTATATCTGTTAATTAAATATATTATATCTGTGGAAATGAGATCCCTAAGACGAATGTGTGACAAAACAATTTATGATAGGATAAGGAATCAAGATATCAGAAGAGAATGTAAGATTGAAAGGGATATTTTGAGTAGAATGAAGATAAATGCTTTGCGATGGTTCGGACATGTAGAGAGAATGAACGATGAACGACTGACAAAGAAAGTATACAAGGCTGAAAAGAGTGGATTGAGATGTAAGGGTCGACCAAGAAAGAGCTGGCATGATCATATAAATGAGATTTTGAAAGAGGGGAATATACCAAGTCAGAATAATAGGAGAGCATGTATGACGCGATGTATGAATGTAAATGAGGCAAAACAGGTATGCCAAGATAGAAGAGTCTGGCGTTCGGTTCTCTCTGCCTACCCCAAATAGGGAAACGGCGTGACGGTATGTATGTTTGTCTGTTAATTCTTTTACATTCAATCACATGTAACCCTAGACCAAATTCAAAAGTACCTACTGCCTCAGAACAGACTCGTCTAGTGAGGTAGAAAATTTTCAAATAGGAAGAATTGTTCACAATATTTTTATTTTAAGTCTTTTTACTCCTCACTTACCCTAAGGGATATCGTGGGAAATTATGAACTCGCAATTAAGGCTATATTTTTGTAGCAGATTATCAACTAATATCATGCTGAGATTGTATTCAGAAAGATTCATCACAATGTATCTGTTTGTGCAGTGTACCTACTACATATGTGCTATGTATGGCGTGTTTATTCTATTTTATCGAGTATAGATTAAAGTACCCCTTCGATTATTTTCTTTTTTTGCAAATTTGTATATTTCTGAAGAGTGCTTCTCAGCTCAGTAAAACTTGAAATTTGATATTTTAATTTTCAAATTGGTACATCAATTCCATAAAATAATCTTGAATAATTATCAAGTTTTCGTAAGAAAATATTTAAATCAAAAATAATTTAACATAACTAATTTCATGAAAATGCTTAAAATTTTCCACACAAAATTGAATATTTTGTGTAGTGACTTGGTAGTGAGGCTTTTAGAGTTGGCCATAACCCACTCTTTTAATAATGTTACTTTTTTGTTATCGTAATATGTAAACATGATGTAAAATTAATCATATAATTTTATTTTATTTACCGACCCAAAAGAAACCGTTTAATGAAACAGACCGTAGGCATTGATTTATATTTTATTGAGAATTATTTAAGATTTTTTTTCCGATAGTACTAAAATGTCTATTAGATTCGTCCCTTTATCACAGCCACTATATGACAATATTTGACATATCATTTATTTGCTTGTTTGGCTGTAATAATTACATTGGTACCAACATATTCTTCGCGATATACAAATACTTGAAGAATATCATCGCATTAATTTGATTCACTTCCTTCACAAGCTGCCACATGTATCCTTGGGTAACTACCTATCAACAAGCACCTACCCACATCAGATCAGCTAAAGAATGTGGTATTGTCTCATTAAATCGAAAAACAGGAATCGATCCTGGAATCCTGATGCCATTCGACGACCGAAGTAACAATGCAGCCACAATGCATTGCTCCATGATTCATGTATAGACGTGATGATATTCAGCAAAATTATTCCACAGCAGCTGATTATCGAAAAGATCCTTTGACTCCTCATTTTGGCAATATTGACATTGAATTGTTGGACGAGAGCAATAAGTTACCATTAGTAAAAAAATTTAAACAACAAAAGTGTCCCTATTTATAAAAAACGAGTGGGTTGTGACCAACGCTAAACTCCTCACTAACAGGTCATTCTATAAAGTATTAAAATTTTGTATGGAAAATTTTCAACATTTTCATGAAATGAGTTTGTTAAATTATTTTTTATTTAAAGATTTTATTATGGCAACCTGATAACTCTTCAATGCCATTAAGTGAAAATGATGTGCTTTTTTACCATTTTGAAAATAAAAATTTCAAATTTTAAGTTTCCTGAGTATGGAGTCACTTTGAAATATTTGACAGTTAAAAAAATTGAAAAGCACTATTCAGATAGGTATCCTTCAAAATCTAATGGGGTCTAAGTGATTTTTAGATATACCAATTTGCAAAATTTGAATATAATCGAATGAGTAGGTACTTTAGTCTATAATCGATAAAGTAAAAATGAACACGCCGTACATAGCACATTGCACATAGCACATAGCACACTGCATACAACACATAGCACATAGCACACACACACAGATACATTGTGATGAATGCATATTGCTATATAAATATAATACATATAAAAAGCCAAAAATTTAAACAATGAGATAACAATATGATAAATTTGTCTAAGTAACATATTTCGAGAATCGTATTAAGAGGGTGACTGCTGCCAACGTACCTATTTTTTCAAGTTGATATACCATCATTATTACTAAACGAATCATTTTGAAAAAAAAATAACCTAGTTAGTTTGGATATTAATAAGGAGAAATATATCTTAACTTTTTGATTATGTTCTGTATATATTCTTGTAGGAAAATAATAAGCATACCCCGATTTTAGACATTTATCTTAAATTTTTAAAAAAAATATAAGGTATAGAGCAATATTTTTTTTTATAAATTAAAGAAGAACAAAATACCTGGAAAAATATGATATGACGTTGAATAATAATTGAATATTTTCATAGTTACATATACGCAAACATTGGATTTATTTTCATAACATTGTCACTTCATGTATAAGGTCACTTCATGTCTATGGTTGGTTGAAAGATATTCCAGTTTTCAAAATGCCCGCCATTATGCGCATATTGCTCAAAAAGTTATAAATAAACAAATAAATAAATATAAGGACTGTTGCTTTCCCGAATGCGGAGTCGGACGCATTCGGATATATTGAATGAGCGGCAGGCATTTTTCTGCCTAGACCGATAGAGTAAACACCGTACATCTTGTAATTATTATTAATAATAATAATAATAATATTCATTTATTTTTTCATAGCAAAATACATACAGGAACTTAAGGTTTTTTGAACATTGACTTTTATCAACCGCTGCTGTAATTACTATAATAATCTTAGCCCCCAGCCAGATCTATTTAATCTATCCCTACAAGCATGTAAGCAAATTCTTAATGCGCCTACAAGCATCGGTTAGGGAAACTGTCCTTTCCCTCTCTTCGTTCTCCCATTTCATTCCTCAATTCCCAGTTTCCTAACCATACCCCATTCCTAAACCCTTCATGATCAATTAGACGTAAATGTATTTGTATACTCTGTGAAACATTAAAATAGGCTTCTTATTAATTAATTATTAACTGTATAATATTTTATATACAAAAGCTGTTATGTTTCCAAATAAAATAAAATAAAATAAAATAAACTTGTAATTTATGATTTACTGTGTATAAAATAAAATAAAAATAATATAAAATAAAATAGTTGTTGGGACGTACCATGTTTTTTAGTTCCTCCAATAAATCTTTGTCTATCTAACTAGGAGTAATTCCTGTTTTAAGTAAGGACAATTTTATCACAATTTTAATAACAAGTCCACTTTTAGCTACCTACATGATTGAAATATTGAAATTAAAAAAGAAGAATTATACTCATAGTAAATAATGAAAAAATATCCCAATTTGAAAGCAATCAACATATACATACATACATACCATCACGCCATGTCCCTTACGGGGTAGGCAGAGAGAACCTAACGCCACTTACTTCTATCTTGACATACATTCATCGCCTCGACAACATTCATACATCGTCTTATACAAGAAAGCAATCAATAACCAAATAAATAAGTTGACACTTCATAGCAATGAAAGAAATAGGTATATAAAGCAACCAATAACAAATCATAGGTCAACAAACAAATCAGTATACAATAGTATAATACAAGTAATAAGTAAACACATTATAGCAGTAAAAAAATTAAGCAATCAATAAACCTTCATTGGTCAACAAAACAATTGAATATGCAATAAATATAATACATATAAAAAGCAAACAATTTAAACAATGAGATAACAATATGATAAATTAGTCTAAGTAACATATTTCGAGAATCGTATTAAGAGGGTGACTGCTGCCAACGTACCTATTTTTTCAATTTGATATACCATCATTATTACTAAACGAATATTTTTGAAAAAAATAACCTAGTTAGTTTGGATATTAATAAATAGAAATATATCTTAACTTTTTGATTATGTTCTGTATATATTCTTGTAGGAAAATAATAAGCATACCCCGATTTTAGACATTTATCTTAAATTTCTAAAAAAATATAAGGTATAGAGCAATATTTTTTTTTATAAATTAAAGTAGAACAAAATACCTAGAAAAATATGATATGACGTTGCATTAACGCATCAGGTTAAGTAAATAAACCAAAAAAACTTTTATTACGCAATGGCGCTGAATGGAAAATAAATGTTTTTTTAGGTTTATTTACTAAACCTGAAGCATTAATGCAACGTCACATCATATTTTTCTAGATATTTTTGTCTTCTTTAATTTAAAAAAAATATATTACTCTACGCCTTATAGTTTATTAAAAATATATGATAAACGTTGAAAATCGGGGTATGCCATTATTTTTCTACAATAATTTATTCAGAACATTATCAAAAAATTAAGGTATATTTTTGTTTATTAATATCCAAAGTATCTAAATTATTTCTTTCAAAACGATTTGATAAGAAATAATGATGGTATATCAAATTGAAAAATAGGTACGTTGGCAGCAGTCCCCCCCTTAATTTGTATATTTGTAAATTGTAATTTTAAACGAGAATGTAAATAAAGTCAACTTGAATAACTTATCAATCACACATACAACAGTTTATAAAAACAATTTTTTCTCAATAGAAAACACTACATAGAAGTTTCTTCGTCAGTTCATAGATGGCGATGTTTAATAATAATAATAATAATAATAATCATAATAATATATTTCTCTTTTAACAAAACGTTATATGCATAAGAAGACAAAAAACTAGTAACATAAAGGAGTGTACAGAAATATATGACTTATAAAAACTTACATAATATAACATGATTACACTACTAGGGCTCCACCGAAGCTAAGGTGAAACTTTCCTCCAAAAAATTGAGCGTACTATATAGAGCGCGTAGATATTTTACTAAGACCCAGATTTGTATACTCCACAAAGCGCAAATACGTCCAATTATTGAATATGGCAGTCACCTCTGGAGTGGCGCCCCCCAATACCTACTGAATACCCTCGACGCTGTCCAAAGGCGTGCTATACGTCTGATTGATGATCCATCACTGTCTGATGGATTGCAATCACTAGAACACAGACGCAGAGACGGTATTTTAAGTTTATTCTATAGATACTACCACGGGAATTGCTCAGAAGAACTTGTATCTTTGGTCCCTCCTCCACCCACTCGCAACAGAGTCACTCGCTTCACTCAATCGCAGCACCCATTCACAGTGGACCTTCAACATATACGAACAAGTCGCTTCTCGAACTCCTTTATTAATACAGCAGCCCGACTGTGGAACGATCTTCCGAATTCTGTGTTTCCACCTTCGTACAACCCGGCCGTCTTTTTAAAATCCGAATTAATAAACTCTTTTCTAGATTGCAAACCCCTCCCGACGCTACGTAGTGCACTTCTTCGGAAGAGTAAAATGGACCCAAATCCTAATAGCTGGCGTCCCCTACGTAGACATGTTAAAAAAAATGATAATTAGAAAATATAATATAAACAAGAGAAATCCCACCAGGCAATGCCTGTTTGTGAAAAATGAGATATATCTACAATCTACAATGCATAGTTAATTAATTTTTAATAAAACAAAAAAAAGACAATAACCAGAAATTAAACATAAACATTAAAAATAAAAAACATACTCTTTAAAATGTTGTATCTTTAAGTAGGTACATAATATCCACAAAAAACACACAAGTCGCGCGGTTTAACTAAATGCTAGCCGATACCAATTCTATAACTGTGGTTCGTTTCTTTGATGCCTTTATACATTTTTATATACCTACTCATTATGTAGATATTTACACATTAAAAAAAATGCAAAAGAATAAAAAAAGTAAAACAAAAATAATAAATACCTACTAAAAGATACAAACAGGTTGCAACACCATAAATACTGCATAAAACAAAGAATAAAAAATTACAATAGATAATCATTTGGGTTAGCTGTTTTAAGCCACAGTTTAAAATGCTTCAGAAAGGTTAGGTAGCTTTTATGTTGCTTCACTGAAGATGGCAGGTTGTTATATACTTTCGGAGCAACGAAAGGTGGAAATCGTTGAAAAAATCTAGTATTGCAGATGGGAGGTCTAAATTGGTTTCCCAGTCTCGCGCTAACTCTGCAATCATCTTATGATTGCAGAGCATTTAAATGAATCATATAATGACAATCATTATATGATTCATTTAAATGAATGGACTTTCATGATTGAAATATAAAAAACCTTCAAAATTGGATTGATAGGAAACTCAATAAGAAGGCATAATTGGTGAACGTTGCGCTTGCATATAAAGTGATCGCGTGAACCAGCCAATGACATGCCCAGTAGGTGCCTTGAGTTCCTGGTTCTCCTATAATACTCCAACTTCGTCTCTACTGAGATGTAAAATTTGCCAGATAAAATTATCATATTAAATAATACGACCAAAGCCGATACTTCTCGGTGTAAAAGATACTTAATTAAAGAAAAAAAGCTAATCCGATATTTAATTACAAAAAAACATTTCCGGGTGTGTATCAGGAGGTTGTGTAATGACAACAATTAAAAACAATCGTGGTTCAACCCGAAAAAGCGGGTCCCACAGAATAGAGACACGTAGGGCATAAATTACGTGTGATGCGTCGAATTCCGAGGTGACTCAAGATTGCCATCTTCGAGATATGGCGCAAAAAGTGGATCAGACGACGAAAAATTGAAATATTTTGTCTTAACCCTTTATCGCCTTGTGCAATAATACTCATTTACCATCATGCCAATGCCCTTGCAAGCAAATGGATAAAACAGACTTAAGAATGAATACTTATCCTTTAATACTTAATCAGATTTTTTTAAAGTATGAATATGTCCTTTTAACAAGTACATATGCATCCTCATACATGCTTGTGCTACAGGTGAACGAAATCGGTCGTGGCAGGGTTCGAACTCGCGACCACTGGATTACTAATCCAGCGCGCTAACCGCTCTGCCACCACCCATGTTTTTATCATCATCATCAGTTCGTGTTTATCCACTGCAGGACATAGGCTCTTATATTCTTATTATATCTCCTTCTCAACTCCTAGAAAACAGAATTTCTCTCAACTAACCAGTATTTTCAGCCCAGAGAAGCCAAGAATTACGTGAGAAATGAATTTAAATAAATTTCTCCTCTGCTGCGGATCGAACCCATGACGCCATCACAGGAGTCAAATACATGAACACCTCCTCATCTGTCAAGATATGCCAGTGAGATGCGACGCAGAGGACCTGAAGATGGTTAATGACAATGCCGTTGTTGTATTCTGGAGTGGGAAGGCCTAGTGGTGAGGTACTCGGACTCTTTAAGTAGGAGCCAAAGATTTACCAACTGTGCGACGGCGGCGGCGGTTAAGATTTTTAAATTTGGGTCATGATTTTTTTTTTAAAAGTATAATTCATACAATCGCAAACGTCGTTCCTGTTTTGTTCTATCCAAGTCGTACAAAATGTATTGCGGGACAAGTGGGGTACAACCAATGCTATGTAAAAATAACAACAAGGAAATTTAACAAGTGTTAAAATTCGGTATACGAAAATTAAGGCGCATAACTAACTATATTCTAACCGCACTTAAGTTGAACGCAAGATGCTGTAGTGTTCGGACGTATTGTCGTAGTCAAAATGCTATCTTGTGTGATGAAAACATGTAAAAACAAGAGATTAGCCAAGTCATATTTACTTGTGGCTATGCAGAGGGATTCTGTTGTTGTATTAGCTTTTCCACACACCTATAACTGAATGTAATTTCGTCTCTTTCACTCTCATTATTTGGTGAGAGATAATTACTAGTTGCATGTAACACATGAGATCCAACTGTCGATAGCGATAGTATGTATAGTTGAAGAATATGTACCAAACTATAAACCCATAGATACAAATTATTGAATATTTTCAGATATTTTGTTTTCTATACAACATATGTAGGTATGTATGTCAAGATAGGATAGTATGGAGGAAGATCCTTTTTCCTACCCAGAATATGCAAATAGCATGATGGTATGTATGTATGTATGTTTGGAGATGAAGTATCAAACTATTAAGTCTTCTTACATATTGTGTATAGGCGACTGCCATACAAAATGTATGAAGCGATGTCGTCACTAAATTCAATTTTTAAAAAAATTGTTAAAAAAAAATTGAGATCTTCTACTACAATGGTAACATTTTTTATAGAAAATTAAATTATCTAGTTGGGGTGTTTCGGCTTTTTTCGATAATTGTAAAAGTTTTGGAAATATAGGCAGTTAAACTCATAAATTTATCATAAAAAAAATATTTTTCTTAATAAAAAATGTTCGAGAAACCCTGGAATTTTTTTAAATAAACTAGTTTGATATTTTGTATTTCTCTATATTGGTACCAATTTTCAGCGTTCTAGCTTTTATGGTTTCTGAGATATAGGGAAAAATAAAATAAAAATTCAAAAGTTGATAACCCCTGACTGAAACAAAAATTCAAAATTCCGAGTATAAAAGTTTTGTAGGCCTGTAACTGTTTATATATTCTGAATTTTTAGGCTCTGTAAATTGAGCGGATCAAAAGTTATAAGGGGGGGACGGACACACACACACACAGACATACACACACACAGACACACAGACACACACACAGACACACGAAATGTTCTACTCCGAATTCTGAGTAAATCCGTGTATGGAACATATATGCTGCGAAGCCTCTAAGTTGGTGTTTTTTGACTTCAAAGTTGGAAAAGCCGTGAAAAAAGTAGACCTCTCCATACAATTCTCGCGTATTCTGGCTTGATACATTGTCGATATGTTAAGAGAACAAAGTTCTCCTGAACAAATCGACAGTTGGATAATGTGATTGCACTATAGTAAAAGAGAAAATATGTCTTCAGTATGTCTATTATTGTATTCTCTTTTTCTTTGTGATATTGTAAGAATTCGTGAAAATGTACTTACTCACTTTACTTTTAGATAACATGCTTCAATTTATAGATTCAAATGGTTCTGAACCAAACTAAACAACTATCAATATATGACAGCTTCCACAGATGTCACTTTTCATTTAGGTTGATTTTTATTTTAAATTAATAACTAGTTGCATGTAACACATGAAATCCAACTGTCGATGGCGATAGTATGCATAATCAAAGAATACGTACCAAACTATAAACAACGCAAATTAATAAATATTTGAAGATATTTTATTTTCTATATAAAACATGTAGGTATGTTTGTCAGGATAGGATAGTATGGAGGTCAGTCTGTTTTTCCTACACAGAATATGAAAACAGTATGGTGGTATGTATGTATATTTGGAGATTTAAGTATCAAACTATTAAGTCTTCTTACATATTGTGTATAGGCGACTACCATACAAATTGTATGAAGTATTGCCGCCACTAAATTCAATTTTTATAAAAATTATTAAAAAAAATTGAGATGTGCTAATACAATGTTTACATTTTTTATATAAAATTAAATTATCTAGTTGGGGTGTTTCGGCTTTTTTCGATATTTTAAAAAAAATGGAAATATAGGCAGTTAAACTCATAAATTTATCATAAAAAATTTATCAAACAATGTTTGAGAATCCCTGGAATTTAAAAAAAAAAATTAGATTTTGTATTTGTTTATCTTTATACCAATTTTCAGCGTTCTAGCTTTTATGGTTTCTGAGATATATGGAAAAACAAAGTAAAAATTCAAAAGTTGATAACCCCTGACTGAAACAAAAATTCACAATTCTGAGTATAAAAGTTTTGTAGGCGTACAACTGTTTATATATTCTGAAAATTTGGGCTCTGTAAATTGAGCGGATCAAAAGTTATAAGGGACACACACACACACACACAGACACACAGACACACACACACACACACACACACACACACACACACACACACACACACACACAGACACACAGACACACACACACACAAATCTCACATAAAATGTTCTACTCCGAATTCTGAGTAAATCCATGTATGGGAACATATATGCTGCGAGGCCTCTTGTTGGTGTCATTAGCATGCAAGAAGTCCACTACACCATACAAAATTTTCCTTCGTAAAAAAATACGCTTAAAAATAGTGAAATTATGACTCTCTACTGTTCCATAGTGTGGAGAGTAAAAAATTTCAGAAATTTGTATCAGTCCTTGATTGATACTTTTTAAATATCTCACCTGTTATCACTTAATGATTAAAAAAAATATGTCTTATTGTTAAATTTCTTAAAAAAAACAGTTACTTAATAATGAACTTATTTATCCAACTGTCGATTCGTTCAAGAGAATTTGTTTCTCTTTGAATTGACAGTATGAAGCCTAGATACGCGAGATTTGTATGGCCAGGTCTATATATTTTCATGTTTATATCAACTTCAAAAAACAAAAGAGTCAAAAGTCGAAAAACACCAACTCAGAAGCTTTGCAGCTTTTATGTTCCATATATGGATTTACTCAGAATTCGGAGTAAAACATTTAGTGTCCGTCCCCCCTTATAACTTTTGGTCCGCTTAAGTCACAACACTTTTAAACGGATGAATTGCCATGTGAAGCAAAAAAAAAAACATTTGTATTTGTTATTAATAATAAATTCAATAAACATGTATTTATGGTACATAATGAACTACATTTTATCGTCTATGTTACTTGGAATAAAAATGTACTTAATATAAGTTATTGACAAGCAATTACTAGAATCCTTAAAGCGAGTAATTTTCTTGATAAAATGAAAGAGGTATTAACATTTTCTCTCGGTGCCTAGTTGATTGAAGAATTTATATGGAATTTTGCGGAAAAAAAGAGTGAGAGATTTTTCCTTAAAAAATAATAATAAACTCTGTCGTCTTTTAAAATAGCGATCGACTCGCAGGTTATCGAGAGTGACGAAGAGACCAACGCTTTACTTTACACAATATGAAGATTTACTATGAAAATATTATAATGTCGTAGCGATATCGTAAAAACTACGGTTGTCATCAAGTGGTTTTTGATTTCATGAAATACCTAACAGGATTTCATGAAATAAATAGCGAAAATCAATAAATAGTATACGTTTAACGTTATTTCAATTCATGTTTAACGAAATCGTAAATCGTAATAACGAAAATTAACGTTGGACCATATTTTTTTTTTTATTCATTTATTATACAATACATACGTTTACAAATATTTGGTTACATATATCAACATATTAATATTTCCTTTCCTAATTTAAGCTAGAAGCTTGTGTTTAGGAAAGCAGCAGCTCTTTGCTTACATTACATGAATACTTCACAAAAAATACATAAAATAAATCTTATAAAATATATAAAACAAATATTTTAAATATCTATTATAACACAATATATGATTATATATTGTGTTATAATAGATATTTAAAAAATAAAATACCTATAAAATCTTGAATAAAATATAATAATGAAATTTCGGTTATTTTTATTTACAAATATAACTGAAAGATGGCGCTATTAGACAAAATAAATAAACAAATAAATTAATATTTAAATAAATGAATAAATAAATAAATAAATAAATAAATAAATAAATAAATAAATAAATAAATAAATAAATAAATAAATAAATAAATAAATAAATAAATAAATAAATAAATAAATAAATAAATAAATAAATAAATAAATAAATAAATAAATAAATAAATAAATAAATAAATAAATAAATAAATAAATAAATAAATAAATAAATAAATGAATAAATAAATAAATAAATAAATTATATCGCTCATGTTCATTCAGCAAGTATCAGGAACAGTCTTTGGCGGATATTGTATGATTGAACTCTCTATATTAAAACTAAATTACGACAATTTATCCATAACCAACTGATTTCAATTAATTAAAATTTACTTAGATCGACATTGGGGGACTCGATATCCATTTAAGAATAAGGAAAAACCTCATTAAGACCTTTGCTTGGAGTTTCTTCCTATATGGCTGTGAGACATAGACCATAAGCCAGAGGAAAAAAGAACGCCTGTCTGCATTCGAGATGTGGTGGTACAGACGCATGCTGATGATCCACTGGTCGGACTATATACGAAACTGTGAGGTGCTGAGTGGAGCCGGGGAAGCAAGGCAACTTCCAAAAGGATCGCCCAACGACGATCCAACTGAATAGGCCATAACATGAGGCACCCGGGTCTGCTCATAACCATCGCGGAGGGAATGTTAGGGGGTAGCAACCATAGAGGCCAACCAAGAAATAGCTACATATTCTAGGTGATCGACGACATGTGCTGTAATAGCTACGTAGAGATGAAGAGGCTGACAGAGGACAGGGCAGATCGGAGTAGAAGAGAGGCAGTCATAACTGTTACAGACCAATCCTAGGATTGCAACCTATCTGTGAGTGTGGTCTAGAGGAAGAAACTCTGGACCATATGTTTTTTAATTACAATAACCGGTCTAATATCAGTGGTTTGTATCAATACTTTATCGACACTGTTCATACATTTCCAATTAATATCTCCCACCTGTTATCTCTTAATAATTCAAAAATGTATGTCTTGTTGTTAAAATTTCTAAAAAGTCACAAAATCGAACTGTGACTTTATCTTGAACTTTTTATATTTTCCTAAAAATGCTCCTAACCTTCCTTTTTTATATCTATTTTCATCCAAGGCATATAGCACTCTAAATAGGGTTAATTGCCATATAAAGCAAAAAAAAAGAACTGAAAAAAAGAAGAATTTCCCGCAAATGGGGTTAGTTTGAAGAAATTATCATATGGTAATAAACTCACCATTTTCAAGAAGTGCAAGGAAGTGTTCATTATTATTATCTCGAATTCCTTTGTCTTTTCTTGCATTAAGAATTTTTAAAGGTAGAAAATGTATTACATTTCCTATGTCAATATGTTTGCTGTTGTACAAATACAACGTTGACTGTATTGTTTTAGCTTGGAAGAAATTGACTTATGCTTTTATACCCACAGTTTAAAGCGCATTATTTCCCTATACAAAAAAAGAAACCATTTGAGTCAGTCGACGATCATAATATAAATGTGTGTTTATGTGGCGTTCGATTCTCTCTGCATAGCCCAAAAGGAACACAGTATAATGGCATATATTGTTTTGGTAAAATAATTGCATGTTTTCTTTAATATGATTTATTTGATAATAATTAAACATTAATTTTAAAATAAATATAATTAATCGTACAGTTAAATCTGATTCATATAAAAAGTAAAAAAATACAAAAATAACATAAGACTTAATGTTTGAATCTTAAAATAAATGTTTGATTTTTGTGATATTATGCAAATAAAGTAATCATAATTAATTGATTTTTGGGTAACAGACAATAATAAATATTATACTCGATAACAATTTGCCAATTTTCGGTAATTTGGAATGTTAATCTTGTCACAAATCCTGTCTAAAATCACATTGAAAAATTTGCGAATGTTAAAACAGAAAGATTTTAATTAATATAACATTATAACAAACAGTTTTAGTATACAAATCTTTGAAAACTAAGAAAGATATATTATTTTTTATTACATATGTAAATCTTTTTTCTCTTATTTATTTGTTTTATCTTGATTTTTAGTATTGATTCTAAGGCAATTAACAGGTACTATGTCAAATATTAATTTAACACGCACCCAATAACAAGTGGCCACATGATGGAGACTAACTACATTTACCCACTCACAGATCCACACTGAAAACACAATAGGTAAAAACTGTCTCATCACCGGGAATAGAACACGGGAAATTTTGCTCAGCAGTCAAATATCTAACCACGAGGGTCGACAATATTAATTGATAATAAAATTTGCTTATAAACAAACTTGAACTTGCCACGTGTATACAATAGGTACACAATTCATATAATTATTGGATAAAATTTTAATGTTTTTTGATACAAAATTAATCATTATTTGAAAAAATATACATTTTTCCTTTCGAGGTTATAAACAAGTCTGTTATACGAAAAACTTATATCAAAATATCAAAAATATCAAATATCACCGGCTTAGAATAGTGCTTCCACTCTTTTCTATTACTGTTTTCGAGTGTCCCGTAAGAGCCGGGTAATCGAAAATACAACAGGCAACAATAACATCTGACATAGTTCAGCAATGAGGTTCACCACCCATTCTGAATGTAGTGCCTTTTTAGGTGAGACGAGACTGGTGTGTGGGTATACACATATGTGTTGTGCTCCCTTTTATAAGGCGATGCACACCCGCACACCTTTCGCTGGTTACCCCACATTGTGGGATATGCCGTGATGGTATGAATGAATGAAAAATATCAAAATATCAAACTATTTAAAAAAATCTATGTTCGATAAATATTCTTATGAAAAAAGAGATTTATTTATTAAAACCATTTTGTCGGCCTGCGTGGCTTAGTTATTAAGGTATCTGGCTGCTGATCCAAAGGTCCCGGGTTCGATTCACGATGGATACTCAATTTTTAATTGTGTTTTCAGTCTGGACCTGTGAGACGATAAATTCCGTTAGCCTCCAAAATGTGGCCACTTGTTATTGGGTGCGTGTTAAATTAATATTTGACATAGTACCTGTTTGTTGCCCGAGAAGTTATATAAAATAAAATAAAGTAATAAAAATAAAAACATTTACCTAAGCTCATTTTAAGACGTCTCAATTATGTATAGATATAATTACGTGACAATACTTTACTTAAAAATATTTCTTAAATATTTAAATGAAATCAAGAAAAACAAACAATAAAACTATATTTTAAAGATATAACAATACTTAAAAAAAACGTATTTGGATTTCAATAGAAGAAAATAAAATAGAGAAAATAATTTTAGATGGAAAAGATGAGTTGAGAAACTAGGTATTTGAATCGAGAAACTAGGAAAATGAATTGAAGTTAAATTTAAAAAAATCAGCAATGTATGTGCCACATATCCATCGAATACATCTCGTATTTTAGTATTAAACCACTCGTAAGGTTCCTCGCGATCAACCTTACTTTTTGACAGTTCGCAAATGTTAGTCTCTGCAATGCAATTCTTATACAAAAACTTCGTAGCATCCTCCAATTAGGAAGCCACGTGATATCCTAACTTAAGTGAGCGACTGTGCAATTAAAACATGGTTTGTATTGAGAATTTACATTTAGAATGTACAAAGGTCGGACCCTGCATTCGGACCATTGTTTTCTTTGTTCAATCAAACAAGTTATTTACTGTTGTAACCATTCGAAATTAAAAAAATCTTTGAAATCTTTTAAAGTCTACACCACACATTATCTTAACCAATAGGCCGAGAAGCGATAGGTATTTAATGGGAATAATTCGAAACAGGTTAAAATTTGACCAGGGGTGAGCCTAAACGGGAGCCATATCTGTGTCTTATTTCCTTGGGAAGATAGGGAAAGATTAGATTGACAAACTGTTGTGTGCTGAAGGATAGTCATGGACATCGAGAGATGTCCGGCATGGATTTCCCCTTGCAGCGGATCTTGTAGGATGGCCAGCCGAAGAATCCGACCTTGTCGAACATCCTTTTTGCGCACCTCACATCGTCCGATAGATCTTCGTTCAGCAGGTCTAGAAAATAAACAAAATATATCGGATATAGACCGGACATGGACTGCGGAAGTGTTCCATCTGATAGGCCTATTAAACATTATTTCAATATAATTTGTATCTGTATCTTATTCGTACCTATAAAATCTGCAATTTACATCGACACAAAGGGGATGAGCACTGGTAAACGCAACCACTCCCAGGTGCCAGACTTACCCTTTTCATACCTACCTATATTCAATAATGAAATACCAAAAAACCAGCCATTAAAAGTGAATTGTGTTTTGACATTGCCTTTTCAGTAAAATCATTAAAATCTCTTCTCTTCAGTAAAATCAGACTATTTCAGTACATAAAGAACATGGTTATTTTACTTTGTATTAGATTTTTTTTTAAGTTTGTATTTGATATTTAAGTTTATATTTGATTGTCGGCCTTCATGGCTCAGTTGGTTAGATATCTGACTGCTGAGCCAAGGTCCGGGTCAGATTCCCGGTGAAGACACAGTTTTTAATTGTGTTTTCAGTCTGGATCTGTGAGACGATGAATATTGGATGCGTGTTAAATTAATATTTGACAAAGTACCTGTTAGTTGCCCGAGAAGCAATGTAAAATAAAATACTATTCTAAATATATTAAAATTTCAATATTATTTATTGTATATCAAAGATAGTCATATTTCAGTGTACCTTTTCCAAAGCCATTTATATCTATATTGTTTCAACCCTAGTGAGATGAATGACATTCAAAACTGGATCTGGATCTGTGAGACGGTAAATATTGGATGCGTGTTAAATTAATATTTGACAATAGTACCTGTTAGTTGCCCGAGAAGCAATGTAAAATAAAATACTATTCTAAATATATTAAAATTTCAATATTATTTATTGTATATCATAGATAGTCATATTTCAGTGTACCTTTTCCAAAGCCATTTATATCTATATTGTTTCAACCCTAGTGAGATGAATGACATTCAAAACTGGATCTGGATCTGTGAGACGGTAAATATTGGATGCGTGTTAAGTTAATATTTGACAAAGTACCTGTTAGTTGCCCGAGAAGCAATGTAAAATAAAATACTATTCTAAATATATTAAAATTTCAATATTATTTATTGTATATCAAAGATAGTCATATTTCAGTGTACCTTTTCCAAAGCCATTTATATCTATATTGTTTCAACCCTAGTGAGATGAATGACATTCAAAACTGGATCTGGATCTGTGAGACGGTAAATATTGGATGCGTGTTAAGTTAATATTTGACAAAGTACCTGTTAGTTGCCCGAGAAGCAATGTAAAATAAAATACTATTCTAAATATATGAAAATTTCAATATTAGGTATTTATTGTATATCATAGATAGTCATATTTCTGTGTACCTTTTCCAAAGCCATTTATATCTTTATTGTTTCAACCCCAGTGAGATGAATGGCATTAAAAACACATTTCATGTATCTACATAATATGTAAGTTTAACAAATAAATAAATTCAGAAATCGTATGTGACGTATGTAGGTATTCTTTATTTATAAAACCACACCTCAATAGCAATTTTGATTTCCACTCTGTTAATACAAAAAGTTTAGAACATTAAAAAATTAAAAAAAAAACAAACAGAAAAAATACCTTCACATCTCATTGCACAGAGACCTCCCTTCCTTCCCTTTTTGCACCACTCACTGCTGTTCAACTGAAAATTAAGTTAAAAATATCAAAAAAATGTATTTTTATACGATGAAAATTCTACAAAAGATCAAATTTATCATGTTATAAATATTGTATGAAGCAATATCACTATATTTTCTTTAGCAGATTGCAAACGCTCCTAAAATATACGTAGTGAGCTTCTTCGAAAGATTAGAATGAAGCCAGACCCAAGTTGAATAATACCATCAAGACATGTCTTCATCTACATACATGAATTCATCTACAGAATGACCAGAAAATACAATGACTATGCTATGTGTAACATCCCATGCCTATCAGTACGACGAACCATTAATGATTTACTCTTCCTGTATAATATACTAAATAACAATATTGACTGTCCAGACCTTGTTTCATATATAAATTTGCATGTACCGACTCGACGTACGAGACACACGTCACTCTTCCATAATTATTGCTATAGAACTAACTCATCTCTTAACTCACCAATTAACAGAATCCTCACCACTTACAATAAGCATCAAAGTACCCAATAACTAGATATTTTTCATAACTCGCCTTACCAATACAAACACTTACTGTTCAATTTAAAATCAGCATAGTAAGACACATTTTACACACCTCATTACAAATTTTCACCCACTACACATTCACATCCCAGTATGTTATTAATTATATGAATTGATTTGCCACAAGTAATTGACACTAGGTAGGGATAGTTTAAGAATTGTATATCAAGCCTACTCATTGTAATTTTTTACCTAGTGTTGTTTGTGTGCAGTTTAATTATGTAAAAAAAAAAATAAAAAAAAATGTCCTCTTGAAATCATGAACTTTGACATAATTATGGAAAACTGTGTATTGATTGGTTGATTAGGAGAGTGAGAGAAGAGTCAGAGACAGACCTGGCGTTTATTCTGATATAACGCTTGCACTTCGGAAGAGATTTTTTTCTAACGCTGTCATACATTATATATTTATCTTATTTTATACCATCTCGATATTATTTTATACATTATTTTTAAACATGCATACACCCTCAAAAATACACTTAGGCCTTGATATTATATACAAAATTAAAACGGGTGAGTTGTGGCCAACACTTAACTCCTCACTAACAAGTCACTCCATAAAGTATTCAAATTTTGTATGGAAAATTTTCAGTATTTTCATGAAATGAGTTTGTTCAATTATTTTTTTATTAAAATATTTTATTTTGGAAACTTGATGTCATTTTATGAAAGTGATGTGTCTTTTTACCAATTTGAAAATAAACATTTCAAATTTTAATTTTCCTGACCTTGGGGTCACTTTAAAATGTTGAACGTTTTTAAATTTTTTTACATACCTACTAAGGGAAAAAAATCCAATGTTTGCGTATATGCAATGAAAAAAGAATATTCGATTTACATACACATTGGTACAAGTAGGTAAACAAAACAGAAATCAGAAATTATATTTCTGGCGCAGTTCTGTGGTGACTTCTGTGTGTGACACCGTCATCTCATTTATAAGGACTGTTGTTTTCATTGTTTACAAATAAACTAATTTCTCAATAAATGGCGTTACAAAAAGGTTTCTACGTTACTCTATAGATGGCAACATCAATAATGCATTATTGTCAGGTAAAATGATACACACTATTCAAATACATAGAACTTTCAAAAAGTACATCGATAAGGTAACTCAATAAGAAGGCATAATTGGTGAACTTTGCGCAAGCACATAAAGTGATCACGTAAACCAGCCGATGACCGGTCGTAAGCCCTGTAGGTGCCTCGAGTTCCTGGTTCTTATACAATATCCCAACTTCATCTCTATTGAGATGTTGAAAAGATGTTTGCTATTAAAAATAAATATACATATTTACAAAATTTGAAAAGAAACGAATGAGTACTTTTGTCTATAATCGATAAAGTAGAATAAACACGCCGTACATAGTACATAGTACCTCCACAGCACACACAGGGATATATTGTGATGAAACTTTCAGAATACAATTTCAGCATGATACTAGTTAATAATCTGCAATGAATAAAATAGCCTTAAAAATTGCGAAATCATAACTCCCCACTATATCCCTTTGGGTAGGTGAGGAGTAAAAATATAGCAAAAATCTATGACATAATTATTGTTAGTATTTACCTAAGAACAGGTTCTCGCCTAGTGAGATATTAAATGAAAGAAAAATACTTCTCAAAATATTTGGTCCTACCTGTGAAGGAAAATCTTGGAGGATTCGGTTTGACCACGAGCTATAAATAATGTATGGCGAACCAAACGTCAAATACATCAAAATACAACGTCTACTAGGATGGAGGATAGCCAGGTCCCAAAGAAAGTATTGGACACCTGCCCTGAAGGAAGAAGAAGCAGAGGGAGACCTAGGATGAGATGGCTGGACGACATCGAGGGAGATATAAGAGCGATCGGACAGACAAATTGGAGGAGACTTGCTGTAAACAGGGTGGGATGGAGGCAGTTTTTTGAGGAGGCCAAGGCCCACACCGGGCTGTAGCGCTATTGCTGATAAGTTTATTTATTTATTTATTATTTCCATCAATGGCTAAATAGCCTTTTACAAGTACTTACATACAAAATAAAATAGTACAAACACGTTTAATACATACAATAAAGTTGTTTTTTTGTTGTTGTTTTGTTTGAAAAAGTTGTTTTTTTCTAAAGCGTAATAAATATAAAATAATGCAATTAAAAGATAGCGTGTTGGTCACAGCTCGCCCTTTTTAATATTCCTATTGAAAGCAAAGTTGAAAGGAAGATGACAAACTTTACGATAGTTTCATTTTTCATTACATATATGGAAAGCCACACTGGAGGAGGCTGGTGTCTCCACCACCCGCTTTTCCATATATTCCCATGGCGTTTGTGCGAGATTTAGTGATGGGAAAAGTGATATACGATTGTACTATGCGAGATTAGTGTCGGGCGACCAGTATATGTAGGCACCACCCCCCGCTGTTTCAAGATTCTATGGTTTTATTGTTGTGCTGTCGGACTGCGGTCGTAGCCACCAAAGTGTCTTAACCTATACCGGTTAAAGTAGAGATACTAACATTATCGGATCTAACGACAGGGATACTAAACTATTGTATAAACATTAAAAATAATAATAAAACATATTTTGTATGTATCCAACAGTTCAATTATTTAATGATTTTCCAGTTTTCAACATTCCACAGTTATATATCAAAATTATTTCTATACATTTTCATAAAGATAAAAAAATTCACATTACACCGCAACACAATTACGAGACGACACGCAGGAATTTTCTCATGACTCCAAAGACAAACACGACATTCGGACAAAGACATTACTATTATTTAGCTCCAAAAATTTTAAATAAGATAAAAAGTGAAATAACGGACATACAGTTGATGAATAATTTGAAATACAAGAAAACAATAGAAACATGGATTAGAAACAAGGGCATTATATACTGCGGAAACATGATCAAGCTACAATAGTTTATATTTTTATTTTTATAATAGGTATATTTTGTAACAAGTTTTAGTTAAATACAAGTTTAATATTTTTCTGTCAGATATAACGCAAAAAAAAAAAAAATTCTGCCACCTCGGTACAGGCTCAGCCTAGTGAGGTGGTGTATACCAAATAATACTATAAAAAAATGTTTCATATAACTTATTTAAATTGTACTTTTTTGTAATATTTTTATTGTTTGTATATTGGTATATTTTGTTTGGTTTCAATAATAAAAAAAATGTATGTAAATATATATTTTATTTAGATGTAAAAAATAAATGCACTTTCTTACATCTAGTACATTGAATAATAATAGTATAGAATACTCTTTAGCCTGCAGTAAACGCGACTGCTTTATGTTGACTAATTTGGTCAACAATTTGCTATGAGCATTCAGTAATCATTTAGTAATTATCTGCGTGATACGTTCTCCAAACAGGGAATTGTTTAACTGCTTGCAAAATTATTTACGCAGTCATAGCGAGTAGTACTATACGAACAATGTCTACCAGCAGAGTCATATATATATATATATATATATATATATATATATATATATATATATATATATATATATATATATATATATATATGTTATAATATTTTTATCTCGGTTTTCCCTACTGACATGGTCAAGACCTACTGACACGGGAAAACCGAGATAAAAATATTATAACATATTTCACCCGTGAAAACATCAAATATAACATATATATATATATATATATATATATATATATATATATATATATATATATATATATATATATATATATATATATATATATATATATATATATATATATATATATATATATATATATATATATATATATATATATATATATATATATATATATATATATATATATATATATATATATATATATATATATATATATATATATATATATATATATATATATATATATATATATATATATATATATATATATATATATATATATATATATATATATATATATATATATATATATATATATATATATATATATATATATATATATATATATATATATATATATATATTGACACGAGCCGGCCAATAAAACGGCTTCACTTTTTCAGCGAGGTATTGTATGAGACTGAGTATTCTATAGTTTTATTATAAGCATATTTAAAAGTTGAAAAAATAAAAAGTTTTCACAGTATGAAATATATAAAAACAACAAAAAAAACAAGAAAATATTCAAATTTACACAAAATTACAAAGGAAGCACACAATATCTTGAAAGAACTTTTCCCTTACGTATTCAACACTTAGGCGACGAAAAGCTGCAAGACCAGATGCTTCCTTCACACATTCTGGCAAATCATAAAACAGTTGAAATCTTTGTAATACACATTATTTTGTGTACCTGTCAGGTAAGTCTGAGGCAGTCTAAAGTCTCGCCGACTTCTCGTCGGGTAGGTGTGAACTTCGAAATTATACAGAATTTTTTTTTGCAAATATCGCTGTGATAGTCCATTTATATAGGTACTGTCTCAGAACAGGTTTAACCCAGTGATACTCCATGGAGTTTATCTTACAATATAAATGCTGTGTACTGCTCAAATCAATGGTTCAGCAATTGGTATTCGAACCCCAATATAATTAAATAAAATATATTTCACTTGTAATTTAATGTTGGTATAGACACTGACCGGTTGACAGACCGATACGGGTCAGCGTTATTACAAGTTAAAAAGAGCTTTGCGGCATTCGTGGCTTAGTTGGTTAGGTTTCTGACTGCTGATCCAGGGGTCCCGGGTTCGATTCCCGGTGGAGGCACAGTTTTCAATTGTGTTTGAAGTCTGGATGTTAATGTAGGTACATAATATTTTTTAATCTCGGTAAGAGTTTGATCAAACTTATATTTTGGGGTACTTATATAAAAATTAAATGACATAGAAACTAATACACAATGTCCAATGAAGAGCTTAATGTCGTCCAAAACCCATTCGTTTGTATATGTAGGTTGTCATCGGAAGCAAGTGCGTATACAAAACATAATCAAGATTGGACTATGGAAAATGGTTTAAAATGTAATTGATCTGAGAGCATCATTGGTTTCTGAAAACGCCGAAATGGATGGAAACTTGGTGAACTATACCCAGTTATGGATGTTCCATAATTGGGTATAGTTCACAAAATAACCAAAATCCAAGACAGACCATCACGGAATATTGAATCTTACCAATTCAATTAAAAATATACTTAAAATCGGATGTAAGTGTTCGAAAGAGTTGGCCACAACTGAATCGTTTGTTTATTTAAACGGACGTTTTATTAAAAGATAAATTAGTTTTTGAGTATTCGCAACCCAACGGTTGGCGACATCTTTTCTCACCATTGAATTCTCTCTCTGCCGCGTTCCGTCACTTTTTCTAATAACATAATTGCTTTTCGGTGATGTTTTGCGGTAACACTTTTACATTTTGTCTTCAGTTTACTGCAAAAACTTTCCGCTGTTTATTTTGAAAAACGACGTGTTTTTTTTTTCTTTCATTATTTTTACCAAACAATGCTCCTACTCTTGACCGACACAAATCAATCTATCGACAAAAATACAATGGCCAAGATTAATGAACCGATATCGAGAAACAACTCGATACACACGTAGTTAGTTACAACATACATAATTGGCACCTTTTCAACAAAATGTCTTTTTTTTGTCATTTTATGTTTATTTATATATTTAGCTTCAATACAACAAAAATATATGAGCAAAAAATTAAGGCCATCCAAGGTATCTTCTTCTTCAGCCTATTTCCGTCCACTCCTGAACGAAGGCCTCCTCACTTTTGGCTCTACGTCGTCCTGTCCTGTGCAGTTTGCATCCAGGATGTGCCAGCATATCTTGTTATATCGTCCCTCCACCGCAGCTGCGGCCGCCCCACACCTCTCTTTGTCATACGAGGTCTCCAAGTCAGCACTCTCTTAGTCCACTTCTCGTCTGAGCTTCTGGCTACGTGTCCCGCCCATTTCCATTTCAGAGTCGCCACACGTTGGATTATATCTGTTACTTTTGTTCTTTCTCTCACCGTTTCATTCCTTACCTTGTCTGTTAGTGACAGACCCAGCATGGATCTTTCCATAGCTCTTTGGGTGACTCGCAGTTTCTCGGCACTCAGTTTAGAGAGAGTTAATGTTTCTAGGCCATATGTAGCAACCGGCAGCACACACGCCTCATATACTTTCCTTTTCAGGTTTATGGGTGTTTTTCTATTTTTCAATATATATCCCATTTTTCCGAACGCAGCCCAACTTAGTCCAATCCTTCTTTTGATTTCAGCCGACTGGTTTTCTTTATCCAGTCTAATGCTGTGACCCAGGTATATATAATTTTGAACATCTTCTATGTTGCTGCCTTCAACCCTAATCTGAAAGTCGTTTGTGCCCATTACTTTTATTTTTTCCAGGTTCATACATAATCCCACATTTTTGGAGACCTCATTTAACTCTAGCAGCATTTCTGCCAGCTCTTGGGGGTTGTTGCTAACCAGGACAATATCGTCAGCTAATCTTAGATAGCTTTGTTTTTTCCCATCAATGCGGACACCTTTATTTTCCCAGTTTAGCTTTTTAAAGACGTATTCCAATGCCAATGTGAACAGTTTTGGGGATATTGTATCACCCTGTCAGATTCCTCTTTTAACTTCAATTTTATCTGTTGACCAGTCCTTATTAAATTTAACCTGTATCGTTGCATTTTTGTACAAGTTTTTTATAAGCGTTGTATACCTAGAGTCTATTCTTGCTTGATCCATCCCTGCCAGTATGGCCCATGTTTCAATGGAGTCAAAAGCTTTCTGGTAATCGACAAACCCTAAGCACAGTGGGACATTATACTCAGTACACTTCTCTATAAAAAGGTATAAGTGAGCGAAATCGATCGAGTCAGGATTTGAACCAAGACCACTAGAATACTAATCTAGCTCTCTGGTAGGGAAACCATCCGCTCATCTCATAACTATAGGTACTCCAAACTAAAATATAAAGTACTTACCTCCATTTAAAATGTGCCGTTTGATGATTCAAGATCATTCCAAGGGCGCTAATAGTTTAGTTATATGCTTCTCTACGAAATAAAACTTCTTTATTAATTTATTTATTACGGGTAAAAACAATTATACATCACACATCTATTTTTGTTTAATGCTTAATGTTGATATTTATATACATAGAAGTTACAAAGAAAATATATACGTGGTTAGATATTAAGATAGAGATAAAAGTAAAAAAATATAAAACTCTATGAATGTTGTAAGTATAGAGTATAATTTAGAATTCACAAGAATGGCGTTTAAAAAAACATTAATTTAACATCAATTTCTTAACAGCGCATTCCAGCCATACCCTAAGATGCTGTATCTGCGATCTTTTTGAAATTTTTCCTTTTGAATATGGATTCAGATACAGTAAAAATGTCAGTATGGTCATTATGGTTCTTTAGAGAAAGCGCTCATGCTTTGGGCACTGCGGACATCTGGAGGCGGTGCATAATTGGATTACATGAAAATTCTTCGAAACACAATTGTTCGAATGCGCAATTATACGAATAACAATTTTTCGAAAATCAGTTATCAGAATGACAATAGGCGTGATGACAGTATGAAAAAATCATTGAAATTTTAATTTTATAAAATAAAATAGGTTATAAAGATTTGAAAAAATACATTTCTTTTCATTTTAAAAGAGCGAATAATATTAATATTATTAAAATAAAAATACAAAATATGTAAGTCCGCCATTTTATGAGAAACACCAATCAGAGTGAATCAAAATATTATGACGTCACAGTTTCAATACAATATATATGAAATTACTTTGCATCGAAAAAAGACTTTTGCTCATCAGAATTTAGAAAGGTAAAAACTTACATATAAGCGTATTTTTATTATTCTATGCTTATAAGTACTTCATTTATCTATAATTTAAATACAACTTACATCTCCAAAATCGAAAAAATATGTTCCTTCTTCTCTCTACATTATGTGTTCATAAACTAAAAGCATACCTACGCGGTACTGCGGTAGACATGACATGTGTAAAGCTGCGTTGCACCGCTCAATTGCGTCGATTCTGTTCACTGTGACGGGTGTGTTATGTAACTCACTCCTTCGAAAAGTATTGGCTCACGGCGCAGTGAGTCGTGAGTGCTAGACAGGGAGAATGCGAACCTTGATGCGAACAGTGTTAGGGTATTGAGTTGCCTGCTTTTTAACCGACATACTATTACTTTCCCGATTCTACTTTTAAAAGTAGAATCGGGAAGGTTGTGATATTTTTAAACATGTAGGTACATGAAATATAATGAATACAATAATAATCTTTGCTTATATAAAATACAATACCTTCATATTATACTTTTATTATTATTTTTTAACTAGCTTAATGACCCGGCGCAGTGAATAGGCGTGATGAGAGTAAGAAAAAATCATTGACATTATGATTTTAAAAAATAAAATAGGTTATAAAGATTTAAAAAAATGTATTTATTTTCATTTTAAAAGAGTGAATAATATTAAAATAAAAATACAAAATATTATAGACCGCCATTTTATGAGAAACGCCAATCAGAACGAATCAGAGCGCATGACGTCACGATATTCTAGGTCCACGTCCAGTGTTACCGATTTCGGGAAATTCAGACTTGCTTCGGCACTTAATCGGGAAACGCTTTAATTCGGCACTTTTCGGGATTAGAATGTATCAAAAAAATTATATATTTTTGTTTATACTAGATATATTAATTTTGTATTTTTTACTTCTAAATAAAAGTAACTATTATTATTAGTAGTAAACATACAAAGTAAATATAAGTTATTTCATTTCAATAAATATCATTTTATTATTTCACTGGTGCTTACATAGTTTAAGCAATTTCTTTTTGTTTGTATCTTTGTTACTAGCCCCTTCACTAGGCATGGCCTGTGCTAAGGTAAGCTAGTTTCATGTTATTGTCTATTACATTGTTTATTTAGTAAGTATGTTGGTATGTCGGTTAAAAAGCAAGCAACTCAATACTCTAACACTGTTCGCATTCTCCCGATCTAGCACTCACGACTCACTGCGCCGTGAGTCAATACATTTCGAAGGAGTGACTTAACACATCCGACGCAGTGAACTGGGTCGATTCAATTGAGCGGCGTAACGCAGTGGTGTTACTCAGGCCTAATGCCTAATACGCGGGAAACTTAAGATGGCGTATTTTGACGTTTGGACATTCATGAAGTTCTTTTTATGCTTATTGCCTTATTAATGGTAAATATTTTGTAAATGAATTATAGTATTGAGAGCTAAAAGTGGGGGAACAAATACTGTATTTCATTGTAAACGCATACTTAATAAAATACACTTTCTGGGTCTCGCCGTGCTAAATTTAACCACTTATTTCTCGTTTATATTCGCGTGGGACGAAAACAACTACCTCAGTAAGTAATTTTTTCGATGTGTTTGTACATTTTGGGACCGCACAACACTTATACACTTTTGAATTTATTTTAAATGCACAAATCGTCTTAGAATACATATAGTACATATAGTAGTGATATGCGGTTTACGAAACCGTGACGTCACCGTCAGCTCCGACGGACGCCATTACACTGCAAGCGTTTTTTGACGTAAATGTCAAATTGGATTTTGAAATGGCAATTTTTGCTACTAAACCTTTATTTTATGTAGAAATGTATATATATTTGAAAACAGTGGATGCGTAAAAACATCGTGAGATAGTTTCTCAAAATTAGTCATCATGCCTATTGTCCGAAAGCAAATTATTCGAACTAACATTTGTTGGAAAACCAATTAACCGAATTTAATATATTTTTATGTCATTATGTTGCCTCCTTTGACATGTTTGTTGCCAGTAAAATTTATTCGATGAAGACTATTATTACTTAGTCTTGTTGTATTATTGTTGGGTACGTATTTTTTTTTTTTTTTTTAAAAAAATTAATATGTCCTTGTTAAACAAGTACATATACATCTTCCTACGTTCCCTAAAATAAACATAAATGCTTGTGCTATAGGTGAACGAAATGGGTCGAGGCAGGAGTCAATGTAGTTGCAATTATAACTACAAACAAACCTAACCAACCTATTTTACCAAAGTTTTGTAGGTTTAGGTTTAAAAAATAGATGTACATCCAGGATATCTGACAGCGCGGTGCGTCGCCATGTTGTTTATTCCATAGATTTTTATTAAACATAATATACTATGTAGATGTAGTACCTACTCCGTGCAAAAAGTGAGTCATTTGTTTTCGATTCCTACAAAATTTGCTAACTACGACATCTAGTATATTATATGTAATAAAAATCAATGGTTTATTCCTCTCACAATACTACCAACATGATTCTGATAATTGTGTGTTCGGAAAATTGTTTTTCGAAAAAATGTGATTCGAATAATTGCCATTCGTAAAATTGATTTTCGTAAAATTGAGCATTCGAATAATTGTTTTTCGAATAATTTTCCTGTCACCCATAATTGGACCCCTCACATCAAAGCATCGGTCACAGTAAGTCGCTTTGTTGACTCTGTCCAACTCCCTTAGAGTTGTTATTCTGTGATCCAGACGACCTAAGCTTGAGATACTTCCCAGAGAGCTATTTTCTCTGACACAGCTCTTGTATATATTTTGGTACTAGGTTGTTCAAATCATTTAAACACCGTCTATTAAATTTTGCAATCAACTCGCTCTGGACTCTAAAACCAGTGTAATACGTTTAGATGCGGAGTTATGTGACATCATTTAATATTATAAAGATATCAATTAATATAATCTTTTATATTTGTTAGAGCTCGCAAAGTAAAAGAATGTGTGTGCACAAACTAATCTTAGAACTTATACCTACCATTAAAATCAGTTAACTTTCGACGTTGTGTTATTGCGCATAACTTTTGCCCTGAATTATGCTAACACGCATGCATTTGTAATAAAATTATTAATTAAATAATGCACACCCGCATACCTGTCACTATGCTCACATCATGGGCTATGCCGTGATGGTATGAAGGAAATAATTAAACATATTAAACTAATTCATATAAACTGAATTCATAATATATTGGGAAAGTAAATTATAATATACATATTAGGTTATGAGTCATATCAAAAATTGTGGATAATGATCATTATGGATAATGATTTTGTTGGTTTATTATAATAAAAAAAATGAAGAGGGTGTGGAAGATGATGGATTTGTCGAAGTTGAGAAAAGAAAAAGAAGTGATAATTGAGAATTTTGTCATTGTTAGGAAAACTGTCTTTGTAAGATGACTTGGCGATTTTCTTAAGCGATTTTCTTCGTTACTTCAGCAGTCGCTTTTTCGCCCATAGTCCATATTATATAATTTTATATAAATTACAAATAATTGTACATTTTTTCTTCTAATCGGAAACATATCGGAATCAATAAAGGTAGAGCAAGTTGGAGAGTGTACCTATGTGGGAAGCATGTTTCAACGGAATGGACGGCCTGAAAAGGATATCGAAAGACGAGTGATGGCAGGAAACAGAGTAAACGGAGTACTACTTATACCAATTTTGTATGATCGCAACATACCTCTTGTTTCAAATTTGTCAAAGTAATAATATATGCAGGTGACATGAAGCTCTATACAAAAATAAATATTATTCAAGACTGCCTTAAATTTCAACACGATCTAGAGCATCTTCAAACATACTGTAAAATAAATTCTCTTAACCTAAATCCACAAAAATGTTAAATTATTATGTTTACAAAAAAAAGAATAAGATCTTCTTTACATATACACTTAATAATTCCCCTATACTTAGAAAAGAATCAGTGAAAGACCTAGGAATTATCATGGATAGTAAACTGTCCTTTGACGATCACATGAATAATATAAGTAAAAAAGCCAATAAAATGTTGGGCTTCATCATCAGGAACTGTAAACCTTTTTCAAATATTGAATGTCTCAAAATTCTACATACCTCTACGGTAAAAAGTCATATACATAGAGTACGGATCGCAAATTTGGAACCCGATGTATCTCAAGTACATAAATAGACTGGATAGTGTACAAAAACGCTTCCTCTAACACCTCATATATAAATCGGGCTGTCGGGAATTGATGGGGCCCTCAAAATCATATAAATAACGTGTACGAAATTTAATTTACTATCACTATCATCCAGACGAATAACTGCAAACTCACTATTTTAGAATTTTTTAGTGTCACACTGTAACACTAAAAAATTCTTTACTAACCGGGGCACCTCCAATCTTCCACTCTCTAGTATAAACATATATGTATGTGTCACCATAATGGTTGCAACACCTTTTTCGTTTATCCTTAAGTACGTTATAGAATCCCATGTTATGATTCTAGAATATAATCTTCTTTGTACTGTTCCTTGTATGTTTCAGGAATGATCCTATAATTTTGTTTTTCTTATTTGTTAAAAATTGTATGCAAAACTTTAAAAATTACTTGATATGATGTACTATTATTATGTACCGTAGTCTATCATTTACTGTTTTTTCCATTGTTTGTAATATCATACTGTACTGTTGGATATCCAAAATAAGTAAAAAAATAAAATAAAAAATATCAAGGGATGCCAAAATTGCCATTCATAACGCAATCGTATATAGTGCCAACCTTGACGTATGCAAGCGAAACCTGGACATATACGAAAGCAGAATAAATTTAGCGAAACAATATAGAACAAAAATAGATCTAGGCCACACTTGCAATGCGGAGAATTAACAAGATTCAATCTAAACAAATTTGCATCGAGTCTTCAGTGACCGAACCGCATTCGGGATATACCTACTTGTCATCTGGAATCTATTTAATGGTGTAGGGGAATGTGACTGTTATTTTTCGTACGAAATTGGCTAATACTTTTTTATGTAAAGTTGCCTAATATCAAGGACCTCAAATTTCTTAAATAGTACTTTATTTTTTATTTATTTATTACTTACTTACTTTACTTTTTGTATGGCTACGGCTTTTCCTGCGCCTTTGGCTGCGTCATTGAGTAGTTCCCTTCTACACTCTTGTTGTTTTAGTTTTCTTCTTCTTCTTTTTTCTTCTTCTTTATTTATTTATTTATACATCTTCTTGTACATAATATAAACAAACATAATTGTACACTGGCGGGCTTATTGCCATTAGTCAATTTCTTTCAACCAACCAGATTACAAAGTATGACAACATTGTGTATGTACAACAGCAAATAAAAAAGAGTAAAAGAAACCAAATAAAATACGTATAACACTTAAATACTATTAAACAAAAAAAAAATTATAATTCATAGCAATAAAAAGGATATGGTAAGGACAGGAGAGGAAATCGGGATCAGGTGTTCAAGGATAAATATTCCTTCTTTAGTTTTTTCTTGAAAATACTAAGTGAGTTAGACGACGCAATATCCGGACTAAGGCTATTCCATAATCTTGCTGATTGTACTTCGAACGAAGAGCTGAGAAATTCTTTATTATGGATAGGTATGGATAGTGTTGTACGTTCAGCAGATCGGAGTGGAAGTCCATGATTGGATAAATAAGTGAATTTGCTTTTGAGGTACTGTGGTAGGTTTGGGTTCGAGAGAATATTGTACAATAGTGACAAAATGTGTATATTGCGCCGCTGGCGTATCCTGGGCCAACAAAGAAGATTGCGGTAAGGTGATATGCGATCAAATTTTTTCAACCCAAAGATGAATCTGATACATATATTCTTAAGACGTTCAAGTTTATTGCGATGGGTATAGATATCGAATATTTTTAAATTGCATATACGCAAACATTGGATTTTTACTCTCCACACTATGGAATAGGGGAGAGTCATGATTTCGCAAAATTTAAGCGTATTTTTTTTACATCAATTTCTCAATGGGTATCATGTAGAGAATGCACACTATGAGTTTCGTCGTGATGTGTTTGTGTGTATGGCGTATACGCTGTACGCCGTACGCCGTACGCCGTACGCCGTACGCCGTACGCCGTACGCCGTAGCATTTATCTTTTTTGTGTCCTCTCTACAGCCCAAACTATAAGTCTGATCGACTTCATATTAACATCATATGTGTAAAGTGCAAAGACCTAGAGCTGATTAGTTTTCCATAGACAACTTTTGATTTCTTCTCTATGAATTCATCATTTACGTTGTTTTTTTTTTGTGTCCTCTCTGCAGCCCAAACTATAAGTCCGATTGACTTCATATTGATATCACATGTGTTAAGTCCATAAACTTAGAGCTGATTAGTTTTCCATAGACAACGGTTCATTTTTTCCCAATGTTTCTTTATGATTTCATCTATTAAAACTGAAAAAATGCTCTCACGACCTGGAAATTAGAGATATTTTAATTTGGTTTCAACTATTTATACAACACCAAGAATCTTCATAAAATTGTATTCAAAGTTGGTCAATGTTAAAAGAAAAATATTCAACGGTTTCAAAAATTATATTTTATTTAATGGATATTTGTATGAAACTTATATGTAACAAGAGAATTTTTTTATATTTGGCAATGTTCAGTTCATTGATTTCATATTGATAGAAGAATATTAATAGCTTGAACTTAGAACTGATTAGCTTTTCATAGATATCATATAATTTCTTCATATGATATCACGTGTAAACATTGTCAAAATGCTCTAACGCTCTTTGAAACAAAATTTATCTGCTTTTTTTAAAATATTTCATACAACATAAGCAGTCTTCACTATACTGCATTAATAGTTTGTCTATCTTAACATAAAAATATACTATCGGAAGAAAATTTATATTCCTGGTAGTAACATTTAGTATGAATAAAAATGTAATTAGATAAATTTCTATGTATGGAAACGTTTAGTAATTTGATTTCATGTTATAATGTAAAGAGCTTGAACATAGAACTGATTAGCTTTCCATAAATAACAAAAAAAATCTTCATATGATATCACCTGTCAAAATTTGGAAAATGCTCTCGCGTTCATTAGAACAAAATTTATCTGCTTTTTTTAAAATATTTCATACAACATAAGCATTCTTCACTATACTGCATTAATAGTTTGTTTATCTTAACATAAAAATATACTATCGGAAGAAAATTTATATTCCTGATAGTAACATTTAGTATGAATAATAATGTAATTAGATAAATTTCTATGTATGGAAAAGTTCAGTAATTTGATTTCATGTTATAATGTAAAGAGCTTGAACATAGAACTGATTAGCTTTCCATAAATAACAAAAAAAATCTTCATATAATATCACGTGTCAAAATTTTGAAAATGCTCTCGCGTTCTTTAAAACAAAATTTATCTGCTTTTTTTAAAATATTTCATACAACATAAGCATTCTTCACTATACTGCATTAATATTTTGTTTATCTTAACATAAAAATATACTATCGGAAGAAAATTTATATTCCTGGTAGTAACATTTAGTATGAATAAAAATGTAATTAGATAAATTTCTATGTATGGAAAAGTTCAGTAATTTGATTTCATGTTATAATGTAAAGAGCTTGAACATAGAACTGATTAGCTTTCCATAAATAACAAAAAAAATCTTCATATGATATCACCTGTCAAAATTTGGAAAATGCTCTCGCGTTCTTTAGAACAAAATTTATCTGCTTTTTTTAAAATATTTCATACAACATAAGCATTCTACACCATACTGCATTAAAAGTTTGTCTATCTTGTCATAAAAATATACTATCGGAAGAAAATTTATATTCCTGATAGTAACATTTAGTATGAATAATAATGTAATTAGATAAATTTCTATGTATGGAAAAGTTCAGTAATTTGATTTCATGTTATAATGTAAAGAGCTTGAACATAGAACTGATTAGCTTTCCATAAATAACAAAAAAATTCTTCATATGATATCACCTGTCAAAATTTGAAAAATGCTCTCGCGTTCTTTAAAACAAAATTTATCTGCTTTTTTTAAAATATTTCATACAACATAAGCATTCTTCACTATACTGCATTAATAGTTTGTCTATCTTAACATAAAAATATACTATCGGAAGAAAATTTATATTCCTGGTAGTAACATTTAGTATGAATAAAAATGTAATTAGATAAATTTCTATGTATGGAAAAGTTCAGTAATTTGATTTCATGTTATAATGTAAAGAGCTTGAACATAGAACTGATTAGCTTTCCATAAATAACAAAAAATTTCTTCATATGATATCACCTGTCAAAATTTGGAAAATGCTTTCGCGTCCTTTAAAACAAAATTTATCTGCTTTTATTAAAATATTTCATACAACATAAGCATTCTACACCATACTGCAATAATAGTTTGTCTATCTTAACATAAAAATATACTGTCGATAGAAAATTTATTTTCCTGGTAGTAAAATTTAGTATGAATAAAAATGTATATAATAAGATAAATTTCTTATGTATGGAAAAGTTCAGTAATTTGATTTCATGTTATAATGTAAAGAGCTTGAACATCGAACTGATTAGCTTTTCATAAATAACAAAAATTTCTTCATATGATATTACGTGTCAAAATTGTCAAAATGCTCTAACGTCCTTTAAAACAAAATTTATCTGCTTTTATAAAAATATTTCATACAACATTAGAATTCTTCACCATACTGCATTAATAGTTTGTCTATCTTAACATGAAAATATACTATCGTTAGAAAATTTATATTCTTGGTAGTAAAATTTAGAATGAATAAAATATTTCATTGTCAATATTTGTGGTGTGGAGAGTTTAGTGTTGGCCACAACCCACTCGTTTTCCCTGTCGGGAGTCAAAGTGATATTTTTATTGACATACTTTTTAACATCTCAATAGAGACGAAGACAGGGGAAAGAATCCATTTTTTGCGTATATGCAACAAAAAAAATATTCGATTTACACTCATATTGATACAAGTAGGTAAACAAGCCAAAAATGAAATAATATTTTGTCGCAGTTCATGGGTGACATCTGTGCGAGACACCGTCACCTCATTTATAAGGACTGTTGCTTTCGTTGTTTACAAATAAACTAATTTCTCAATAGATGGCGTTACAAAAAGGTTTCTTTGTTACTTCATAGATGGCAAAAGTTTAATTCCTTGTTTTCAGGTGAATTGTTACACATTATTCAAATTAGAAATTTCAAAAATTACATAGATACGGGAACACAATAATAAGGAATAATTGGTGAACGTTGCGCAAGCGCATAAAGTTATCATGAAGACCAGCCGATGACAGGTCATAAGCCCTGTTGGTGCCTTGAGTTCCTGGTTCTTCTAAAATATCCCAACTTTGCCTCTATTAAGATGTTTAAAAGGGTATAAATATGTTTTTGAATTATTATTAGGTTGGTATGGCTGCCTTTCAAATAACGTTGAATTCATAATATCGTTAACTCAATTATCTTTTTGTGTTGCCCGCAGTTCCCTATTGCATTATAAATTTTGTGTGGATATGATAAAAGAGGAGACACGACTATATTAGGTACCTATGTAGTTCACGGGATGTTACGTGTATGTATGTTTGTAGTATAAATTTATATTTTATATTCTAAAGCTTATTGTTGCCAGGTATGCATAATAACTCTAGTCCAGATAATTGCATATTGTTACGCATTAACAAAGCAATTTATGTGATCCGTTTTAGTATGATGTTTCTATGGCCCGGTCTTACAGTCTGAGTTTAAGAGCTAAACTCAAGTTTTACAAAAATATAGCGTATTACAGTGTCCGTTTAGACCTAATCTTCCCTCAAATACGTCACTAAAACGACATAATATTTAACTCAACGTTTCTGGCGGATTAAGTACTTAACGGTGGGTTAAATGTCATTTGCTAGGCAACGCGTGTAGTTTCAGTTTCTATCACTAGAGGCGTTAGTTGTATCGACGGTGGCGCCACACAACAAAACAAACTGACAGCCATATTGAAACGAACATGGGCATTTAAAAGCATTATTTTGGTGAAAAAAATTAAATTTACCATGTTGAATAATAAAACAATAGTATTACAAGTCGTAGAGTCCCGTTTTGTAGTTGGTATTATTTGAGGTTATTTAAAATTTGACAGATAATAACCACAGAAAAAGTAAAATATGTCTATAATTGAAGATTTAGTAACTGACATATCATATTCCACTGTAATACGTAAATGGATTAAATCTCCCCTTAACATTAATCTTGAGTTTAACAAACTCAATGAGTTGAGGGCCGATTGTAATACCGGGCCTATGTATGTACATACCTCAAAATGCATGTGTAGGTACATTGTTTTATGCATGTATAAATTGTACGTATTATCTCAATATACACGTGTATATTGGGCAATGTACAGTTATTTAAATCGAATATTTGTTTAATTGCATATACGCAAACATTGGATTATGTTCCATATCGGGAGTCAAATGATATTTTTACTGACAAATTTCGAGTCCCCCCCCCTCCTAGACAACGTGTCATTTAGCTCAAGAAAAGAAACAGGAAAATATAACTCAATGTATTTTACAAAGACTTAAATAAGACCCGATTAATAGAAATACATAAGACTAATGAAATAAAGTATTTAGGAATAAAAATAGATAGAAACCTTAAGTTTAAAACCCAAATAGAAAATATAGTAAACCGTTTGAGAAAATCCATTTATATATTCAGGAATCTCAAAAATATATTATGTAAAAATAGTTAAAAAATTGTATATTTTGCATTTGTGCACTCTGTCCTTATGTATGGTGTTTCGGGATGGGGTGGTACATATAGGACAAATCTTTTGCCTGTTGAAGTTACGCAAAGACTGATTATAAAGATTATTCTAGGCAAACCTATAGATCACCCGACGGAACAGATCTATATAGACTTCCCGGTCCCAACACTAAAGCAGATAATGGAAACGATTGCAACTGTATATGCTCACAGACAGAACCATCCTGAATTTTTTTCTATTGGAACAGTAACTACTAGAGCAAAATTCAAAATCGTCATACCAAAGAAAAATACAACTGCAGCACAGAAATTACTGTCATATAGGGGAATATTATTTTACAATGACCTGCCCACTTCCATTAGAGAAATAAAAATACAACTGCAGCACAGAAATTACTGTCATATAGGGGAATATTATTTTACAATGACCTGCCCACTTCCATTAGAGAAATAAAAATACAACTGCAGCACAGAAATTACTGTCATATAGGGGAATATTATTTTACAATGACCTGCCCACTTCCATTAGAGAAATAAAAGATATAAATAAATTTAAAATAGCATTAAAAGGGCATATTTTTGGCAATACATAATCCTATATGTTGAATTTTTCTTTCTGTTTGTAAATACAATACTCCTCTCTCGAACACGAGTTTTTAACTCTATCGAGAGAGTATCAATACTGTACTTTTTGTCATATATTGTAACTTAGTCAAAATATTGTGTAATTCTCTTATAAAATAAATTTTAAAAAAATGTATGGAAGTGACAGTTAACAGTTTTCACGTCACAACTGTCATTTCCATACATTAAGTTATATTTTCTTGTTTCGTTTTTTGAGCTAAATGACACTTTGTCTAGGGGGGGTTGGTTCTTCTATAATATCCCAACTTCGTCTCTATTGAAATATGAAAAGTTTGTCAGTAAAAATACAGTTATTTAATTGAACTAAAGCATAACAGACATAAAGCATTTAGATGGGTCCATGGCAGAGCGGTTAGCGCGCTGGGCTAGCAATCCAGTTGTCGCGAGTTCGAATCCTGCAACGACCGATTTCGTTCACCTATTGTACAAGCATTAACGCTTAGTTTAGGGAATGTATGAAGATGCATTTGTACCTTTTTAAGGAAATATGAATCTTTTTTATAAAAGAAAAATGATAATTTCAAAAATAATATAATGAATATTGAAGATAATATGATTTAAAAAAAATCTCAAGTATTCTTCTTGGATATCTGTACAGATCAAAACACGACGAAACATATTATGATATATAAAAATAATAAGATACGTTACTTTTCTTTTTTTTAAATGAATATGTCCTTGTCCGTGCGGTAAGAATTAACAAGTTAGTTAATTCTTACCGCACCTTAATTGTACGGAAGATGTTGTAGTGTTTGGACGTATTTTCGTAGGTACTCAAAATGTCATCTTGTGTGATGATAACATGTAAAAATTACACTACATCTGTGAAGGAACGACCAGACGTATCATTTCGCATGATGCATACTTAATTCGTTAATTATTATAATTAAATGGATTTTTCGATAGTTATTTTCATTTTGAGTAAACGAGATAGATTAGTCATATTTGCTTTTAGGTATGCAGAGAGATTCTATCGTTGTTTTCGCTTTTGCGCACAGGTATAACATAACATTAGTTCTTCTCTTTCACAGTCGTTTGTTGTCAGATATGATACAAATATGATTGCACTGGAATAAAGAGAAACAATGACCCGAATGCAGAGTCCTAGGTACCTAGATAATACTAACTCCTAACCTCACTGAAATATTTAGTATTCTTAGGTTAGCAATTGCGTTGCAGAGTCATCACTAACTAAATACTTAATACTACGCCAAACTTAAGTTCGATAGCGTAGCATTGCACATTGTTGTATAGGAAGAAAAGAGAAAGATAGTTTTCTATGGGTTAAGACTGACGTTCAAAATGTTTTTCTGTCACAACAACTTAAACACATGTAACCAAGATTCACACTGACAGCTCAATGTCGCGATTTTTCTGAAATTCCAGTGAATTTTCGGCATCTCGTATGGATCGCTGAATACTTTGTTTGGTATTTGATTTCACAAAATTACCAAATACATATTCAACGAAGCCGATAAAATCATCATCCACCGAAAAAATCTCGTATTTTAGTATTAAACCACTCGTAAGGTTCCTCGAAATTAACCTTACTTTTTGACAATTCGCAAATGTTAGTAGACGCCAACACGCATGTGCTAAGTATTTAGATATGTCTCTGCAATGCAATTCTCATACAAAAACTTGGTAGCATCCTCCAGTTAGGAAGCTAGGTGATCTCCTAACTTAAGTGAGCGACTATGTAATGAAAACATTGTTAGTATTTAGAATTTAGTATTTAGGTAGGACTCTGCATTCGGACCTCTACAATAGGTGTCTGTATTATTGTATTATCTCTTTCTCACTTTATGTATTCTCTTGTGTGTGCTCTTTCTTAGTGATATTGTAAGAATTCGTTTTAAATGTACCATTTTTCGTAGAGCGTTTTGTTCTCGTATAACGTGTCTATATATAAAATAATGTCATTTGGACGAGACCATGATATTTATAAATAACGAGCGCTTTGCCCGACGTTTAATATTTTGAAAAAAATGCGATAAAACGCGGGCACAAATTAATAGGTAAGCAATATGTAATTTGACAAATTTCTTTAAATTTTTTTTAAATTTTGTATATAGTTTGAGAATATCTCATACAGGCTAACGTCAATATTTATTCTCCTATGTATTTGTAGATATGCTCATTATATTATGTAGGTAGGTAGGTGCTATACAAATAATACGATATGCGCTTTCTCTGGTTCATTTTAATTTTTTTTTTTTTTTTTTTTTTTTTTTTTTTTTTTTTTTTTTTTTTTTTTTTTTTTTTTTTTTTTTTTTTTTTTTTAAGTGTTGAAAATTGCTTTTTCTATATTTTCTATAAAGTAGTACATTTCAATTTTTTTTAACGATTTTTATAAAATTTAATTTTTTTTTTTTTTTTTTTTTTTTTTTTTTTATTTATTTATTTATTTTTTCAACATAATTTCATTTATAAAAGATCCCACTAACCATATGTGGTTATCAGTGGGTTTCTATATCATACAATATATGTGCTAACTTAAACTAACCAACAATGACAAAAAGAAATGAAATTGGTTTGACAAGATAAAAATGTTTTGATGGATCCCAAACAACACTAGAATAAAAACAACAACAAAAAAAAACATATAGAAGAAAACCCGAAAAACACAATAGAGTAAGAACAAAAACAAAAGGAAAAGTAATAAAATAATAAAATAAAATAATAAAAATAAAAGGAAGGAAGAGACCATTATTCGTTAAAAATGATTTTTTTACAGGATCTTTTGATTTTATAAAATGAATTTAATCCAATTAAGTCTGAGGGCAAGCTGTTAAAAATTGTTGGTATTGAATACTGCAGTGTCCTTTCACCGTAATAGTTATTTACTCTAGGTATATTATATTTACCGGAAGTTACTTGTCTGGTCTTATACTTATTTGTTACAGGTGTTTTGTGTTCATTTTTAAAGTAATTTTGTAGAATAAATCTGTATTTATAAATTTGTGTAGCTGTCATTATTTTGGTTTCTGCGAAAATGCTCTTTCCCTCCCTTTTCAAACAAATAGCTCTATTTTTGGGTAACATACATCTAATTAAACGTTTTTGTAATTTTTCTATTTGCATAAGATATGTTTTAAATGTATGTCCCCACACAAGAATGCTGTACGATATAATAGGTTCAGCCATAGCCATGTACATTGTTTTTAGGGTTTTAAAAGGAACATAATTTTTAATAATGTACATTTTTGCTAGTATAGATCTAAGTTTATTACATATATTTTGAATGTGTGGTAGCCAATTGAATTTATCATCAATCATAATTCCCAAATATTTGACGCTTTTAGTTGGTAGAATAATACTACAATTACAGTCTTTTTGACGGTTATCTAGGCATTTATAATTGTGGGATACTAAATTTACACTGCTTATATTCTTTATATGGGGAGATGATATGTGTATTAGTTGTGTCTTTTTTTCGTTAATTGTTAGGCCATTATCATGCGACCACTTCATAGCACTGTTGTAATCCTCTTGTAGATCCTGCATGACGTGCTCAATTCTTCTACCGGCAATTACCAAAGCGGTATCATCCGCGAACATGTATAGTTTGCATTTCTTGATGATTTTTTTCATGGAATTTACATAGATAAGATACGTTATAGGTCCCAAGATAGATCCTTGTGCTATGCCTTCTTCCATGTTTTTGCCCTCTCCTATTTCTCCTTCTATTTTGACGTGGAATTTTCGGTCTTTAATAAAGTTACATAGCAGATTTTTTATAGGTCCTCGTATTCCAAGTTGTTCTAGGCGTTCAATGAGAGTGTTATGATTAAGTGTGTCGAACGCTTTCGCGTAGTCGATGAAAATTACTAGAACATGATTTTTTTCGTTTAGTTGTTCATTTATATAATTTGCAAAGTCCGTCAGTAGTGTCTGTGTTCCCTTTCCTTTCTGAAAGCCGTGTTGTTTTTCATAAATAATATGATTTTTTTTCAGGTATTGTACTAAGTGCTTCCCTATGTATTTTTCTATTATTTTATCTAAAATCGGTAGAATGGAGATGGGCCTATAATTTACACACTCTTTATGGGATCCATTCTTATAAATTGGTCTCACAATGGCGGTTTTTAGTCCCTAATTGGAAAATTAGAGCGAAGGATTAGCCTTATATAAGGTGTATGCTTTGCTTAATCTCCTTTTATGGGTTTAGACCAAGACCCAGCGACTGTCAGACTTGCATGATAGTATAAAGGCTGATTTTTTCTGTAATTACTACGGAAGACTATTGGAAATCACGTCTTATATTTACAGACACCTTGGTTGGTGAAAACCCTTCGACAGACACCTTTGAAGATCGAGATGACTGAGTGCAGCAATGGTTAAATAATAATGGTTAATGGTAAAAGTTACACGGCCGTTTAACACCCTGTATGCAAAAACGTTAGGTACCAATAAATGCTGTGTAGCACATCAGTTGATCAACGACTGTGTATCTCTCATACAAATTTTACACATCGCTTGCCCGCCTGTTCTAGGTAGTTTAGCGGTGTTTTAAGACAAATTTCATCTATCATAAATCAAATTTGATTTTGATATACGTGTTTATACTGTTATATTTTGGAATAATATGACGAAACCTCTACAAATTATTATATTCTCGATAGTTTAGCATTTAAGGAGCGAAAAGTTGTCAAAAAATTTGCTCTTTTATAATATCTACAATGGTGTTCGCTTGGGTATTCGTATGATGAAATTATTCGTTATATTTTCCATATTCCTATTTTGAAATGTGAAAAACATATGAAAATATTAACTACGACAAACGTCAAAATTATAATGGCGGCTGGCGGCTCTGCGCTTGCGCGAGTGCGTAATTACAACGTTGTCGGATTATTTTTTGTTGTACACTTGTTGCAACTACACAGTCGTTATACAGCGTTTATTAGTAAGATTTTCAAATAATCGCTGCACGGGCTTTACACGGTGTGTAACTAAAACACTGGTAAACGGGTGTGCAGTTGATTTTTATTAGTAAGACTATGTGTATGGCACAAAACTTTAGGTAGAACATTATTTTCAAGTAAAATGAGAATACCGCACAACATATAATCATAGAATTATAATAGTATATAATACTCTTTAGCCTGCAGTAAATGAGACTGCTTTATGTTGACTAATTTGGTCAACATTTTGCTACGAGCATTCAGTAATCATTTGGCCGTCTGCGTGATACGTTCTCCAAATAGGGAATTTTTTAACTGCTTGTAAAATTATTTACGAAATAGTTAGTAAAATAGCAAAATTACTTGCTAAATTATAGCAGCGTCATACATATATTGACACGAGCTGGCCAATAAAACGGCTTCACTTTTTCAGCGAGGTATTGTATGGGAATGAGTATTCTATAGTTTTATTATTATTCTATACATACATACATACATACATACATACATACATACATACCATCACGCCATATCCCTTACGGGGTAAGCAGAGATAACCGAGCGCCATACTCCTCTATTTTTACATACATTCCTAGCTTCCTTTACATCCATGCATCGTCTCATACATGCTCGTCGATTATTCAAGCTTCTTATATTTCCTTCTTTCAAAATATCACTCACATGATCATGCCATCCCTTTCTGGGGCGGCCCCTACTATTCACTCCATCTCTTACACCCATGTATATTTTTTTAGTCAGTCGTTCATCATTCATTCTTTCAATATGTCCAAACTACCTCAAGGAATTCACTTTCATTTTATTTATAATACTCTTCTTCATCTTGCATTCCCTCCTTATGTCCTCATTTTTTATTCTATCATATATCGTTCTATTACATACTCTTCTTAGTGATCTCATTTCCACAGCATTTATTCTACTCTCATGCGTCTTTTGCCACGTCCATGTTTCACTGGCATACATCAAAGTGGGCACTACAATTGCATTATGTACGGCAATTTTGGCTTCCTTTGAGATGCTTGGATCGGACATTACTGGTCTGAGAGCTCCGTTTATTCTGTTACCTGCCATAACTCTTCTTTCAATGTCTTTATCAGGTCTTCCATTCCGTTCAAACATACTCCCCAGGTACAAATATTATTATTATATTAGTATTATTATTCTATGCATATAATAATGTTTCTAAATCAAAATTATGCTATTTTCAATATTATTAATTTAATCTTGATATTTGTATGGTGTTTATCAGAGAGGTAGGTAGGTATACGTCAAATTAAACCCCTTAAAACCAATTCATTTGTTTGATACTGTCAGGGTATTGTGAGCATTCTCTTCGCACAGAATTTACACACAGTGGGTAGTGCTTACCTATAAAGCTTTATCCTATTAATGCAATTATACCCTTGATTTATCATTTTCAATTTCATATAGGGGTTATTCAATATTTACCCTAGAAGGAAATCCCCTATATTTCAGGATAAAAAGAGTTGGAAAAAGTGAAAGAGTATACACTGTTGGGGGAAGTTAGAGCTGCGATATCAAAAGTTTACAGAGAGATTCTTTAGAAACTAGTTGCATGTAACACATGAGATCCAACTGTCGATAGCGATATATATAGTTGAAGAATAAGTACCAAACTATAAACCCATAAATACAAATTATTTAATATTTTAAGATATTTGATTTTCTATACAACACATGGACCTAGGTATGTATGTCAAAATAGGATAGTATGGAGGTCAGTCCTTTGATCCTACCCAGAATATGAAAACAGCATGATGGTATGTATGTATGTTTGGAGATTAGTATCAAACAATAAAGTCTTCTTAGATATTGTGTGTATCATAAAAAAATATTTTTCTTAGTAAAAAATACTAACGAAATGCTGGAATTTTTTTAAAAATATAAATTTGCGATTTTGTATTTGTCTATGTTTATACCAAATTTCAGCGTTCTAGCTTTTATGGTTTCTGAGATACATGGAAAAATAAACCAAAATTTCAAAAGTTGATAACCCCTGACTTAAACAAAAATTTACAATTATGAGTATAAAAGTTTTGTAAGCCTATAACTGTTTATATATTCTGAAATTTTGGGCTCTGTAAATTGAGCGGATCAAAAGTTATAAGGGGGGACAGACAGACACACACACAGACACACAAAACTCACCTAAAATGTTCTACTCCGAATTCTGAGTAAATCCATGTATGGGAACATACATATATGCTGCGTGGCCTCTAGTTGGTGTTATTAGCATGCAAAAAGTCAACTACGCCATACAAAATGTTCCTTCGTACACGCATCTTGGCTTAATAATGTCGATTCATTAAGAGAATTGAATTCTCATGAATGAATCGACAGTTGGATAAGCCTTTATTGAAATATTCGATTCAACAAATACTTGTTTCTCTGAACTATTGTATTTGTTTTCAAATAAAATTTAAATACTTGTTCGGTATTAAAATTTTAAAAACAGTGATTCAATCGACACATATCTTTGTTTTGTAAGCCTATAACTGTTTATATATTCTGAAATTTTGGGCTCTGTAAATTGAGCGGATCAAAAGTTATAAGGGGGGACAGACAGACACACACACAGACACACAAAACTCACCTAAAATGTTCTACTCCGAATTCTGAGTAAATCCATGTATGGGAACATACATATATGCTGCGTGGCCTCTAGTTGGTGTTATTAGCATGCAAAAAGTCAACTACGCCATACAAAATGTTCCTTCGTACACGCATCTTGGCTTAATAATGTCGATTCATTAAGAGAATTGAATTCTCATGAATGAATCGACAGTTGGATAAGCCTTTATTGAAATATTCGATTCAACAAATACTTGTTTCTCTGAACTATTGTATTTGTTTTCAAATAAAATTTAAATACTTGTTCGGTATTAAAATTTTAAAAACAGTGATTCAATCGACACATATCTTTGTTTTGTAAGCCTATAACTGTTTATATATTCTGAAATTTTGGGCTCTGTAAATTGAGCGGATCAAAAGTTATAAGGGGGGACAGACAGACACACACACAGACACACAAAACTCACCTAAAATGTTCTACTCCGAATTCTGAGTAAATCCATGTATGGGAACATACATATATGCTGCGTGGCCTCTAGTTGGTGTTATTAGCATGCAAAAAGTCAACTACGCCATACAAAATGTTCCTTCGTACACGCATCTTGGCTTAATAATGTCGATTCATTAAGAGAATTGAATTCTCATGAATGAATCGACAGTTGGATAAGCCTTTATTGAAATATTCGATTCAACAAATACTTGTTTCTCTGAACTATTGTATTTGTTTTCAAATAAAATTTAAATACTTGTTCGGTATTAAAATTTTAAAAACAGTGATTCAATCGACACATATCTTTGTTTTGTAAGCCTATAACTGTTTATATATTCTGAAATTTTGGGCTCTGTAAATTGAGCGGATCAAAAGTTATAAGGGGGGACAGACAGACACACACACAGACACACAAAACTCACCTAAAATGTTCTACTCCGAATTCTGAGTAAATCCATGTATGGGAACATACATATATGCTGCGTGGCCTCTAGTTGGTGTTATTAGCATGCAAAAAGTCAACTACGCCATACAAAATGTTCCTTCGTACACGCATCTTGGCTTAATAATGTCGATTCATTAAGAGAATTGAATTCTCATGAATGAATCGACAGTTGGATAAGCCTTTATTGAAATATTCGATTCAACAAATACTTGTTTCTCTGAACTATTGTATTTGTTTTCAAATAAAATTTAAATACTTGTTCGGTATTAAAATTTTAAAAACAGTGATTCAATCGACACATATCTTTGTTTTGTAAGCCTATAACTGTTTATATATTCTGAAATTTTGGGCTCTGTAAATTGAGCGGATCAAAAGTTATAAGGGGGGACAGACAGACACACACACAGACACACAAAACTCACCTAAAATGTTCTACTCCGAATTCTGAGTAAATCCATGTATGGGAACATACATATATGCTGCGTGGCCTCTAGTTGGTGTTATTAGCATGCAAAAAGTCAACTACGCCATACAAAATGTTCCTTCGTACACGCATCTTGGCTTAATAATGTCGATTCATTAAGAGAATTGAATTCTCATGAATGAATCGACAGTTGGATAAGCCTTTATTGAAATATTCGATTCAACAAATACTTGTTTCTCTGAACTATTGTATTTGTTTTCAAATAAAATTTAAATACTTGTTCGGTATTAAAATTTTAAAAACAGTGATTCAATCGACACATATCTTTGTTTTGTAAGCCTATAACTGTTTATATATTCTGAAATTTTGGGCTCTGTAAATTGAGCGGATCAAAAGTTATAAGGGGGGACAGACAGACACACACACAGACACACAAAACTCACCTAAAATGTTCTACTCCGAATTCTGAGTAAATCCATGTATGGGAACATACATATATGCTGCGTGGCCTCTAGTTGGTGTTATTAGCATGCAAAAAGTCAACTACGCCATACAAAATGTTCCTTCGTACACGCATCTTGGCTTAATAATGTCGATTCATTCAGAGAATTGAATTCTCATTAACGAATCGACAGTTGGACAAAATAAATTGAATAATTTGAGAATTCAAGAGAATTTGATTAAATTTTTGTAAAAATTGAATTGAGTGACGACACAATTCATACGGGGACTCTCAATATTTTGATACTTAATCCCCATACATTCCATCAAGCTGTTTACATATTCGCGAGAAGAAAAAAGGACTGACCTCCACACTTTCCTATGATGACATACATGTTTTTTTATAGAAAATAAAATATTTTAAACATATTCAATTATTTGGACGTACCAATGGGTTCGTAGTCTTTATTTTTATTTATAAAATACCTAAATGGATTTTTACATATTATTACACTATACATATACTGTTGCCATCGACATTTAGATCTCATGTGATACATGCAAATATTATATAATAATAATAATAACACGATAACATCTGCAAACACATATATTTGGAACTAGCCCACAAATATAAACTTATCGAAACACACCCCAAGTGGTATCAATACACACCCCCAGCTGTAACAGAAAATGATAACTACAAACTATACTGGAATAGAGACATAATCACAGACAGAACAAACCTTCATAACCGACCAGGCATTACATTAATCGACAAAATACATAAACACACATATCTAATAGAAATATCGATACCAAATACAGCAAATCTACAAAAGAAACATTTAGAAAAAATAGATAAATACATAACTTTAGCAGAACAGATAAAATCACAGTGGAAACAAGAAAAAGTAACAATAGTCCCAATAATATTATCGTTTACAGGCATCATACCAAAAACTCTCCAAAAAAATATAGACATACTTACTAAAGTTACCCCCCATACGTAATTACCAACATACAAAAAACTACAATTATCAACACATGCACAATAGTCAGAAAATTTCTACAGGTACCACTTTAAACAACTACACACGACCACACAGACACAAAGCCTCACAACTTGAGTACGCTCCGTTGTGAAGGAAATTACCGAACCATAACCGAGATCAATCTATAATAATAATAATAATAACTTTATTCCAGTCCGTGAGCAGGGGGGTGCAATGCTACGCAGACCATATATTTTACATACAAAAGTAAGAACAATTAAAAAAGAAAAACATATAATGAACAGAATGAGAAACAATGGAAAAAAAAGATAATACAACGCATTAATATAAACATTAAAATAAAGACAAACACTAGAAAGCCGTAGGTATATCGTCATATAAAAGTTAATCAAACTAGGTTCGTTTGATAGATAATCAAATAATCTTCATCATAATGCAACCGATATAGTTAAACTGTGTTATTTCAATTGATCATCAAATACCTTTTTTTTAAATTAAAAAAAACAAATAAACAAAAAAAACTCAAAATGGTACAAACTGAATTCTATAAGGCTTCTTAATACCCGAGTTGATTGTAAAATATTGCTCAATAGCTCGATTAATTTAATTTAATTTTATTCGGAAACATATCAGCTTATTTCAAAATACCTCATAATACATACATACAGTTAGACAATTGACAAGAGAATTAAGCCATAATGTTTTACTAAATTGAATTAATATTTTTACATTTTATTACATGAAGTGAAATAATTAAAAAAAAAGAATTATTTATTTGTTGTGAATAAATTTCACTATTTGAACTACCCCTCGAAGCTAGGGCAAAATCATAATAATAATATATTGAAACAGAAATTATAATTCAATCAGAAATATTATGAGTCAGTCAGTTAATCAAAATAAGAGATAAAATTGATTTATTAGTCGGATAGAAACAATCACATGCATATGTTCGTTTAATAATTTTACATAAAATATCAACAATGTATTCATGGAATAGAATTATTGAATTATTTTAATACACACAAACAGTCTAAGGGAGTAATTCCGGGTCATATAATGGTCTGCACCAAACACTCGATCTTTCCACTTATCTCTATCGTCCGCCAGTCTCTTCATCTCTTTGTAACTGCTACAGAGCACGTCACCGATTATCTGGTCTATATAGTTGTTTCTGGGGCGACCTCTACAGTTACCCCCATCAATCATTCCTTCGACGATGGTAAAAAGCAGGCCTGGGTGCCGGATGTTGTGGCCTATCCAAGTTGCTCTCTGTTGGGCAATTCTTTTCAGAATTTTCCTTGTCTCTCCAACCCTACTTATTACCTCGTCGTTGCTGATGTGTTCTGACCAGTGAACTTTAGCCATGCATCTGTAGCACCACATCTCAAACGCAGACAGACGTCCCGTTTCGCGTTGGCTGATGGTCCACGTTTCTCAGCCATATAGCAGTACACTCCAGACAAGAGTCTTGATCAAATTTTTCCTAATTTTGATGGAAATATTTGGGGATTCAAAAATTATTGATCTTTTGTTAAAGGCGACTCTTGCTTGGTGGATTCTGCTTGAGATGTCTGCTGTTGAACGTCCGTCTTGTGATATTCTGCTTCATTATTACATTATTCTCAAATAACTCTTGTATTACGAACCTTAGAGATAGCAACGTATAAAAACAGTTCATTTTTTAATGACTGATTTTATTGATATTTCCTTCCTTTTTAAATATATTTATTTTTATTTATTTCTATCCAAAAACATAGAGTAGATATAAGATACAAAATAATTTAAAGGTAATATAAGCTTATTCATACATAGTAGACATACAAAGTAAATATAAGTTATTTCATTGCAATAAATATAATTTCATTATTTCACCATTGGTTACATAGTTACAGCTATCCTTTTGTTTGTATCTTTGTTACTAGCCCCCTCACTAGGCATAGCCTGTGCTAAGGTAAAGTCAAATAACATCCAACTTTAATAAATTTAATTTAACAAATTTACCCAAATTATGATATTTTCACCAAGGCAAGTTTGTGCTCTTATACCACCAATCTGATCACAATGAAACTTGGTGATTTGTTCAGCGCATACCCGGATAAATTTCTGATAAAAAAAAATCTTTTTACATATTTCAATAACAATGTTAAAGGTAGAAAAACATACAAGTACAAATTATATTGAAATAATGTTAAAATCTGTAATTTTCACATATTAAGATTTCACTTCCAGGTGCCAGACTTATCTTTTTCATACCTTTAATGAGAAAAATATCTAAAAAACCAGCCATTAAAAATGATTAATCGAAAAAGTTGCTATCTCTCGGACTGAAGTATATTATACCTTCATTAATACCATGCTGTCATGTCCGAAGCCATAGATTCTTGAGTCAGGAATTAAATCCAACCTACTAATTACATACATGCCATCATGACGTTTCACTATTTGGGGTATGCAGAGAGAACCTAACGCCAGACTCCTCTATCTTGACATACATGTTTTTACCTCATTAACACCATCCATTCATCGCATCATATATGCTCATCTTATTCTGATTTCGTATATTGCCATTTTTCATTTATATAAAAATTTCATTTATATAATCATGCCAACTATTTCTCGCCCGGCCCCCCCTTCTTATTCCAGTCTTTCCAGCCCATATTTTTTTATTATAATATAGATGTAGATGATGTAGACTAGATGTGGTATTCCGTGCAAAAGTGAGTCATGGAATATCGCGCGTTTGACGTTTTGTTTGGCAACATATTTCAGTTTTCCTTACATTTCAACACATCCTAGATAACTGTTCTCTAAATCTTAGCAATTAAAATGTTTTTTAGACAAATAAATCCGAAAACAATTCACATTAGTCGTTATTTTCTATAGAAAAACGATGTGGTCTGGAACCAAAAAGTCGAAAATTCCCTCGGAAAAATACTCACTTCGATTCACACAAAATTTGCTAACTACGACATCTAGTACCTATATTATAATAAAAACCTATGTTCCAGCCTTGTATACTTTTACTGTCAGGCGTTTGTCATTCATTCTCTCTACATGTCCGAACCATCACAGAGCATTTATCTTCATTCTATCAACAATATCTATTTCAATCTTGCGTTCTCATCTGATATCCACATTCCTGATCCTATCTTAGATTGTCTTACACATTCGTCTTTGGGACCCCATTTCCACAGCGTTAATTTTACTTTCATGCAAATTCTGTCATGTCCATGTCTCACTTGCACCTACTGTGATATATCTTCGTGTCGACGGATATTCCTGAATGCGGAATCGGACGCATTCGTACATTGAATGAGCGGCGGGCCATTCTTTGCCATCGGCCTATAGAGTAAATACCGTACATCGTGTAATTATTGTTTGTGTTATATTGCGTGCTGATATTTTGAGAACTGTATAATTGTATTGTAATTTATTAATAATATTGTATGTAATAAAGTTAATTGGAATTGTATTCTGGACTTGTTAATTACATACTTAACACCTACTATGCACATATTATGTGTCAAAATATGACAAAATAATAATACAGAAACGATACTTATATTTCTGTGAGGCACCGGCTTAGAATAGTGCTTCCATTCTTTTCTATTATTGTTTTCGAGTGTCCAGTAAGAGCCGGGTAATCGAAAATATAACAGGCAACAATAACATCTCACATAGTTCAGCAATGAGGTTCACCACCCATTCTGAATATAGTGCCTTTTTAAGTGAGACGAGACTGGTGTGTGGGTATACACAGATATTTTGTGCTCCCTTTTATAAGGCAATGCACACCCGCACACCTTTCGCTGGTTACCCCACATTGTGGGATATGCCGTGATGGTATGAATGAATGAATGAATGAAATATTTCTTGCCAAATAGTGCATATTGTCTGTACTTATTCCCTAAAATTAATATAATATAACTAAACCTAAATGTTACAATGGAATTTAATAATGTACCTATTTAATTATTTTACACAAATCTTCATGTTAACTTTGGTTAAATAATGCATTTAAGAACTTTTAAATAGTTTTTTGTGTCTCTTGTAAAATTTTTGTTTTTTTTTGCATATGGTAGGTCTCAAGCATACATTTTTGAATAAACGTGTTTCTCTTTTACCAAAACTTTCTGACTGTGGTACAATCATTCGAATTATATGGGTACATAATTACAATCCTGATTTTTAAAGATATGATAATATTTTCTCGAGCAGATATTATTTTCTAGAGCAGATTGCAAACCCTTTCCAACGCTACGTAGTTCGCTTCTTCAGAACATAATGGGCTCAAATCTTAATAATTGATGTCCTCTACATCATAATCATCATCTGTGTGGGCCCTGGCCTCCTCCAGAATCCTTCTCCAGCCGTCCCTGTCCTCCACCGCTCTCCTCCAGTTTGCAATTCCGATCGCTCTTATGTCGTCTTCTGTATCATCCAGCCATCTTAGCTTGGGCCTGCCTCTACTTCTTCTGCCCTCTGGATTGGTATTAAGAACCTTTTTGGGAACACGATCATCATTCATCCGGCTGACAAGTCCCAACCATTGCATTCTACGTACTTTTATGCAGGTACAGCATTGGGTTCGTCATATAATGCCTGTAGTTCGTGATTATATCGCATCCTCCAAATTCCATTATCATTTACTGGGCCAAAATGTCCCCCATTATAATTAAGTATCCTCTCGGAGCATTTTGTCAGTGCCAAGATATTCTAAATTGTCTATGTTGCATAATTAATTGTACCATCGTTGCACTATTGTATTATTGCTATCCTGTATTGTTTGTGTGGTTTTATAATAAAAAATAATAAATATTTTCATAATGATGAAAAGAAAATTGAAATGCCAATTGTTCATTATAAACATGCGCCGTATTTCTCTGGTTGGCAACCATCATAAGTCATAGATAAAAAAAATAGTTACCTGGAATAATCCATAGCTGGTACCATTCGGGTGAACTGTCACTTTGTTTGTCATTCTTCCACTCTCGTTTTCCAAGATACAAAGCCCTTCGAAAAAGGAAAAAAAAGTTTGTTAAATTTATTTCCAGTTGATTGTATCTCAACATAGACGAGAAAGTTATGTTGTGCCTATTATTATGGCCTGGTTACACAAAACGAGTCGCTGACCATTTTTCATGCTCCCCTTCATTGTGTAGGCGCCTACCTTTAATTCATCTAGATAGTGCGAAAGCTTAATGGAGATTCTCCACTGTATGTCCAGAAGAATAATAAGGTATTTACTTAACTGCATCGGGAACATTACAACTTTTTTTCATAATCCATAACACTTGGTCAATTTCAATTAAGTGAAGTCCAAGTTCTTAATATACCAAATAACAAATTGTGTGTCAAAGTTTCAGGAAGATCTAAAGGCAAAGTTGAGTCGTAAAAATTGAGCGGTTTCTAAGTAATGAAAGGTTTCCTTCGAGACTACTCTGAGACAATAATACTAGTAAACACTAAAACAGGTACATACATACCCGTACAGATATCATATCAGGAATGCTCAAATGATAAATCTCATCGACGAAAATTCATCGAAATATTCTTATCGCCAAGTCAGACGAGAATCATCATCAAGCAGATTAGACAGAAATTGTTGTGGTAATTTATACATTGCAAATCGCTCGTTTGCGAGAACAACGACATAAGCCAAAAAATCCGATTTTTGAGTTAATAATGCAGAAATGTTGTATTTATCAATATTACAGTGAATATATGAGTGAAACAACGACACACACGTGCTGTATCTTTCGCACTTATAGAGATATTGTACGAGAATTGGAGACGACATGAATATTGATAAACACAACATTTCTGCATTATTAACTCAAAAATTGGACTTTTGACTGTTGTTGTTGTTTTTTTTTTGTTGTTCTTGCAAACTAGCGAAATAAAGTATTGCTATTTGGTTCATATAATTATTTTAGCGCTGTTTTTTATCATACATTATTCATGTACATCTAGTATAATTATTTTAGCGCTGTTTTTAATCATACATTATTCATGTACATCTAGTATAATTATTTGAGCGCTGTTTTTTATCATACATTATTCATGTACATCTAGTATAATTATTTTAGCGCTGTTTTTTATCATACATTATTCATGTACATCTAGTAAATTATTTTAGCGCTGTTTTTTATCATACATTATTCATGTACATCTAGTAAATTATTTTAGCGCTGTTTTTTATCATACATTATTCATGTACATCTAGTAAATTATTTTAGCGCTGTTTTTTATCATACATTATTCATGTACATCTAGTAAATTATTTTAGCGCTGTTTTTTATCATACATTATTCATGTACATCTAGTAAATTATTTTAGCGCTGTTTTTTATCATACATTATTCATGTACATCTAGTAAATTATTTTAGCGCTGTTTTTTATCATACATTATTCATGTACATCTAGTAAATTATTTTAGCGCTGTTTTTTATCATACATTATTCATGTACATCTAGTAAATTATTTTAGCGCTGTTTTTTATCATACATTATTCATGTACATCTAGTAAATTATTTTAGCGCTGTTTTTTATCATACATTATTCATGTACATCTAGTAAATTATTTTAGCGCTGTTTTTTATCATACATTATTCATGTACATCTAGTAAATTATTTTAGCGCTGTTTTTTATCATACATTATTCATGTACATCTAGTAAATTATTTTAGCGCTGTTTTTTATCATACATTATTCATGTACATCTAGTAAATTATTTTAGCGCTGTTTTTTATCATACATTATTCATGTACATCTAGTAAATTATTTTAGCGCTGTTTTTTATCATACATTATTCATGTACATCTAGTAAATTATTTTAGCGCTGTTTTTTATCATACATTATTCATGTACATCTAGTAAATTATTTTAGCGCTGTTTTTTATCATACATTATTCATGTACATCTAGTAAATTATTTTAGCGCTGTTTTTTATCATACATTATTCATGTACATCTAGTAAATTATTTTAGCGCTGTTTTTTATCATACATTATTCATGTACATCTAGTATAAAAAATGCTAGCTAAATAGTCTTTCTACATTTCTTTACTAAATATGTAAGCGTTTAACAATTTTAAAATTTATCATAAATTCCCTTACGAAAATATAAATATATCCGTTTTAAAGTATATTTTATGACTATATGTTATCTTGATAATTTGCAGCTATTACTTTGTGGCTCATTTTAAGTAATAAATTAAAATTATTTCCTTTTTTAACACCACTTTTGAGAAGTTAATGTTTACCGGTTTCAGGGCTGTTCCGTTCCCTCATCCAAACAAACTTATTCTATAAGTATCAAAAAGTTTGTAATATATTGATGTTGCGCCTTCAACAGTCAATCAGTATAGCTTATATTCATTGTACGAGTATGCACGAATCAGGAGTTCGGCATCCTTCGTGAGTTGGAAGATTTACACAAACGAGTGTCTGGAATAATCCGGGGCTGGATTGATTTTAGCTGTGAGGCACCGGCTTAGAATAGTGCTTCCACTCTTTTCTATTATTGTTTTCGAGTGTCCCGTAAGAGTCGGGTAATCGAAAATACAACAGGCAACTATAACATCTCACATAGTTCAGCAATGAGGTTCACCACCCATTCAGAATATAGTGCCTTTTTAGGTGAGACGAGACTGGTGTGTGGGTATACACAGATATGTTGTGCTCCCTTTTATAAGGCAATGCACACCCGCACACCTTTCGCTGGTTACCCCACATTGTGGGATATGTCGTGATGGTATGAATGAATGAACTGCTTACTGCGGATGCAGATATAAATACCAGATGGCAGCAATATTACTCCGATCTGCTAAACGAAGAGTTCCCTAGTAAAAACCTTGAAAATATGAAACCTACAATGAAATATCTGAACTTGAGGTTAAAACAGCACTTTCCAATATGAAAAACAACAAAGCAACGGGTCCCGATGAAATATCCACAGATCTACTTAAGAGGCTCGGCCCAGTCGGTATAAGGTAGCTCACAAAATTATATAATCACATTTTGAATGGTAACAAGATCCCTAATTCCTGGAGACATAGCACATTGATCCCATTTTTTAAAAATAAAGGAGATATCAGTCAATGTCATAACTATCGAGCAATAAAACTCACAGCCCATGCATTTAAAGTCTGGGAAAGAATAATAAACATAAGATTGCAGAAGATACTTAAATTATCACCCAATCAGTTTGGTTTTACAGGTGAAAAATCAACCACAGATCCAATACAGTCTATAAGAGTACTACTGGAGAAAAGTCGAATAAATAAAAAGAATGTACATATGGTGTTTATTGATCTGGAAAAAGCGTTCGACAGGGTCCCACGTAGACTGATATGGCACACATCAAGAGCACATAATATTCCCGAACAGTATGTTGACCTCCTGAAGGATATGTATAGTGAAAGCAATACCAGGGTCAGAAGTCCTGCGGGTTATAGCGAAAACTTTGATGTTAGGGTCGGTGTTCATCAGGGCTCAGCTCTGAGCCCCCTAATCTTTAACATGGTGATGGACTACTTAACAAAAAACATCCAAAAACAACTACCGTGGTGCATGCTATATGCAGATGACGTCGTGCTAATAAACGAAGACCCCGTAGATCTGCAGGAGTCTCTGAATGAGTGGGTGGCTGCCTTGGAGGACAACGGTCTTAAAATCAGTAGAACGAAGACAGAATACATGCCGTGCATTTTCGATGGTAGTGCAGCTGGCCCCGATATATACATAGATAACACACCTCTTCCAATAGTTAATCAGTTCAAATACCTCGGATCCGTTGTGACACCAGATGCCTCCGTAGATGCAGACGTAACACACCGCGTGAATATGGGATGGATGAAGTGGAGAGCCCTGTCGGGTGTTATGTGTGACCCAAGGATACCCATAAAAACTAAGGGCAAAGTATATAAGACAGCTGTCCGCCCGGCTATGCTATACGGATCAGAATGCTGGACCATGAAGAAAAAGCACGAGCAAAAAATGCACACAGCAGAAATGAAAATGCTCAGGTGGTCCGCAGGTGTTACAAGGGAGGATAGAATTAGAAACGAATACGTCCGAGGAAGTTTTGGGGTCGCGCCTATTCCGGAGAAATTAAAAGAAACAAGACTCCGATGTTACGGACACGTAAGCAGACGAAGTGATGATCACGTGGTCAAACTCGCACTGGACATACACACACAGCAGTCCAGAACTAGAGGTCGTCCACAGGCCACCTGGTGGACAAATATTGAAAGGGAGCTGAGGAAGGAGCAGCTAACCAGAGAGATGACACAAGATCAAAAGGTCTGGCGATTACGTACCAGAAGGGCCGACCCCAGATGAACTGGGAAGAGGCAAGGAAGAAGAAGAAGAAGAAGGTATGAATGAATGAATGAATGAAAGGATTGATCGATTATAGTGCTCTCACGTTGTAGTTCATTTGTGTAAACTATTATTGTACTTCTATCTTATAAATATCAATTTCTGTATTCTAATAATAAAAGTGTAAATACATAGTTAACGCGTCTATTTATTTATACATACATATATGTTATGTATTAAAAAAGTTGTAATTTTAATTTCTATGACATTATATGTCGTTATAGAGATTTTTTTTATTCTTAAAGAATGTATGAAATCAAAGTGAATATCGAAGTGCTTTTTCCATTTCAAGTAAAAGTGCAAAAAGTCAACAATTTTTAGGTATCCGATCATTTGAATCCCCTTCGAATTTCCGCCATATATCTCAAACGCGTCCTTCATCTTTTTTTTGGACACAGCTCTAGAGGCGACGAGATAGTCATGAAAATCTATTTGTTGTTTATGGTTTCGAAGGTTGAAGAGGAAGCTGGAGATTCCCCACAAGATGGACGGACCAGATTAGGACTGCCACTGGTACATCAGTAGTTAGAGCAACGTGGATACAATACACAACATCATGATGACTACAATACACAACATCATGATGACTAGGAAAGACGCTGGTCACGACCCTTAGCAACGAGGAAAACGACATTGATGATGATGATGAACTATTTTCATAAGCATGCAATAGTATTTGGCAATTTTAATATATTATATTATATTATTAAATCACTTAGTATATTAAGATTAAGCGTTAATATACCTTCTTAACATGGAGATCAACAATATCAATAAAATAAACACACAAAACAAAGATGTGTCGATTGAATCACTGTTTTTAAAATTTTAATACCGAACAAGTATTTAAATTTTATTTGAAAACAAATACATCGATTTCAGAGAAACAAGTATTTGTTGAATCGAATATTTCAATAAAGGCTTATCCAACTGTCGATTCGTTCATGAGAATTCAATTCTCTTAATGAATCGACATTATTAAGCCAAGATGCGTGTACGAAGGAAAATTTTGTATGGTGTAGTGAACTTTTTGCAAGCTAATAACACCAACTAGAGGCCTCGCAGCATATATGTTCCCATACATGGATTTACTCAGAATTCGGAGTAGAACATTTAATGAGAGTTTTGTGTGTGTGTATGTGTCTGTGTGTCTGTCTGTGTGTCTGTCCCCCCCTTATAACTTTAGATCCGCTCAATTTACAGAGCCCAAAATTTAAGAATATATAAAAAGTTATAGGCTTACAAAACTTTTTTACTCAGAATTTCGAATTTTTGTTTTAATCAGGGGTTATCAACTTTTGAATTTTTACTTTATTTTTCCATATATCTCAGAAACCATAAAAGCTAGAACGCTGAAAATTTGTACAAATATAGAAAAATACAAAATCTCAAAAGAGTTTATTCCAAAAAATTCCAGGGTTTCTCAAACATTTTTTATTAAGAAAAATATTTTTTTTATGATAAATTTATGAGTTTAACTGTCTATATTTCCAATTTTCATATTCTGGGTAGGAAAAAAGGATCTTCCTCCATACTATCCTATCTTGACATACATACCTACATATGTTGTATAGAAAACCAAATATCTTAAAATATTCAATAATTTGTATTTATGGGTTTATAGTTTGGTACTTATTCTTCAACTGTACATTATCGACATCACTATCGACAGTTTGATCTCATGTGTTACATGCAACTAGTTTAATTTTAACTGTACAAAATTTCGACGAAATAATTTTATTTGCTTACTTACAATTCGAACATATCAAACTCGATTAACATTGATAAATTTTGCACAAACATAGTAAAATTAGATAATTATTTTCACTTTGTTTGCTCTGGTTGGAAAAGTTCTAAGATTTTTTGTAGTCCATATAGCCATTCATAGCCAAAACATTTTCCTTAGATTTTACACTTACGAAATCGATTTATGAATTGGCTTTGAATGTTTTGGCGATAAGATTCCGCCTCCTTTGCATCTTGATATTGTCTACACCGGCAGCCAGAAAAGTTTTTCGATAAAGCACGAAGAGTTGCAACAGAGATCTACCAAGTTGGTACATTAAAATAGCAAAGTTGCGAGACAAACAAGCATTCTGATAGCAGGGGACGCCGCATGAAGTAGGATGAAGCCAATTTCTGGATTAGGAAAAGGTAATGAGGGGAAATTCACAATTTGGAATCTGGCCAGAGAATTATATCATTTTGACCAAGATGTTAATCCCTAATGGATCGATAATGGCTTTTTGGTCTTTAATGTTCTTTTGATTGCTTCCATTCATAATAAATGTACCAACATTCTGAATATTCTCCATAGCTAAACTTGGAACCAGATGTTCATTTTTTTTGAGTGTGCAAAACTTGTCCCAGTAACGATTTATCATTTCTGAGAAAAAAGTGGAATTTTTGAATTATATACGTACAAATTCCCAAAGTACCTACTTAGATACCTTTTACTAGTTTGTTACGTTTATCCATGAATCGTCAAACGCTGGTCCATCGTAATATTAAAATCCGTATGTTTATAGGTTCAAACGTTTCTAAATAATGCGCTTTATAGTTTTATTTTATTTTATTTTGTAAACAAGCAGCCTTAATAACAAGGTATACATGAATAATGTAACACTCCATAAGAGGAACAATTAAGCATGCAGAAATAATCAAATTTGTGTAAATTTTAATATCAGTTTTATAGGGAAAGGAATGGAAAAGATATTAAGAATTGGACGGAAAGAGAAAGAGGAGAGCTTTCAAAAAAACTACTCATCAGAAGCCACAGACGCATTCAGGGTCTTTATTACTGATGATTTGAATATAATAGTAGACATATTACAAAGATCTATATTCTTAAAGAACACATTGCATTCTGTAAATAGTTTGTTTTACATATTGGTAACAAGAACATTAGTGGATTCCTCGTGTGACGTGATGGACAGTTAAATGGTATCAAATTAAGTCGATGGAGTCTATTTTATTATTTATCAATTTGTGCACCTAAGTATAACATATCAGCTAATGTCGCTTTCTTTGACTCTAACTCTTCTTATGATTCTTTTATATTTAACAAGAGGCCCTTATCAGCTTCTTTTAATACAACAGGTGGTGGCAAAGAAACAACAGCTGTTTGTAATGAATGAAAGATATCTGATTCAATGGATAGCAAAGAACGTTAGTAACAAAGCTAAATACGTTTATAGACAACGATACTTACAGCTTCCAATACTGCTTCTTGAGAAAGAGTATCTTATGAGCTCCTTGGACAGTTGGCACCGTGTGAAGATCTTGGCAGAGGCTGGCGACATGGAGATCATCCATAATGTTATGGCGCCGATTGTGATACACTTCCAAGATATCATCGACGTCATACTTGGCTGAAGCATTTTTCCCTAAACCAACCAGCAAAAGAAACATTATATATTTTATGTGCATACAGAGAACTAGCTATAAGTGAACCTAACTTTATAATATTAAAATTAGACAAAACCCAGTGAATGACGATTAGTAAAGTTTCGAGACGACAACTTAAACAAATAAAAAACCGACTTCAAAATTAATCTATGTCAAGATATAAAAATTTCATCTTCGGTTCTTTCTGTCTAATCCATGAGAGATATGGCGTGATGGTATGTATCTTTCATACAATTCGCCTATACAATAATTCGCAAATCCTTCGCAAATTGACGAGTTTCATGATTTCTCATGATCCCATCATCAAACTTCTTGACTTAGTTTAGATGGAACCACCCCAGAAGTAAACCTGAAAAAGGAATGATCGAATTCAGACGACGTGGTAAAGAATTATTATTATTTGTAGATGACTTTGCAAATTGAAGAGTTCGATATTTTTGCTTATGAGTACCTTCATAAGAACTCGTTGAAATTCATATGTGTGATCATCTCTGAAGCACTCCCTTGTTATTAAAAAAGAAATGAATAAAATGGAACAATCTTGTAAAGAGTTCTTATCGTTAACCCAAATTGAAACAATATTTCTGGCGCAGTTCAGGGGTGACATCTGTGCGAGAACACTCTCACTAATAAAGACTGTTGCTTTCATTGTTTACAAATAAATCAATCTCTCAATAGATAGCGTTATAAAAGAGGGTTTCTTCGTTACTTCATATATGGCTAATAGTAATAATGTCTTTCAATTTTCATCAGGTGATTAGTTAGTTACTCACAAGGCGATAAATGTATGTCAAGATAGAAATAAGTGGCGTTCGGTTCTCTCTATCTACCCCGTGAGGGACATGGCGTGATGGTATGCATGTATGGACGTATGTATTTTTAAAACGTTTAACATCTGTGAGTGTTGAATCTAACTGACCTAATTGAATCTGCGTATACGGGAATCAAAACCCGAGTAAACCTTAACAATAATAAAACCCTCATATTTTATAAGCTACAAATATAATAAATAAAACCATTGGCTAGTAAGGAAACATTTTAAAATATTTTTAGGAGAACACTCAACATATTGATGACCATCGACTTAAAAATTATATATTTTATGAATTCATCATCAGCAATGGCGCTACAACCCGATGTGGGCCTTGGCCTCCTCAAGAAACTGCCTCCATCCCGCCCTGTCAACAGCAAGTCTCCTCCAAGTTGTCTGTCCGATCGCTCTTATATCTCCCTCGATGTCGTCCAGCCATCTCATCCTCGGTCTCCCTCTGCTTCTTCTTCCTTCACGACAGGTGTCCAATACTTTCTTTGGGACCCGGCTATCCTCCATTCTACAAACGTGTCCGAGCCAACGTAGACGTTGTATTTTGATGTATTGGACAACGTTTGGTTCGCCATACATTATTTCTAGCTCATGGATTATGAATTAGCGTCATCAATTATTAAATTCTATTATAGTGGAGGTAAAGATAGAAGGTAGAAGGCATATGAGGAGTTAAAGAACATCGTGGCTTTAAAATCTGTCAGTGGTTTGGGTTTCTGGATCTGACGTCACTCATAAGGTTGGCGCAAGATCATGAAAAATGTGTTGTGATTGTCGCCAGCCTCCGTTAAGAGCGGCCCAAGAAGAAGATGAAGAATGACGAAGGCATTATTAACTGATACAATTTGTCTCAAAAATAAAGTTAATTTTTATGTAAAACTGGATAGAATTATTCCAGTTAACAGACCGTAGAGTTCATTTGATGTGTCTCCTTGAATTAATTCATTCAATTCTGGACTGTCCTACTTTTGATTCAACTACTATAGTAACTACATATATCTGACATATCCTTTTTATTATTCAAGAATAATACACGTACTAACAACAATTTATTTTAAGCAGTTAGCCATATGAACAATCTAGAAGAGACGCAACTAAAGTACCTACCTGCTTATTTTATCTATGTATGTGACAGTCAAATATACCTAATGTGGGAACATATTGTCCTTCCCACCGGACAACCACATTAATATATAAACAATAATTTATTTATATTATTTATTTATTTATTTATTTTTTTTTTTATTTTTTTATTTATTTATTTTTTTTTTTTATTTATTTATTTATATATTTATTTTTTATTTATTTATTAATTTATTTATTTAAATATTTATTTATTTAAGTATTTATTTATTATTTACCTTTTATATCACCACATTTATAATGACAAAAATAAGTAAATTACTGCTGCCCAACTACGAAATCCTGTTCTAGGGCTAGCAGTTTACAATTTTTATTGGCGATTATGTTTATGTAGTTATGAACCAGGTAATTGTTCCCCATCCACACTAAATATGTACCTACACAATCTCAACTTTCTGTAATCACAATCAACCAACATAGTATATAGGCTCACACAAAACAGATTATATGCTTATTTATTTATTGTTCTGCCTTTTTATCATTTCATAGTGTATTTTTTCTGTTTATTTTATAAGACTGTATTTGTTCCTTAAATAAAAATATCTATAATTATAATATTATGTAGAAATTCGTCTTTCAAATTTTCAACCAACTATATTACTGCAAATTAGACGATCTGCTCAGCTGAGCTTGGAAGATCACATAACATTAAATATTTTGTTTGTTATTTAATGTTATGCAAAATATCAAAAGAGAAAAGATTGTTTTTAAAACTCTATCATACTAGGAATTTTTAAAAATTCATTTTGGTTCATATATGGAAGGGAATAAATTGATTAAAATATTAATAAAGGAAATATTACCTAGCATGGAGTTACGTTTTAAACTTATGCTATAGTTTTGCCACATTTTTAAATAAATACCGTCTTACTTATAAACGTAGACTATCATAGCACCTGGTAATAGAGAATGATTAACGAAAAAGTTTATTTTTAAACCGTGACTATATTTATTACACCTTTATTTCATAGACGTCAAGTTAGGACATGTCGAAAGGTTGCTTAGCGCTTGACCAACGCGTCATACCAAGTATTTCAAAATGGCTGATCATTCACATTATGATCCAACGCATATTTGAGATTGACAGAAATTTTTTATCCTTATAACGTTTTTCTTGGTATTAATTCATCATCGCAATAATGTTCGAATTGGCTCAACACGGCACAACGCGGTGTTTCTTTTGTCATTTTTTATCTCAGTTATCCAAAGATTAGATTTTATTCTATTATTAGATTCTATTTTTGTCATATGTGAAGTCAATGCAGCCATATGAAAAAAATAAATGAGGGTGTTCGTAAACAATTCGGTGAACTAGTTAGTCACATCTTATTATACGTTTATAAGTTCATTCATACCATCACGGCATATCCCACAATGTGGGGTAACCAGCGAAAGGTGTGCGGGTGTGCATTGCCTTATAAAAGGGACCACAACATATCTATGTATACCCACACACCAGTCTCGTCTCACCTAAAAAGGCACTATATTCAGAATGGGTGGTGAACCTCATTGCTGAACTATGTAAGATGTTATTGTTGCCTGTTGTATTTTCGATTACCCGGCTCTTACGGGACACTCGAAACAATAATATAAAAGAGTGGAATCACTATTCTAAGCCGGTGCGTTTATAAGTAAGATTTTTAATACCGATCTTAACTATTTAAGTCGTGCGTTTAGTAAGCTATTAACGAAATCTATTAAGAGGGCGACTGCTGCCAACGTACCTATTTTTTCAATTTGAAATTACATCATTACTACAAAACGAATCATTTTGAAAAAATAACCTAGTTACTTTGGATATTTATAAAGAAAAAATATATCTTAAATTTTTAATTATAATCTGCATATATTCTTGTAGGAAAATAATAAGCATACCCAGATTTTTGTCATTTATCTTGAATTTCTAAAAAAATATAAGGTATACAGCAATATTTTTTTTTTATAAATTAAAGAAGAACAAAATATCTGGAAAAATATGATGTGACATTGCATTAATGCATCAAGTTAAGTAAATAAACCAAAAAAACTTTTATTTCGCAATGGCGCTGAATGGAAAATATATGTTTTTTAGGTTTATTTACTAAACCTGAAGTATAAATGCAACATCACATCATATTTTTCTAGATATTTTTGTCTTTTTAAATTTAAAAAAAATACATATTGAACTACGCCTTATATTTTTTTAAAAATATAAGATAAATGTTGAAAATCGGGGTATGCCATTATTTTTCTACAAGAATTTATACAAAACATTATCAAAAAGTTAAGATATATTTTTCTTTATTAATACCAAATTATATATATTTTTTTCAAAACGATTTGATTAGAAATAATGATGGTATATCAAATTGACAAATAGGTACGTTGGCAGCAGTTCCCCCTTTAAGTGAGACCGTAATTAAAATATAATATGTAAGTATTTTTATCGGCAAACTAGAAGCAAAATCTGACACTGGGCTACATAATATAATATTTATTTATAATAATAAAATAAATTTCCGTGATTAAAGAAGGTGATATAATAAATGATTACCTTAATGTAATAGGTGTGCACAGTTTGACATAGATCTTCTGTTGAACTCTTCCAAGCAGTAACTAGATACGCAATAAATTACTAGGAGACCTCAATGCACCAATAATCAATGCATCCTGCATCCAAACAGGACCCTAGTCAGGAAAATATTCATTTATTTTTAACTCAATAAATATTTGATGAGATATATTCAGTGAGTTTATCTTTCAATCTATGATTTTTGATATAATCAATGTCAATGTAAAATTAATAATGCCGAGACATCTCGGCGAAAAAGTTCGGTCATAAAAATCGAATCTCCTTTTCTTCGTCACTTCATACATAGATGGCGATGGTGTTTCAACTGAACACAATAAAAAGGCATAATTTGTGACAAGTCGTAAGCCCTGACAGGTTATAAAGCCCTGAAGGTGTCTTGATTTTCCGGTTCCCTTATATTATTCCAACTTCGCCTCTATTGAGAATTTGTCATAAAAAAAATATCGTATTTGTTTTTTTTTTTCAATTTAAAGAATGAATGTGTCTTTGTAACAAGTTCATATACATCCTCACACATTATCTAAATTAAGCATAATGTTTATGCTATAGGTGAATGAATCGGTCGTGGCAGGAATCGAACTCGCGACCACTGGGTTACTAACCCTGTGCGCTTACCGCCACGCATATTATGTACTAAATAAAATTTTGCTCAAGATAAACGTTAGAGTTAACAATTGATAATGCTTTATTAAAAGTTGATAAACCATAGTACTTTAGCATAGTACTTTAGCATAGTACTTTAGCATAGTACTTTAGCATAGTACTTTAGCATAGTACTTTAGCATAGTACTTTAGCATAGTACTTTTACTCTTTTCTATTAAAATCATTATTTTTCGGATAAAGCCGGGTAATCGAAAATACAACATGCGACAATTACATCTTACACAGTTCAGCAATGAGGTTCACAATCCTTTCCTAATTTGTCTCTTTATAAAATGTGTTGTGCTTAATTCTTTTATGGTAACCCACAAGGGCACACCTGTCACCGGTTACCCCTACATTGTGCGATATGCCGTGATGGTATATATGTATGATATACCAAAATATCTAGCATGTGTCATTCATATTCGAGATTATAAAAAAAATATATAAATAAAAAAAATATATAAATAAAATAAATAAATTGAATTCAGCCCTCTATGAATCTGATAAAGAATTAGTACTCACGAGTTATAGCATAACAAGTCAATGAGAGTATGAGACACCCACAGCATTACTTATGTATCAATAATTCGGATATACATACTTCCTAATAATGTTAAGTCTTCGAAATTTTGAAACGTTTATGTTAACCGATTACCAAAAACGGAGGACTCTATCTTGTCTTACTCCTTAAAATGTATAAATCAGTACTCGACCTTATTATATAATCTTAATATTTATCGAATATTCTTTTTTAATTGCATATTATACGCAAACATTGGATTTTTTTCCCTTTCGGGAGTCAAATGATATTTTTATTGACAAACATTTTTTCAACATCTCAATAGAGACAAAGTTGGGATATCGTAGAAGAACCAGGAACTCGAGGCACCTACAGGGCTTACGACCTGTCATCGGCTGGTTTACGTGATCACTTTATACGCTTGCGCAACGTTCACCAATTATGCCTTCTTATTGAGTTCCCTTATTGATGCAATTTTTGAAAGTTCTAGGCGAATTACAACTATGTTGTAATTAGCCTGTCGAGGGAGGTCAGTTTCTCCCGAAACTTGTCGCGTTAAACTCAATTCATGTGGTTATAGCAATTTAATATTATAATAAAATTGAATTATGGAATACCACAAGGTAACCGTCGAAACAATGAATATTCTTAAAGTGTGTAACATTTTACCTGAAAATAATGCATTATTACTATTGCCATCTATGGAGTAACGGAGAAACCTTTCTGTCACGCCATCTACTGAGAAATTGAAAAATTAATTTATTTGTAAACAATGAAAGCAACAGTCCTTACAAATGAGATGACGGTGTCACACACAGGTGTCACCCCTGAACTGCGCCAGAAATATTATTTCATTTTTGGCTTGTTTACCTACTTGTACCAATGTTTATGTAAATCGAATATTCTTTTTTAATTGCATATACGCAAACATTCGATTTTTTTCGCTTTCGGGAGTCAAATGATATTTTTATTGACAAACATGTTTTCAATATCTCAATAGAGATTAATATTTATCTATTTTGAGTTATGAATAAATTAAAGAAAAAGGTTTCTTTGTGAAATTGTAATTATTATTTTTTTGTATAATTGGAGCCTTGCTAAACCCAATTTCCTCTCATTTTATCATTTTTTTTATAAATTTTATAGGAAGGTTTCTTGTAGGATTTTTTTTATTCTATTTTTTTGCTTTTATCAGATATTTATAACTTTTTTTTTGTGATTTATTTTGTTTTAACTCTTTACTTCCCTAAATGGATATATTGGGGAATTACGAATTCGCAATTTTAAGCAAATTTTTTTACTGCAGATAATTAAATTGTATCATCCTGAGATTGTATTCAGAAATTTTCATCACAATGTATTTGTGTGTATGTATGCTGTGTGCAATGTGCTATGTAAGGCGTGTTTATTCTACTTTATCGATTACCTATAGACTAAAGTACTCATTTGATTCATTTCAAATTTTGCTAATTAGTAAATTATCTAATACTAGCTTAGATTTCAAGGATATCTGATCAGTGCTTCTCAAATTTTTTAATTGCCATATATTTCAAAGTGACCTCATGAAACTTCAAATTCGATGCTTTTATTTTTAAATCGCTTAAAATGCACACCACTCCTCTAAAATGGAAATGAAATAATTATCAAGTTTTCATAATAAAACATTTTAATAAAAATAAATAAACTAATTTCATGAAAATGTGACTTGGTTGTGAGGAGTTTAGCGTTGGCTACAACCCACTCATTTATAATATAGGTAGTTAATATTTTGGGGAAGAAAATAAATAATTTCATTTCATTTCATAACCAACACAAAAATGTTAAAGATGCTGTTAAACGTTAGATATCTAAAAAATAATTTTATATTAAATTATCTTATTATGTTCCACATATTTTATGTCTAGCCACAAAACCGAGATAAAAAAATATGTTGTAAAAATATGAAAAAAAAAATTTCGAAGCATAGCTCTTTTATGTACACCATTTGTGAAGTAGAGAAGAAATTGCGTTAGTCTGAGACCAGTACATTAAAATGGTCAAAGAGCCGGAAATCGAACCCGGTAGGTACCTTTCGCTCATGAGTTGCCAGTAGTCCAATAGCGTCTCAAGTCTATCCTTGAGTTTCGTCAATAACTCTAAGATTGACGAATTCCAACGTAAGGAATGACAACGAACAAAATCGATTCTGAAAATTACTGAATACCTCGCGAACAGTAAAGTTGTTACATAGTTTAATAATAAAAAAAAACTTGGAATAGTTCTATGATAACTTTTCAAAGAACAGCATATATTGGGTGTCCCAAAACCACGTGAAAACGAAGAGGGCTCCTAGAGCTTTTTATACTCATAAGCTATCAGCCTAAGTGTTTTAGACCTGTGTAGGGTAACCAGCGACAGGTATGCGGGTGTTCATTACCTCATTAAAGGAAGCACATGCGTGTAATCCCACACACCTGAAAATGTTGATATTAGAACATATTTATGGGATAAAATATTATGACAACCGAACTGGCTACCTGCGTTTTAGCTAAACTTTTGTTAGCAGCAATAAAGGTTTATCTGTTTATGACTGTTCTATTTGGCTGTGTGCACATAACATTTAGTTGTCACTTTAGTTTGATTAATTAAAAAAAAATTTTTACTATTAACAAAAAAAAATCAGTTTGTCAGCAGCAACGGACTACCAGACATCACACACATTCAGCACAATCAGATCTCGGAAGTCATTGTCCATCAATCTCTGCCTTGGTCTTACCAGAAGTCTCCTGTCTATTTTTTTAAATGTATTTTTCAAAATATGGTTTGTGTAGCATTCCCCCCCCCCCCTTGCTCACAGACTGGAATAAAATTTATTGATTTATTATTATTAAAACAAATTATCGCCATTACTGGCTATACTCCTATACAGTCCGCTTCGGACCCTGGCCTCCTCCAGAAATCGTCTCATCCCTCCGTATCAACCGCCAGTCTTCTCCAATTTATTACGTCCATTTCTCTTATATCGCACAGTACGTCATCCAGCCATCTCAACCTACACTGCCTCTAACTTACATATGTTAATATCGTAATCTCCAGGCCTCTCCATCGTTAGTTGGACCAAAGATTTTCCTTAATATCTTCCTTTCAAACACCAATAACATATTTTCGTCCTTTAGTGCCCAACATTCCGCTTTTTCGCCAGTGCCCAACATTCCGCTCCGGAAGTAAGGACTGGTGAAGAGTTTTGTATATAAGGACCTTAGTATTTCGCGAGATCAGTCTTGACTTGAGATGTTTGATTAGTCCATACTAGCATCTATTAGCCACTGCAAGCCTCGCTTTTATTTCCATGCTGATATTCTGCATATGCCATTACTTGACTTGACTTTCGAAAGATGGTACCGGTTCTCTCTATATTTGAGTCTCTTATGGCTTTTTCCAGCACTACATTGAACAGCAGGTACACCATTGCCTCGTCCTGGCGTAATCCATTGTATGTCGGGAATTGTTCTGATGTGCTTTACTGTGTTTTTATACACATTGTCGCTCGAACTAGGCGTATACGCTTTGGAGGGATAGAGTATTGGCTTGAGTTTGAGTAGAGAAGAAGATTCTCAACACACCATCAGATGGGAGGCGAAACGTGGGAAGACCCAAATTAAGATGAATAGTGTAGAAAGGGACTTGAAAGCGATCAATGAACGGTACTTAAAAGGGACTTAACAGAGGACTAATTAGAAGGTGCGGACGATGTACCGGGTGGGATAGCTGAAGATCTTGAGAAGGCCAAGGCTCATGATGGGTTGTAGCGCTATTAGTAATGATGAGATGTTTGAGTAGCCCATAATATGTAACATATATTAGCTATTAGCATGGAAAAAATACATTTACAAAATCAATTATTTTCTGGGGACATCTTGTAGATAAAGTACCTATCATTTCACTTCAAGAATATCCAACGAATAACTGAAAGGAGTTAATTTTTTGCCAGATTTCTAAGTTCTCTCCCTGTCTCTCCCACTCTCCACATTCTGTTCAGTATTTACTTTGTAAACTCAATGTGGAAAGTTTTGACAGGAAATGATGGATCATGTCTATGATTATTTCTGCCATATTTTCCTTTATTCTTCTTCTGGCGCCATCTTGTGTTTTAGAATTATTGGGGTTAAAAATGTGAGATAGTTTATTCCATTTATTGTATTTATTTGTTTACTTTCATTTAACTATTGTAGGTACAGAACCCACAGAGGATTTTCAGGTTAGACAATCGTGATGATGAGACACGACCTTGCCCCTCTTTTATTGATGCGAACCTATTAAATAAATACGATTTTATAATTTTTAATTGCTCCGCAGCTTTCGAATTGCTATCTATTGTGGTGATATCACGCAGTCTTGTCTGACTTCTTTATTGATGAAAACTCATCAAATGAACGTGTTAAGTATGACTTTTTTAAAATTCTTATGAATCATTTAATTTTCAGATTTCACCATCGCGGTGATGAAATACGATCTTGTCTGACTCCTCTTTTGATATAATCCCCAAATATATTTTATAGCAATTTTTTAACATCTCAATAGAGACGAAGTTGTAATATTATCTCCATAATCCACCTCCAATTTTAACAACCTGCTCAATAACATTGATTTTTTTCATACCCAATCTCTACTCTCGTTCAAAATTGCTATAATGCACCAACTTTGCACTGATAACATAACTCAAAATTCCACTCTCTAGTATATACATATATGTATGTGTCACCATAATGGTTGCAACACCTGTCATCGGCTGGTTTACGTGATCACTTTATGCGCTTGCGCAACGTTCATCAATTATGCCTTTTTAATGAGATCCCTATCAATTCTGAAAGTTATATATATTGTAATACTGAAATTCTTTTCGCTTGAAAATAAGGAATTTTTACTACAGCCATCTATGTGTGAATTTATGAACAACATTCTTATTATTATTTTTATTTATTTTTGTTGTAACGCCATCTATTGAGAGAATTGGTTTTATTGTAAATAATGAGAGCAACAATTCTTATACCTGGGGTGACAAATGCATTTTTCGCATAGAAGTCACCCCTGAATTGCGCCAGTGCAATTCAACAAAAATAAATAAAAATAATAATAAGAATGTTGTTCATAAATTCACACATAGATGGCTGTAGTAAAAATTCCTTATTTTCAAGCGAAAAGAATTTCAGTATTACAATATATAGAACTTTCAAAATTGAATTGATAGGGATCTCATTAAAAAGGCATAATTGGTGAACGTTGCGCAAGCGCATAAAGTGATCACGTAAACCAGCCGATGACAGGTCGTAAGCCCTGTAGGTGCCTTGATTTCCCGATTCTCCTACAGTAAATATTCCAACTTCGTCTCTATTGAGATAATTAAAAATCTGTTAAAAAATATCTTTGACTCCCGACAGGGAAAAAAATCCAATGTTGCGCATATGCAATAATAAAAATATTCGGTTGCAACACCCTTTTCGTTAATCCATAACTATGTTAGAATCCCATGTTATGATTCAAGAATATAATCCTTTTTGTAATATTCCTTGTATATTTCAGGTGTGGTCCTATAATTTTGTTATATCATGTAAAACTTTAAAAATGACTTAATATGATGTCCTATTATTATGTACCTACCGTAGTCTACATTTACTTGTTTTTTTTTCCATTGTTTTAATATCATTATATTCTGTTGGATATCCAAAATAAATAAAATAAAATATTATAGGGAAACCAGGAACTCGATGCACCTACAAGGCTTACGACCTGTCATCGACTGTTTTTTTTTCTATAATATTCGAACTTCGTCTCAATTTAGATATAAAAATAATAATAATAATGAACACTTCCTTGTACCCTGCGCCAGTGGCGAGTTTATTGCCGTATAGCAATTTCTTTCAACTACCAATGTGTTTCCAGCCCAGAGAAGCAATATTAGCGTGATATATGAATTTAAATATAATTCTCCTCTGCTGGGAATCAATCTCAGGACGCCCGCACAAAAACTGAACGGCTTACCAACTGTGCCACGGCGGTCGGCTTATTATGTTTGTCAATATTACTATATATTATGTACATAGTGTCAATAATGGGTATAAAATTATTCACTAAGTACTCAGGAGATACTATTGTAAATAATAATATGTATGTATGTAGGTATAGTGTATAATATGTAATGTATGTATGTATGTATGTATGTATGTATGTATGTATGTATGACAGGATGTTAAGTGAGAAAGATTGATTCAACCGCTCGAGTGCATATATGTAATTATATTGTTACTTGCACTTCACCACACCACATAATATATGTATACCATACACCATACAGCACTGCTTTTTTTTTAAATCTACACAACTATGAAACATCGTGCATCGGTTGTAATATAGACAATTTTTAAGGGGGGGACTGTTGCCAACGTACCTATTTTTTATTTGATATACCATCATTATTTCTTTTCAAATCGTTTTGAAGAAAATAATTTAGATAGTTTTGATATAAATAAACAAAAAAATACCTTAACTTTTTGATAATGTTCTGTATAAATTCTTGTAGAAAAATAATGGCATACCCCGATTTTCAACGTTTATCATATATTTTTAATAAACTATAATGCGTAAGTAATATATATTTTTTTAAATTAAAGAAGACAAAAATATCTTGAAAAATATGATGTGACGTTGCATTAATGCTTCAGGTTTAGTAAATAAACCTAAAAAATATTTATTTTCCATTCAGCGTTTTTTTGGTTTATTTACTTAACCTGATGCGTTAATGCAACGTCATCATAATTTTCCAGGTATTTTGTTGTTCTTTTATTTATAATAAAAAAATTGCTCTATACCTGATATTTTTTTAGAAATTTAAGATAAATGTCTAAAATCGGGGTATGCTTATTATTTTCCTACAAGAATATATACAGAACATAATCAAAAAGTTAAGATATATTTCTATTTATTAATATCCAAACTAACTAGGTTATTTTATTCAAAATGATTCGTTTAGTCATAACGATGGTACCTATATCAAATTGAAAAAATAGGTACGTTGGCAGCAGTCACCCTCTTAAGAGGACATATAAAATTCGCAATTCAAATACCACTACCATACCATACCATCACGCCATTTCTCTATTTAGGGTAGGCAGAGAGAACCGAACGCCAGACTCCTCTCTCTTGACACACATTCCTCGCTTCATTCACGTCCATACATCGTCTCATACACGCTCTTCTATTATTCTTACTTCTAACATCACCATCTTTCAAAATCCCATTTATGTGATCGTGCCAACTTTTTCTTGGCCGACCTCTACTTTTCGTTCCTCTTTTATCAGCCTTGTATACTTTTTTTGTCAGACGGTCATCACTCATTCTTTCTATGTGGCCGAACTACCTAAGGGCATTTATTTTCATCTTACTTACCTACGATATTTCTTTCAATCATACATTCTCGTCTAATATCCTCATTTCTTATTCTATCATACATCGTTTTACCACACATTCGTCTTAGTGACCTCATTTCAACCGCGTTAATTCTACTTTCATGCGTCTTCTGCCATGTCCATGTCTCACTAACATACATTAGAGTCGGCGACTCTAATGACTCTAATTGAAATCATATTTCTCAAATAGGTACCTGTATAATATAAGAGTGCGTTTTTAAAAAAGTATCATAAGTATTTTCAACATTTTTCTAGTGTATGTTCATCACATAATTATAAAATTCAGCATTTATTGCCTTTAGATTTTTATTATTTTTTGCTGTCGATTCTTATTTCTTATATTTATATACGATTATTGTCTTATGTGAGGCACCGGCTTAGAATGGTGCTTCCACTCTTTTCTATTATTGTTTTCGAGTGTCCCGTAAGAGCCAGGTAATCGAAAATACAACAGGCAACAATAACATCTCACATAGTTCAGCAATGAGGTTCACCACCCATTCTGAATATAGTACCTTTTTAGGTGAGTCGAGACTGGTGTGTGGATATACACAGATATGTTGTACTCCCTTTTATAAGGCAATGCACACCCGCACACCTTTCGCTGGTTACCCCACATTGTGGGATATGCCGTGATGGTATGAACGAATATCTTATGTTTATTGTTTTTTTTGTGTTTTTGTGTAACTTCCCTATATTTTACCTATAATTGTAGGTATAAGACTTCTTGCCATAGGTAGGTACCTACAAATAATTAAAATAAATAAAAAAATAAGAAACCAAAAAAATAATAAATAAATAAATTATTTAATAATTAAATATTATGATAAATAAATAAGTAAATAATTAAATGAAAAAGAAATAAATAAATAGAAATAACAATTAATTAATAAATAATGAAAAGATAAAAGAAATAATAAATAAAGTAACTCAATAAATTATATAATTAAAACATTATAAAATTGAGGAATTTATAAATAAATAAATAAGTCTCCTAATCGATTTATTACAAATATCCTTTTTTACATATTTTTTAATCACCTTCTCCATAAATATGCAGATCGCTGTTTGGCCGATTGCTTCCGTGCGGGCGCCCCTGGGTTTGATCTCCAGCTGAGGAGAAATTTATGTAAATTCATTTTTACGCAATCCTTGCATCTCTGGGCTGGAAACAATGGTTATTTGGAAGAAATTGCCATATGGCAATTAACTCGCCACACGGGTAATGCAAAAATCAACAAATATTGGATTTCCTATAAAAAAATCACGTAAAAACCCTTTTAGACGTACGCTATATAGTTATCTTTATTAACGCGTTACTTCGCTATTATACTATTTAGCGTTATATATAAGTCCATCAGAAGTTTTGCAGATGTAATCGTCATATCATTAGCAACAGCAAATTAATCTTCATTATAATATATAATAGTAATATAGTGTGATAAAATGCAATATGATAAAACGTAATATAATATGATGAAATATAATATAACGTAATATGATAAAATATTGTAAATTATAATGTAATATAGACCTCCAACACGGGTAGGTACTCGCCTACCTAACGGGGACACTATAATGTCAATGTGTTATTTTAATGAATAAACTTAATTGTTAATGAATATATAAATAATTAAAAAAATATATATAAATCTGTGTACCATGTTAAGACAGGCAAGAAGACGCTTATAATCCTTAACCTAACCGCGAGAAACGTCAAAATTCATTCCATGTTTTTTTTTTTTGCACCTTGTGACACCTACATGGATTGTATTCGCTATCCTCCTTAGTGCGGAATATTTAAACATAGGTGGACAAAGAAAACACAAATTATGAAAATTTGAATCAATTCAAAGCAATAAGAGTTAAAATAAACGTCGAAAGTTATTTCAAGGGAAGTATGAAGTACCTATGTACATACTTATAATAAACCTTGAGTCAGACCTCAAAATAACCGTGCTAAGGGACCCTTACTTGAGGTCTTTCTCACCCTGTACGATCCATTGTTTTCTCATACAACCCACGTATAAATAATACCTACCCTTCACTTAATTAGTGTATCCGTATCCTTATTATTTCCGTTCTAAATGAATTACCCAAGATATCGATGCTTCGATTAAAACCCATTTTCTTCTTCCTTTAATAAGAACCCGGAATTTCTATCGGCAAACAATTATCTTATAATAAGTCATGTAGACCTACTCAGTCGATAATTGCATTATTTCAGCTTCAATAGCTTCCATTAGGGTGCTTTCAAATAACACTTAACACGAGCTATGGATACCTACAATATATGTACATAATAATATAATAAAGAAAGTGGACACAACAGAGAATGCGAGATAAAGAAGGATATTTGTGACAGAATTAAACATAATAATGGGTATTTTAAATCAAACAAATGATTTGGTCTACATATATATTTTTTCCTGAATCCAGGACGACCGTTTCAGCTTATTTATTTATTTATTTATTTTATTTTATTTTATTTGGGACACTTACAGACATTGACAATCGCATACAAGAAAGTATATCATAATAATTTTACATAATGTCAATATCCAATTGGAAGTGAACACAACATGCGAAGTTCATAAATTATTTACACAAACATATTAAAATATCCAAGATAAAAGCAGTAATAAAGAAACTTTACAAATAAGACATAATTATACAAAACCTATAAAAGCATAAAGAAGCAACAATAAAAAGTACAAAGTAAATATAGAGAAGCATATACATATAAAACAATGTAATGTAATGAAAATTGTGCATATAACAAAAAAAGGGATGAAAACATCAACAGAAATTCTCCTCTCTACTCAGAATCAATAGCTTTCTTTTTTTAAATACCTCTTTTTTTTTAATATTAGGCCCTTATCAACTGGTAAACATAGAAACTCTGCTTTGTTACCAGTTGATAAGGGCCTAATAAGCTGACGGTCGTCCTGGATTCAGGAAAAAATATATATGTAGACCAAATCATTTGTTTGATTTAAAATACCCTTTATTATGGAATTCTACATATTCAACACCGTCAGTATTGACAAATTAAAAAAAAAAAAAGAATTAAACATCGATGGTTTGGGCGTTTAATAGGAAAGAATGGTGAAAATTGACTGAAAACATAAACACTAATTCACCACCAATTCACCACAATATCTGCCTCTTCGATCTGCTGAACGTACCACACTAGCTATTCCCATTCATTCTACTGAATTTCTCAGTTCATCTTTTGAAGTACAATCAGCAAGACTATGGAACACCTTAAGTAATGATACTACGACGCCTCAATCGATTCAATTTTTCAAAAAAAACTCTCGATTTATTTAAAATATCAAAAACTGTTGCTCTTGTTTCTTTTATCTGTGATAATTTAACAGTATAAATTTATGTAGCTTACCCAAAAATGATTTATTTATTTATTTATTGAATAGAAAACTGCACTGAAATAAAAATTTAAAATTTACCGAACTATAGTGACTACAAAACAATTCGTTTTATGCTACTAAATATTTTGTGTATTTAACCAAACAATACAGTCATAAATAGATCGTCATTTTCCTCATGTCTGAGGATAGCGGCTGTAGTCTGTCGCCACATGTGTGGCCCGCCTCCATACCAATCTGTTTTGTGCTGAACGCAGAGCACCAGTCACCGAAGACCCCATTGTGGACTAATTGTTTGATACTTAATCTCCATACCACCTTGCTGTTTTCATATTCTGGGTAGGAAAAAAGGACTGACTTCAATACTCCTATCTTGACATACATACCTACATGTGTTGTATAGAAAACAAAATATCTTAAAATATTCAGTAATTTGGATTTATGGGTTTATAATTTGGTACTTATTCTACAACAATACATACTATCGCTATGGACAGTTGTATCTCATGTGCTACATGCAACTAGTACCTATTTACAGGGTTCAAGCTTATATGGTTTTTGAGATATATGGAAAAATAAAGTAAAAATTCTAAAAATGATAACCCCTGACGGAAACACAAATTAAAAATTCAGAGTATAGAAGTTTTGTAGGCCTGTATCTATATATTCTAACATCAGTCTTATTCATAATAACTTATGTTAGGTTTAAAACAGTGAATAACAACAGTACTGAAAATCACTATTCATAATAACATATATAAGGCAATAATGCTATATAACGGCTACATTACGCCTATATAAGATAAACACGGTCCCAAGTTAACAACAGCAATATAACAAGAGTATAGGGACCGAATATTTCCGATAAATCCCGAATGTTGCCGATGTTCGCATTACATGTCAATTATTTTTGACATTAGTGAAGCAACGTGAATATTTGTTTTCTATTTCATTTCACAAATTAATAAAACAACAGATAATTATAAATACGATCAAATTTATTGTTCGCGTCTTTATATGACGTAAACTAATTACAAAAAAATATTTGTCATAACCACTGACAGATTCATTTGATAAGGCTTTATTAATTAAAGGTAACCTACTGTTTCATTATTGCTCTAGTTTTCGCTACAGTTTTTCATATTGATATCTAAATAATGATATTTACAAAAAAAAACATGAAAATAAAGCCCAAACACTATAAGAAACGTTGTATTTTTGTTTTCAAAATATGGACAAATGTCAAATCACCGGAGAAACATGAATGAATTGCAACGTTGTCAGCTCAAACAGTAACATAGCAACGTTATTGTTATATTGCTATATAAATGTTATTATGAATAGTCAAGAATGTAAGTGCTTATACTGTGTTTTAGTTAAATAATGTTTTTACCACAGTATAAGGAAATATTATGATATATTATTAAATATTATAATAAATATTATTCCCAATTGAAAGCTTGATGATGCGTTTGTTGCATTTTATTTTGCTCTTTTAAATAAATTACAATTTACGCATTGATCTGCTAATTCTTTTGAGGAAGTGTATAATGGTAATAATAATAATAGAGTGTTATTATTTGTAGTGCTTAATTGTTATTAATATCATTAGTAAAGTTAATATATATTCTGAAATGTTGAGATCTGTGAATTGAGCGGATCAAAAGTTATAATGGGGGGATATACACCCACACACAGATACACAGACATGCACACAGACACACTTAATGTTCTACTCCGAATTCTGAGTAAATTCCACATACGGAATATATAATATGCTGTTTAGCCTCTAAGTGTGTTTTTTGACTTCAAAGTTGGAAAAACCGTGTAAAATATAGACACTGCATACAAATCTCGCGAATCTTGGCTTGATACTTTGTCGATATGTTAAGAGAAATAAATTATCTTGAGCAAATTATCAGTTGGTTGACCAAGGACGCTAATATATTGGTATTGTGTTGCTCTACGAAACAAAGCTGTTTTCAGTCGTTCAGTGAAAGAAATGAAAGTGCTCTCACTTTTTGCACTGCGGACATCTAGAGGCAATTTATTCCACTTTATAGGATAACTCATACCAAAGCATCGACCATAGTAAGCCGCTTTGTTGGCTTTGTGCAACTCTTTTAGGGAGTTGGTAATCTATGATCCAGAAGACCTAAGTGTGAGATGCCTCCCAGATAGTTCTTTTCTCTGACACAGCTCGTGAATGCATTGTGGTGCCAGGTTATTCAAAGTATTAAACACCGTCAAACAGATTTTTTAGTCAACTCGCTCTGGACACTTCAACCAGTGCAATACGTTTAGTAGCGGAGTTATATGACATCATTTTTCCACACCATAAATAAGCCTTGCCGCTGCATTAAATATCATTTGTAATCTATCGAGCTGATACTTAGGCAAACCATCATAAATGCCATTACAGTAATCGAGCCGAGACACGATAAATGTATTCATAAGTGTTTTTGTCTCATTCTTGGGAAAGCTTCAACGAATGTTGGAATAAAAATGAAATGACCGTTTTAGAAATTCACAGATCAAGTGACAACTTATTGTCTAAATGTACACACAAGAATGAGTTTTTCTCCGTTGATGTCAATAGGAGTACTGTCGCCGTGGTGAGGGCTACCCACATTTTGTTGGGTTTACATAATTTTAGCTTATTATGAGACATGCACGTAGACTTTTTTGATGTACTCAACAGTATCTACTTCCAGGCAGTCTTTATATATGGGATTACAAAATTTGACTAACAAGCGGTTGTCGTCGTTAGCAAAAAAGTGAAATCTTACATTTTGAATTAGGTTATCAAGATGTTTTATGTATAGAATAAATAAAATTGGTCCGAGTACTGATCCCCGAGGCACTCCAAATTTCACGATTGCCGGTAATTGAACCTCACAGACTGGCGTCTTCCTAAAATATATGATGTCATCCATTTTTGGAATTTTTTACAAATTCCGTATTCACGTTCCAAGAGTCGAAGGAGAATCTCATGGTCAAAAATATCAAAAGCGGCACTCATGTTAAGAATCGGCACCTAAGCCATATTCCCAGATTCAATTCCTGCGATAAGATCGGACAATATTCTCATCAGTACAGTTTCAGTAGTGTTTTAGTCTGTACGCTGATTGTTTTTTTCGGAAACAGATCGTGTTGTTTTAAAAACTGCATCATTTGATTTACAACTGCTATTTCAAGTAATTTTGAAAGCACTGGTAAATTGGAAATTGGCCTGTAGCTTCCAGGATCCTCCGGATCTAAATCTTTAAAATGGGTGTCATGATAGAAGTTTTGAGAATTACAGGAAATCTCATTGTTTCGATCATTGAAAGATTCATTATTCTGGTTATAACAGGAGCCAATTCACTAACGAAACTTTCCAAGAGCGATGCTGGAATCGGATCTAACATGCATTGCTTGTTTTGATAGGCCCTATCATTTTTGATACATCTGCTTCTGCCACTGCTTGGAGTGTTTCCATTATAGCATATGTCCTTTGCAGTCTACTTACAATTGGTGTTTTGTTGGTGTTTACAGAATTACGGATATTTTCTACTTTTAAGAGAAAAGTTTTCAAGATTTTGTGCATTTTGCGATGTTTTTGATGCTGAAGTATCTTTTTCTCTCACCATATCCAGGTTTTGCCACAGCTTTTTTGGGTTATCTTTATCAGATTCAATTTTTGCTTCTAATGTTATTTGAAATCCTAATAGTATTTATGAGGAAATGTTTTGTTTGAACATGTAAAATTCAAAGCCATTTGCTTTACTCCAATTAACATTTATTTCACAAGGTTCATCGTATACATATAAAAAATATATTATTTACTCGATAAGAATTAATATTTTTATTTATTTATTGCAAATTTTCATCGTTAGCACAGTGGATGTTGATAAAAATATATTATTTTAATTTATTTATAGAAATAAAACGCGAGTTATAATCCACAACGTGAATGAAATTTTATAAGTCTAGCTTATAAAATTTCATTAAAATCATTAAATCGCTTTCACTACTAGCATCATCATCAAAAGTCTCAATCCTATGGATTGGTTTGCAGAAGAAGTCTACGCTTTCCACTTCTCTCTATCCTGTGCAGCCCTTTTCAGCTCAACATATGTGGCGCAGTTCATGTCCTCGCACACCTGGGCCAAATATTCCCGTCGGGGGCGCCCCCTGTGGTTTGTCCCCTCAACCATTCCCTCCATTAGGTCATGTAGGAGTCCCTCGTGGCGCAAGATGTGCCCAATCCAGCTAGCACGTCTCTCGGAGATGGTATTGAGTAGGTGTCTGCCTTCTTCAACTCTGTTGAGAACCTCGGCATTCGTGATGTGGTCCCTCCAGGAAATTCCCAGTATTCTTCTGTAACACCACATCTCGAAAGCCTCAAGTCTACTTCTGTCTCTTTCGGTAAGACACCATGTCTCACAGCCATACAACAGTATGCTCCACACATATGTTTTTGTTAGTCTCTTACGGAGCTTCAAGTCTAGGTTGTTTGACTCAAGGATCTTCGACTTCTTGTTGAAAGCCAGCCTTGCCTGATGTATTCGGCTGTCAACTTCTTTCCTTGTCTACTAGCATCATCAGAAGCGAATTTTATACTTAAGGATATAAACGTTGTATCTATAAATTGATAATCCAACTGTCTATTGGTTCAAGAGCATTAAATTCTGAGAAAGTAATGTGGGGAGTCTATATTTTACAATTTTGTAATTAAAAAATACCTACTAAGTTGATTGAAATCACAAAAATCAAATGCGCTGAGCCCAAAATTTTAGAATGTGAAGTATATTTTAAACCTATAATTTTTTTATACTTTCATACTAAAATGTAAGAAAAAGAACTTTAAACCAATTTTTCTATGGAAAATTCCATTGTTTCTCATTTTATTTAGTTTTTAATCACGCTTTAAATATTATCAATGTCTTAAAATATTTAATTATTTGTATTTAGGGTTATGTAGTTTGGTACGTATTCTGAACCTATGGGTACACGTGTTAAATGCAACTAGTTATATGACATGATACCATTTTGTTACCCGGAAAGCTACACATAATAAATAAAAATAATACATTTACGGAGATAAAAAATCTGAAAATACATAACCCGAAATTAAATTTATAAAATTTAGATGTACATTAATGGACAAAACTTAGAAGATCTAAAGCAGATCATGGTCAATGGTCAGTTATGTTCACATATTTACATTCCAATAATTAGATAACTGCGTCCCAGATCCATATGAAGAAATAACAATTTGCGGGGTCAGTCGATTTTCACGTAAAAATTCAGTTTCAAATTTACCAGAATTCTTTTTTTTCATATTTCTTTTTTTTACCAAATATCCATTCCTTGACTTCTTGAGATGCTTTCAGATCTGGAAATACCACATTGTCAGTATCTGAGATGGATCGTTTTTGAAGATAACCCCCGTCGTGTGAAGAATGGACCGTCAACAATTGGCTCTCCACCATGAATCTTTCATCGTTGGCAATTATCATTAAGATCAATATTTGAACACAAATCAATTTAAACATTTTTCTATTTGTAACTTGATAATCAGATTGCGAAAGATGACGAGAGAATGATTCGTAACTATCGTATCATTCACTATTTATATCATTAACAACCATATTTAATCGTCCTAAATAGGCATTTACATAGTTAAATAATGCAGACATATAATTATGATTTAATAACATGTACTTAACTTGCAAATTAACGGAACAAGGTTGTATCAGATATTAACGTGTATTTTTGTTCTGATCCAGTAAATGAAACAATATATTTACATTCCACTATTATGGAATAATGGAGATTCATGATTTTTAACATCAATTTCTCAATGGGTATTATGTAGAGAGTGTAATCTCTACATGCTACATGTACTTTGAGTTGCTTCTCGATGTACTCTATCTGTACTTTAATTTTCGTTTTGATTTTGTGTGTGGATGCCGTATAGAAATATGAATATTTGTGTCCTCTGTACAGCCCAAACCATAAGAGCTATGGACTTCATATTGTTTCAAAATTTAAAAAAGAATATTTATTGTTTCAAAAACTAAAAAAAAAAGGAATTCTCAATTTTCCAGACAGTGAGATCATTTTTAAAGTTTTAACAGATAAAATCTAAGAGAAAACATGAACCGTTGTCTATACAGGGTGTCCCAAAAAGTATGGATAATCGGTAAACCAGGGATAGAAGACCCTTAAGGCTATCCAAAAACCTCAATGTATGTTCTACGATTTTTTGTCGTTTTCGAGTTATAATTTTTTTTCGAATTTTTTCGAAAAACTCCGACTGTCACGACATAATTGGTCACAGAGACGCTATTTATTAAGATACACCCTTCATTATTTTTGTCAAAATTGTTGAATAGTGTGCGTTTTAGATTTTATAATTTTCTTTATCCAATCTGATACCACATCTTAAAAAAAAATGTTGTATCTCAATAAAAGTCAAATCAGAAAATTGACAAAAATGTTTGAGGGCGATTTAAAAATAGAAGGTCACATAAAAAAAAATTCCAAAACATTTTTCAAAAACTTCCTTATTTTATCTAGTATTTACCCTGTAAATTTCATTTTCCTATTCCTACGAAATCATACTTAAAAACGGTTTGAAAGTACGAGAGGTAGATTCTAACGTAGTGAAATTTTGATACATTAAATTTATCATTCTAATACATGTATTACTTGTAGAATGATAAATGATTATTTTTTTATGGAAATTTATGTTTTTTATTACGTGAGATATCGCCATCTCGTATTTTAAAACCGTTTTTAAGTATGATCCCGTAGGAATAGGAAAATGAAATTTACAGGGTAGATATTTGATGAAATAAGGAAGTTTTTGAAAAATGTTTGGGAAATTTTTTTTATGTGACCTACTATTTTTAAATCGACCTCAAACATTTTTGTTAATTTTCTGATTTGACTATTTTTGAGATACAACATTTTTTTAAAGATATTATATCGAATTGGATAAAACAAATTATTACATCTAAAACGTACACTATTCAACAATTTTGAAAAAAAAGGTGTATCTCAATAAATAGCGTCTCTGTGATCAATTATGTCGTGACAGTCGGAGTTTTTCGAAAAAATTCGAAAAAAAATTATAACTCGAAAAGGACAAAAAATTGTAGAACATACATTGAGGTTTTTGGATAGCCCTAGGGGTCCTCTATCCCTGGTTTACCGATTATCCATACTTTTTGGGACACCCTGTATATTATACTATAAAAAATATTTTAAAGTGTATAATTAAACGAGTGGGTTGTGGCCAACACTAAACTCTCCACTATATGGAAGTAAGTGTACCTACATTTTTCTACTTGAAAGGTTGACAATCCCTAAATGCATTTATATGAAGAAAATTTCTATTAAATTTCATAATACACCACTACACACAAAAACTTATAGTATGCACTCTCTTCATGATACGTGTTGAAAAATTTATGTATATAAAATGCTTTATTAATACCCGATCATGTATGAGACGATGCATAAATGTTGATGAGTTGATGGATATGTGTCAAGATAGAAGAATATGGTGTTTGGTTCTCTCTACCTACCCCATGAGGAAGATCGCATGGTAGTATGTAGATGAGTAATATTACATTCGTAGTAGTGGAGAGAAAAAAAATACAATTTTCTAGAGACATATGTATGTAAAATGTTAATAAGTAATCGATAGCTCAATTTTCCCAAACAGATACTATTTTATTACTGTTATAATATATATTTTTCCTATAAATATGCAATAACATCTATTCAGTAACTATTGAAACTAAATTAGGAACGTTCTTAAATTGTAGATTTTAGATTAACGGTCTTATTTCACCGTTATCAAATATCAACTTGGACTAAATGGAATAGGAAAGTACCTATATTGGCTGGAACGTTCCGACCAATATTGGTACTTTCCTATTTCATTTAGTCCAAGTTGATATTTTATAACGCTGAAAAAAGACCGTAAATCTAAAATCTACAATATTATTTTGTTCCCATTTTAGTTACAATAGTTACTGAATACGAGGTATTATCACATAAAAATATTTTTTTTAAGGTAAACAACTCCAGAATGTAGTTATCAAGAGTGTTTTTCTATTGTATCAGATATTCAAACAAAATAAGAAAATCACGATTTTCCAGAGAGACAGAGGTCCGAATGCAGAGTCCTACCTAAATACTAAATTCTAAATACTAACCATGTTTTCATTGCACAGTCGCTCACTTAAGTTAGGAGATCACGTGGCTTCCTAACTGAAGGATGCTACGACGTTTTTCTATGAGAATTGCATTGCAGATACATATCTAAATACTTAGCGCATGCGCATCTGCGTAAACTAACATTTGCGAATTGTCAAAAAGTAAAGTTGATAGCGAGGAACCTTACGAGTGGTATTATACTAAAATACGAGATTTTTTTCTATTGATGATGATTTTATCGGCTTCCTTGAATATGTACCTATTTGGTAATTTTGTCAAATCAAATACCAAATAGAGTATTCAACTATCCATACGAGATGCCGAAAATTCGGTGGAAATTCAAAAAAATCGTGACATCGAGCTGTCAGTGTGAGGTATGAAGTTGGTTGCATATGTTTGTGTTGTTATCGCAAACAAATATTTTAATGTCAAAGGTCAGAAAAGAGATATATATCTTTCTTAGCCCATAGAAAGCTATATATCTCTTTTCTTCATACACAATAATGTGAAATTCCAAGCCATCGACCTTAAGTTTGGCGTAGTATTTAGTATTTAGTTAGGGATGTCTCTGCAACACAATTGCTAACTTAAGAATACTAAATACTCCAGTGAGGTTAGGAGTTACTATTTAGGTACAGGACTGTGCATTCGGGTCATAGAGCATTTTTAAAGTTTTAGCAGATAAATTATAGAGAAAAAATGTACCTTTGACTATGGAAAAATAATCAGGTCTAAGTTACACATATGGAATCGATAAGTATAAAGTTCATCGCTCTTTGGTTTGGGTTACAGAAGGCACAAATTTTCATATTTATATACGGCATCCGGATAACGGCATACACACAAAAACATCACGAAGAAAATCAAAGTACATGTAGAGTACATCGAGAAGTAACTCAAAGTACATGTAGCATGTAGAAAGTGCACTCTCTACATGATACCCATTGAGAAATTAATATGCAAAAAATATGCTAAAAATTATGAAATTATGACTCTCCACTATTCCATAGTAATGGTGAGTAAAAAAATTGTTTCATTTACTGGGTCAGAACTTTAATATAGGTATGTTAATACCTGATACAACCTTGTTCCGTTAATTTTCAATTTAAGTACATATTATTAAATCATAATTATATGTGTGCATTTTTTAATTATGTGAAAACCCATTTAGGATGTTTAAATATGGTTGTTAATGATATAAATAGTGAATGATCCAATAGTTACGAATCATTCTCTCGTCATCTTTCGCAATCTGATTATCAAGTAACAAATAGAAAAATGTTTAAATTGATTTGTGTTCAAATATTGATCTTAATGATAATTGCCAACGATGAAAGATTCATGGTGGAGAGCCGAGTGTTGACGGTCCATTCGTCACACGACGGGGGTTATCTTCAAAAACGATCCATCTCAGATACTGACAATGTGGCTTTGCCTGATCTGTACGCATCTCAAGAAATCATGGGCTTGCAAAAGAAAAAAAGAAGGAAGAATAAATTCTAGTAAATTTAAAAGTGAAATTTTACATAAAAGTTGGCTGACCCCGCAAACTCATCAAAATGTTCTGTGTTCAAAATGTACCATGTCATATAACTATTTGCATATAACACATGTACCCATAGGTTCAGAATACGTTCCAAACTAAATAACCCTAAATACTTATTAATAAATATTTTAAGACATCTTTATTTAAAGCGTGATTAATAAACTAAATAAAAAAAAGAGAAAACACCAAAAAAATGTTTGTAAGATGTTTCTCTTATTCTATAAAGAATAAAATTCGCTTCTGATGATGCCAGTAGCGAAAGTGAATTTAATGAAATTTTAAATACTCGGCGGATATTTTGTGGTTGTTCATATTAACCGTTTTGGCATGTGAATTTTGCCCTAAACCACTATATATTGAGTCACTATGCGACATGTTTCGGCAGCACTGTCCTGCCATCGACCGGCTAGTTGAGACTGAGTGTTGATGTTTAGTTTTTGGATGTGTCAGATGGAAGGGGGGGGGGGTGAGTAGAGGGGGTTGGTGGTGGACTCAATACATCTCCACTCTTGACAACCTTCCCCATAAAAAACAAGAATACTATACAGAATCAAATCCGACCCTGTACCACCCCCGCCCATCTTGACACCAATCCGTCCACCACCAACTTTATAAAATATATAATATTGCCGTAAAGCAATATTATATATTTTATAAAATTTCTTTCCCGTTGGGGATTATAAAATATGTTTTATTTTTCAAAATTAATTAAAATTTAATATATAGTTATCAACTTCAACTGTGCTAACGATGAAACTTTGAAATCAATAAATATAAACTAAATAAAAAAAAATCTGAAATCACGGAATTTCCATAGAAAAATTGTATAAAAGTTCTTTCTCTTATGTATATACTAGCTTTTATGTCCCGCCGTTGGCCAAGAATGTAAAATTGTGAAAGAAAAAGCAATCGTTTTTATAATATTGTCACCCAATTATTTGCAATATCAGACTATGAAAAGTGGTTTGAAATTTGATTGAGTTTAAGTATTGTAAAATGTTCAAGTGATGGCCACAACCCATTCTTTTTTATATATTGCTATAAAGTGTGAATGAAGTATAATATTTATACAATTTCTGCTCGCATGGACTATGCGTAATGGTTTTAAATATGACTGTTTATCAACGTTGTAAAGAGATTGGTTTGGCCACAACCCCCATTTTTAAATATTATCATCGAAAACAAATTGTAATGTGTACCTATTGAAAATTTAGTAATTTTGGATGTTGGGATGTGGTTAAAATTTGATTAAACAAACGTAGGTACTGAAAAGATCTAGTATTGGTCACATCCCATTCGTTTTTATATTTTTTCATCAAGTGTGCATTATATTTTTGCTCAATTTGACTGAAAGTCTTCATTAACGAAGAAGAAGAAGACTTGAACTATAGTAAATAGTTTTTAATTTGAATATAAATGTTGTGAAGAGTTCAGTAATGGCCACAACCCCCATTCTTTAAATATTAGGTGTTGAAAATTATTCAAAATAGGATGATATAAATGGTTTAAATTTAATTAAACAAAAGTATTGAAAAGATTCTAGTGCAGGTTATATCGTCACATCCCATATCCCATTCATTTCATATGTATTTTCATCAAGTGTGCATATCGTTAATAATATTTCTGCACAATAGACTATTAGACTTAAAACTAACCCAAAAGACTAAATAAAAAAGAGAAAAATAAGTATAAGACTATATGAAATAGTTTGTATAAAAAACTATTCCAATGGTCTACATAAAATAAGTAAAAATACATATACCTAATAGAAGAATTAGACTATTGGAAATAGATTGTATAAAAGCTCACCCAAAGGTCTACAAAAAAGAAGAAGAAGAATATTTAGACTATTGGAAATAGTTTGTATAAATACTGACCAAAAGGTCTACATAAAAGAAAATGAATAAGACTATTGGAAATAGTTTGTATTAAAACTCTCCCAAAAGTCTACGTACTTAAATGAAGAAGAATAATAATTAGACTAAAGGAAATTTTTTTTATAAAAAAATGACCCAAATGTATACATAAAAGAAGAAGAAGATGAATTAGACAATAGGAAATAGTTTGTATAAAAACTGCCCTAAAGGTCTACATAAAATTAAGAAGAAAAAGAATTAGACTCCAGGACCCGCCGCTTCAGGCCCTTCAGTACCTCCCGTCCCTTTAATCCCTCATTACGTCCCTTCCCATCAGGCCCTTCAGTACCTTCCGTCCCTTCAGGCAGTTTTATACCTCCCGTCCCTTCAGGCCCTTTAGTGCCTCCCTTCCCTTCATTACATCCCGTCCCATCAGTCGGTTAAGAAAAGTTTAAATCCAGAAACCATCCTGGAAGAACCGCGAAGAGATGAAAGAACCTTCTTTTCCCAGGATGCTCTACTTAATAGGTAAAATGACTAAATACATGAAGAAGAAGAAAAAAGTTTAAACCCAGATACCTGCGAAGAGATGGAAGGACAGTTGGACCTTCTTCTCCCAGGATTCTCCAACTTCATAGGTAAAATGACCAAATATACACGATGAAGAAGAAGAAGAAGAAATAAGTTTAAATCCAGATACCTGCGAAGAGATGGAAGGAAAATTGGACATTCTTCTCCCAGGTTAGTCCACCTTCAAAGGTAAAATGACCAAATAGACGATGAAGAAGAAGAAGAAAAAAGTTTAAATCCAGAAACCTGCGAAGAGATGGAAGGAAAATTGGACCTTCATCTCCCAGGATAGTTCATCTTCATAGGTAAGATGACCAAGTACACGTTGAAGAAAAAGAAGAAAAAAGTTTATATGCAGAACCCGTCCTGGAAGACCTGTGAAGAAATGGAGGGACAGTCGGACCTTCTTTTCCCAGGATACTCCCCCTTCATAGGTAAAACGACCAAATACACGAAGAAGAAGAAGAATAAGAAAAAAGTTTAAATCCAAAAACCATCCTGGGCATACGCTCGACAATTCACCAAAGTTTCATTATAATCGGACAAACGGTTGATAAATAAATAAATAAAATAATTTTCCTATAGGAAATCAGTATAGGTATATTATTGTTGATTTGTAAGTAAATAGTATTAGGTAGGTACCTACCTACAACAACCTTCTAAATAAATCCGATTCCTAACAAATTTTATTTGAATATCACATTCTTTCTGTAGCCATGGAAACGATTCGAACACGTAAGTAATATCAAATGGTTCGGATACATTTTTTGAATATGTAGGTACCTACATTGGTTTGTTCGATGCCATAAAAATGAAAATTGTCCGAAATATCAAATATTATATACAAATTATGCAATTTTATTATGCCCATATCTTTACTAATAATTAACAGACTTTTACAATATACGTCTTAAAACTTGCTGTAATGTCTTGTGTTTCATTTTATTATTTCATATTTATATTTATTTCAAAGGTTTATTATTTTCAAGAACATATTCATTCGGTAGGAAAATGAAATATTGTATGAAAAGATATTAAAATGGCGGCATTTATGTACAAAACGCTTACTTTAAAAATAAGTTAAACATTATAATTATACAAAATATTCACCATGTTTTTCACTTAAACGCTAAGTTATACTTGAAAGTAAATTTTTTTCGTGTAAATACGTACTTCTAACTTTTAAACTAACAGATATATGCGTGCAAAATGTACACTTTTTTGACAGATACGACTTGGAAAATTTTGTATGAAAAAAATAATTATTGAAATATTTTTAAAATTCAGCATTTTTATCGCATTATTTTTAGCGTGACACTGCATCAGGTATACAGGTACACGTTCGCACATAAATTAGATTTTTAGATGCTCTTGGTTTTTCAGAAGGCGTGAGACAAACACACACACACACACATACACACACACACACACACACACATACACTAACATTTTGATTGCTTTATTACTTTAGATTTTGAGATATGTTATCAAAAAATCGAATATCTGCGTATGAAAGTTTTATAGGCCTTAAATATACTACATATTCTAAAATTTACGACTCAGCGCATTTGATGATTGTGATTTCAATCATCTAAGTAGGTATTTTTTAATAAATTACAAAATTGAAAAATATAGACTCCCCACATTATTTTGTCTGATGGGGCTAACGTTATTACTGTCAATTTGATCAAGAGAATTGAATGCTTTTGAAACAGATTATTAATTTTTACATACAACGTTTATATCCTTGAATATGAAATTCGCTTCTGATGATGCCAGGAGCGAAAGTGAATTTAACGACTTTAGGCTTATAAAATTTCATTGACGTTGTAGATTTTAAGGTTTGTTTTATTTTTATAAATTAATTAAATTTAAGTATATAATTATCAACTTTCACTGTGCTAAACACGAAACATTGCTATTAAAAAATATAAATATTTGTTCTAATCTAGTAAATTATTATTTTTTTATTTATATACGATGAACCTCTTGAAATAAATATTGAAATGGAGAAAATCAAATTGCTTTTCATTGTATGAAGTGGCAAAAATACCTACACAATAATAAAAGAGAAATAAAAGAAGCAGGAGACAAAAACAGAAAAAAGGATAAATTATTTAATCAAATCAAAGGATACAATCAGTCAGCAAGCACAATTGACTATGAAAAATAAATAAATAAATTAGCAATAAATAAACAAACAAAAATAAAGAAAAAAGTTAGGGTATATAAAAATCAAAATCACTGCAAATACTTTTGCACATTCCGTTTGTCTGTGAGTAGAAGATTTTATATGTTTGACATAAGTTTTATGATTATTGATTGACTTCAAAGAGTTGGATAATTTATTAAATGTTCTTGGGACAACTTTTATAATTAGGGACTTCAATCGCTGGCAAACTCTGTTTTGCGCGCTTAGTTTAATTAAATGAGACCACTTAGGAATAAACATAAGACAATGAGTTACAGTTTTCTCCGATCTAGAAAATAACTATCCACAAAAAGCTGAGATGTTGAGGATCTAAAAGGTTTCTGATAATATTTTTTAACATTTTATGGATGAGTTTCGTATCATCGGCAAACGAAATTATCTCACCTAGAATATTAACATTGCAGAGGACATTTATGTAAACAAGGAACAGGATAGGTCCAAGAACCGTTCCTTGTGGAACGCCATGGAGAACTCTAAGCATTGAGCTATAATAATTACCCACCTTAGTGTTTTGAAATCTCTCTTTTAAATAGCTCCGCATCAGGGAGAGACAGTTACCTTCAATAACAATTTTAATTAGACGTAAAATTAAGATTTTATTATTAACAATATCATGTGATTTTTTAGATCCTAAAATATTGTCAATGTTTTTTTCCACTGTCTAAATTTTTATTTACATGTTTCGTTTATTTATATAATACATCTTCTGTTCCAAAGTTTGCTTTTAAACCATGTAGATTTTTAGAATGTTTTTAATTTTTTTCTAGGTAACTAATTATTTACTTTTTGTTTTTTTTTCGAAAACCTTACCAATTTATGAGATAAGCACAATTGGTCTCTAGTTATTTATTTTTTTATACATTAACTGATAGACTTTCCAAGAATTATTGAATCTGCAATGACCCACTAGGCAAATGACAGTGACACTGTATTAGTTGATGCCAACATCAATCGTAGGTACATAAAAAATGATTATATTATAAATGACAATGAAAATTAAAAAATATATATATATACAAAAAAACAAAATAAAATAAAAAATGCACTAATGTACTTAAATCAAAAGAAGAAAAAGAATAAAGAGTACAAGTATTTACTTTTCTAAATACAAATCCCTTTGTTCAAAGATGTCATTTTTTATATATTTATGAGTGTTGAGTACTGTTTCAATTTTCATTCCGTGGCATTCCGAAAATATTCATATTCGCCATATTGATTGCCACCAAATTTTGGTGGCACAGTTATGTGGTGTGTATCAAGAAATTTTGCTTATGTCTCGTCTGTAGATTAATTCTTCTTCTTCTTCGCCCTCGCATTTATTCCATTTACTTGGTGTCAGCTATCCTTATTCCATTTCGCCAAAATTTCCTGTCTTGTGCCAGATCAGGATTCAGCTCCCTCTCTCGCAGATGCTTCTTGATGCTCGACAGCCATGTGGCTGGTGGTCTACCTGGTCTTCTCGCTGGAGTATCGATGTCCAAGGCTATATATATCATCTATGTAAGCCTGTTTTCGACTATTTTTTCGTCTATTGGGGCCACTGTGAAGCTACCAAGGCCGTGGACATTCCTCACTTTGTCAGACCCAGCCCACCTTAGCATTTTCATTTCCGCCGTGTGATTTATTTTTATTTTTATTGGTTAATTGCCATAGAGCAATTTCTCCCAGTCAACCAAATCAACGTTGGGCCATAAATAGTGTCATTGTAGGTACATTAAATTTATAACAAATAAGATACAGAAAGATAAACACGTAACATTAATAAATGTTAAATCTCCAGCAACAAAGAAAGGAGGGAGAAAGAGGTTGTGGGATGTGAGAGAGGATATGGATAGAGGGTCAATTAAGAGTTATAAGACAGGTATATCAGTTTTAGTCTTTATTTTTAAAGTTGAATCGATTGAGATTCTGTATATTTTTGTATTTTTTTATATTCTGTATATTTTTGTTTCTGTGATTCTGTATATTTTTTTCAAATTCACTTAACTTTGTCCATTTTAAATTTTGTCACGTGTAATTTTGTCCATGTTCAATTTAGTCACGGGTAATTTCGTCCATGTAAAATTTTGTCACGTGTAATAATGTTTATGTTAAATTTGGTCACGTGTAATTTTGTCCATGTGAAATTATGGTCGTGTGATTTAATCGTGTAGCCACATACTATAGCTCCTGACTAAATGCAATTAATTTTATCCCACCGGCAGAACGGGCATAAATGGATTGTTGAAGGTGGACTTCCTAACCCTGTCTGGACTTTTTCTCACAGACTCAAGGTCTGGACAGTTGGATATGTCGGGGAGTCTATTGCTGTTCTTGCACCTCTTCATCCATCCCGTCCAGTACTTGAATCCTTCCATTTCGAATATCTTACTGGCGCATATACTGTCATCCGTTATGTCGTCATCAATCAGAGCTGAAATGAAAACAAGGTACTAAATAAAAAAAATGTAGACACCATTTTCAAAGTGTTTTTCCAGTTTAATTAGGTATTGTTGAATAATCGACAGATACTCTTACGTAAAGCATTATAGCTTAATTTATACGTTTGTATTTGTATTGGATATTGATTGAAAATAATAAAAAAATAATATTATTAACCGAATAGAAAGTGGAGATCTTATTGAAACATTCAAAATAATATCAGGCCATTTTGACTGTGTAAACATGAACAATCTCTTTCAATATAGTCATAACACTAATTTGCGTGGCCATAGCTTAAAACTTGTGAAAAGTAGTGTCTCGACAAATCCTCGAAAGCATTTTCTTTCAAATAGAGTGGTGAATACTTGGAATAACCTGCCCGAACATGTTTTGGATGCTGAAATAGTTAATTTTTTCAAGAAAAGACTAGACTTTTTTTTGGACACAGCAAAATAGTTACAACCAAATAATAAAATTCGACAGTTGATATAGGCACATCAGCCTTGGCTGCTTGCCTATAAATAAATAATATTAATATTAACTTACAAAAAATAAGAATTCATGGTAATTGCGCAAACGACATTATTTTAAAGACAACTCCCGACTTGCCTACGAAAATTCAGATATTCTTCCCAAATCCTGTGTCAAACTTCTCGGAGTCAAATTATTTTCTTTACAAACCAAATAAACACAGTTTCTATTTCTGCTTTCTTACAACTAAGTAGTTTAAAGTCAATCCGAAGGAGTATCCCCTTTATGTTAAACCATAAAATATTTGGTAAGTGGCTTTGTTGTCTCCCATTTCGATTACTGTAACAGTATACCTATACTTATACAAATCTACCAAAAAATGTCCCGACTTCTTCGTTCTTCGTTCATTTTTCCCAATTGCTCAAACTAACTCAATGCGTCAACGTTTATTCTACTAATGACATCTTTCTTCATTTTACATTCTTTCCTTGTGTCTTCATTTCTACCTTTGTCATACATCGTTCTATTACAAATCCTTCTTAGCGATCTCATATCAACTGCATTTATTCTGCTTTCGTGCAGCTTCTGCCAAGTCCAGGTTTCACTTGCATACGTAAAGGTTGGCACTACTACCTATTGCGTTATGAATGGCATTAAAAATTGAAATATAACTCAAGACTTACAATCACAAGCTACATTGCAAGATCCACCCTTTTTGGATCCTTCTTTGCACCATTTTTTGCTGTTGATCTGAAAAAAAGAAAAAAAAATTCCATAACAGAATGAAATAAAAATAAAAGTTTTCGTTGTGTGGGCACCGGCTTAGAATAGTATATACACTCTATGTCATCATCGTTTTAGAGTGTCCTTTAATAGCTTCCAGAAATAATAATGATTACTTCTGGAAGTTTTGTCTTGTAGCCACTGTCTAGTTTTTTTAAAACGGTAAAAAAATATTGCTTAGTTATTGCCTCCTTTTCGATGCAAATTTTTGTTTTATTAACTATAGCAATTGCAGCTATTCAGGCGTTTATTTTGCATGCAAAATAGAGGGGGCAGAGTAGGGCAATGCAGGAGGGTCAAATGCAAACTTTTAAACTATCGTATAAGAATTTAGGTCCTTAAATATTACAAAGGTGTGCGCCTGAATTAGTGTATTTGAATTGAGTGTTACATAAAAAAAACTATGATGTATTTGATTTAACAAAAAAGTGAGAACAGTATAACGAAACGTATCGAGCAAATATTTAGATTTAAAAAAACTAAATATTTGCTATCATTTAAAAAAAAATCTAATAAGTTTTGAGTTGGTGATAAAAGGATGTAAGAAAATATATTTTTAAATAAAATATTACGATAAGATACACAAAATGAAAAAAAAGGTAACAACCGAATGTATAGACAAATAATGAGAGAAAAAAATATATATTTTAGTATAAAACTTGACTTTTAGCCTTGTTAAAACCTTAGAACCTATGCCTTCATCTTTAATACAAACCTAACCAATCTTTTCTTACCAAATTTATATTAATTCTGAACAAATCGACTCCAAAAACAGCTACAATGAGAACATAAAAATATAAATACAGTGAAAAGTATATAACAATTGCAGATTTGTGATTTATGAGAGTATACTGGCTACGTCAACCATTTAGAGAATCAGAGGACATGCAGTAGTTGATTAAAACATTGAAACTAAATTCAACAAAAGAACCATGGATTACCCAAGACACAATTTTATTCTTCCATAAAAAAATATGTAAAAAGATTTATGTTAAAATATACTCTGTAGGATATAATTCTATTTAATTATCTACCACTTCGGAACAGGTTCAATTTAGTGAGGTTGTTTAATGGTGTACACAATACAGGTAATATTCTGTTCTATCTAGTGTATACTTACGCTTAGGTATTTTAATTGTAAAAATGAATATATATCTTTGTATGTTTTACGGTACTTTTGAATAAATTAAAATGTACCTATACTGTTTGTAAGTACATAAAATGAATTGTTTACCTGAAATAATCCATAACTGCTACTTCCGTTAGATTTTTTGACAACTTTAGTTGTGTTTTTGTCACTCTCGCTTTCAATCAGGCACACCCCTGAAAAATAATTAATTATTGTATTAAATTGTTTAAATGTACCTATTCTATGGAGAGAATCGAAGTTTATCCGTCTCGCTGTATTGCATTCAAAATTACTGTCCGTTCCTACTCCTTATGCCAACATCTGTAGGTTTGAGAGAGAAGGTAGATCGCTTATGAAGATGATGAATAACAGTGGTCCCAAGTGTGATCTTTGAGGTACTCCAGAGGTCTCGGATACAGGAAGGGACATGAAACCATTTATTGTTACGAATTGACTTATATTTGATATAAATGATTCTAACCAACATAACAAATTCCCATGTATTCCAAATTTAGCTAAGAGGATTACACAACTCACTTTGTCGAAAGCCTTACGTAAATCGGTGAATATGTAGCCTTACGTAAATCGGCATCGAAGATTTGATTTTGTAGATTTCTTACGGAAAAATCATGTTGGTGTGGAGAGAGAATTTGATGGAATTGATGAAAAATATGCTCATAAACAAGGGATTAAAAAACTTAATTGAAACTAACTATGTATATGCGTAAAGGAAAGGAGAGTTTCTCGTTACATTTTTCTATGAAAAATGGTGGAATAACATCGGGACCTGGACCATTATCAGAATCAAGAGATTCGAGCTATAGTTTAAGGAAATATTCACGTTGCTTAATGAATAATTATTATTACAAGGATTTATGTGAATAGAGGTGTCACTGGTATTTAGTGGATTAAAAACAGAAGCAAAGTATTCAGAGAATAGTTCAGCAATTTGAATAATTGTTTTTTTGAAGTCATATTGTAATAAGTCAGGATTAGTTTGAAGGTATTGTGTTTTATCAAATTTATTCTCAAGTTCAAATGAGAGGTGATGATTATCAACTTTACTAAGTGGTAATGTAGAATTGACTTGTATTTGATGAGAATCAGAGAGAACCAAGTAAAGAATTCGCGAGTTGACATTAGTAATTGAATTAAATTGGGAGAGATTAGGCAGTAAAATGAATTCTATTAGAATGTTAGCTTTAGCCCCGCTTATATCATTGCATAAGTCGCACGAAAGCAGAATAATTGCAATTGAAATGAGTTTGCTAAGACGAATTTGTAATAGAACGATGTATGACAAAGGTGGAAATGAGGATACAAGGAAAGAAAATAAGATGAAGAAAGATACAGTTAATAAAATTAAAGGAAACACATTGAGATAGTTTGACCACACACAAGAATGAATAAAGAACATCTGGGCTGCGTTCACAATGAACGCCGAGTGCACTTAGTGTCGATCTAAGCCGTTCATAATGACCGGAAACAGTCGCTCGAAAGACACTTTGTGACGTTCAGATTAAACGTCGAGTGTACCTACGTACCAAACGCTCTGTAAAATTGTCGGATGAAAAACGCTCTAACAGTTATAGTAACTGTTGACTTCTATTTTACCCGTGGAATGATGACTTCTATTTGTTTCTGTGGTTTCAATTATTTATTTATTTATTTTAATCTTTTTGTACATATAATTAGTTCACTGGCGGGCTTATTGCCTAATGGCAATTTCTTCCAACCAACCAGAGTAAATGTTAATTATTCAAAACAATGTGTACTATGGCAATCAGTTAATCACATTACAATATAAATAAATACAGCAGAAGAATATTAAAAAAAAAACAATAAGAACAAGAACTTTTAAGAATTATGTCAGTTAACATTATTTTTGATGACACTATGCATTCACAAAGAGTTTAATTTATAAAAATATCATACAAAAATTTCCAATTAAAAGTCAGAGAGCATTATTTACTCCACTGCCCAATTGTTGTCTTTCGATGAAAATATAACCTAAAAGGACACATGTATGAAACGACATTTGACATTAAAAACGCTCGATGCTGCGTTCAGATTGAATCGCCGCTCGAAAGCGTTCAGTGAGATTGGTGTGAAAAACGCTATAATCTGCAACTTCAGGTACATCCTACTCCCGACGGACGTCGAGTGTTGTAAGATATTATACAAAGCTGACAGTATCAGAATCAGAGGTCGGGGGCGCCCGAAAAAAGAATGGCACGACCATGTGAAAGATATTCTAAAAGACGGAAATGTAAGAAGTGTGAACAACAGACGAACATGCATGAGACGATTCATGAATTTTGGCCGTATTAATCAATAGTATTAAACAGTACCTACTTAAACAATTATAGTAGAAAAAAATATATTATGAACAATGATTATAGGAAAGCCACAATAACTTTCAAACTTGAAAATTTAAAGAGTTATACAGAGATAAACAGAAATAAATAATATATAATATGTATTTAAACTTTTCTACATTAAACTTTTACTGCCCATCACACAATGTCAGATCTCAGTTTTTGTTCTATTTCTACCGATGTTAAACAAACTATTCACAAAACGATTGCATTAGACGGAGTTGCTTCAACTGCAATATACACTTTAAACATTTCGATATAATGCATAAATTACAAGCAGATTTCAAAACATACATATTACCACAATATTCCATAAAAAATAGTACATACCACAATCCAATTAATTCATAACATATTTCGCCTGCATATGTATCACACCATTTACACAATCGTCATTAAAAATAGATAATTGCTGCCCAACTAGGTATACCTACCTGTTCTAGGGATAGCAGTGTACATATTATTATATTTCATAGGAGACATATTTGCATTTTTAAAAAGTATCTGAACAATATGAACAGAACTATTGTACATAGATAAAAAAATGGAATTGGAGTCATAATGATACATATTGTGTATGTAGGTAGGATCATATAATTTTTATTTGTTGCACATAATAATCTGAAATAGTTTTACTTGGGAATACTGAACTGACAGAGCATAGATATGTCATATGAACCGTCTGTCATATATTTATTCAGTAGAGACTCAGATCAAATCAAGACAGCACAAAATTTAATTAGGATTTTTTGCGAAAAAAAACAATTATATAAATTATGACCTTTTACACTACGATGTCGAACATTTTATACATTTTAGTTCTCCCGTAGTTCATAGATATATACACATATATTTTTATATTAAGTTACATATGGTATTATATTTGTTATTTTTATGTGAAATATATATTTGTTACTTTTATGTGATTTTTTTTTTCAATATTTAAAACTGTCACTTCATGATAGAACTCCATATTCAACTAAAATTATGAAAAAATTATATTTAATTTTACGTTCTACTTAAATTTTTCGCAAACGCGACTCCCATTAACCGGTATCGCTCTATGATGAGCATCGTCGGTGAACAATAATGATGAAGACCATCTATATATAGATTCATAAAGAGGACAACAATAATAGATAAGGAAGGGGGAAATTCTAAGAAAAATTAAATACCCGAAAGTCATTAAGGTAAACAAAGTCATTAAGGTAAAAAAAAAAAAAAAAAAAAATGTATGTAGGTATAATAAAAATAAAATTGAAGTGAAGGAATGAATATACAAATATTGTATTAAAAGGACAGCAATTATATCGAATAATGCGTGATTCCGTTTGAAAAAAGACACTTCGAACTTTGCGACACATTTACTTGAGAGTGAGCATTCGTTTAACTCACAAACTAGGATAAATCTTATACATAGTTTAAGAAAAGGTAAAAAATTAGACAAACTTGAAATATTAGAGATAAATAGAGTAAAATGTAACACCAACGTTCCTTTGATTAACGCACAAATAGATTTTAATACTTCTCCATTATTATTACCATTGGAATAGTTAATGTCGGGTTTTTCTGTTGGCCATTATTCGATATAATTGCTGTCCTTTTAATACAATATTTGTATATTCATTCCTTCACTTCAATTGTATTTTTATTATACCTACATACATATTTACCTTAATGTATTTCGGGTATTTAATTTTTCTTAGAATTGCCCCCTTCCATATCTATTGTTGTTATCCTCTTTGTGAATCTATATATAGATGGTCTTCATCTCATGTTTTTTTCGTAATAAATAAATAAACAGGTCGAAGAAATTAATTGTTTATTTAAATTTCTGTTTTCTTATTTTATCGTTTATCAAATATAAACACGACAATCTATGTAGAGTGCATTCATTATATTGCTTTATTGATTCACAATTCAAATTAAATATTTACCAAGTAGGTAACAGTGCTACTTAATTTGATTACTTTGCATACAAAGCATATTTTCCTAGCCAGAGAAATACGCAATCAACGAGTTATTATTAACAGTGAAATTACTAGGTACGTACTAGGTAATTATGTATAATGTTTTATACATTTATCAAAAAATACAGAAAAATAAGCACAACAAGAAAAAGCACTTGTGTACCCAAGCTCCTATGGCTGGATGGCGTGCAGCGGGATGTGGAGGCTGTTGGTGTAAGGAACTGGAGGGGAGCATGTCAGGATAGAGGGAGATGGCGAGGAATGCTGGATGAGGCCAAGGCCCGCAATGGGCTATGGAGTCATTGATGATGATGATGACTTGTGTGTAAAGAAGACATAAAAAAACATAATTATTATATTTTTATTGACAATAACATCTCAATAGAGACGAAGTTGGGATATTGTAGAAGAACCAGGAACTCAGGCACATACAGGCAGTGGCGGCTCCTCCAAAGGGGCTCCCGGGCTCAGCCCTACCAAAAATTTTGTTCAAAATATTCCACAAATATATGCTATTAAATCTTGTAAATTCATTATTTTTTTCAAATAAATATGTTTCCACCTTACGGTTGTAATACAATATCTGCGATAGTATGTTTCATACAGCGAGATTCTATGAAAAATTTCGTTCTGCGGGCACAATGTACTTGTGCCCGAAGAACTGTATAGAAAGTCATAGAATTGATGTACATGGCACACTACAATTTAATGTCAAATGTATGGAGCTCTCGGGCACGTTCCTAGGTGTAAAATTATATTATGCTATCCGTAGGCACTATCAGTTATACGATGCTGTATAAATATCTAATTTATTATATATTTAAAAAATGACGACTAGGAAAAAGGATATGAAATTCAAAAATACATAAGTCTACTTAAGAAGTATCATAAAAGTATCTGTATAGTGAATATTATTTCATACCTAAAAATGTTTTTTAAACTGTACAGAATATCGATTGAGAAATTACCATTGATAATTCAATGCCAAATAAGGATATTTAATATGAATAATTCTTATAAGTTTTTATTTCGTCTTCAGTAATTTCATAACACATAAAAATATATAGTAAAAAACATAAATAAATACGTGTTTAAGTAAGGGATTGGTTATTATTTAGAAAAAAATATTAAGAATAATATAATAATTCTTAGGTAAGTTTAGGACATAAGAATATAAAATGTAGATAACAAAAGAAGATAACAAAAATTATACGAAGAAAAAAATTATATAGGTAAGTTTAGTGAAATTAACATAAATATTCAAATAAGTAACAAACCCATAATTATAAAGAAGAGCAAAGAAATATTGAACAGTAACATTATAAATTACACATTACCCATTTGAACTGTTTACTATATTTTTTGTAAAGTTTAATGTTAAAGGCAAACATAAACAAAAAAATAAAAATATCTCTAATAAGCGAATAAAACTGAAGTACCAACAACTATACTACATACTCCTGTTTGGTGGAAACGATTTATTTGTATGGGTGCATTTATGAACATGACTTATTAAAAACTTCAGCGTTTTGACGCTAGATGTCGTTGTTCAAGAGTGACGAGTTACATATTTTTGAATGATACATTTTTGACTTTTGACAATAGTTCACAATGAATAGTGTACAAAATTTACTTTCGCGTTCTCTTAATTACGACGATCGTGTGAATGTAAAAAACTTAGGGCCTCTACGGCCAATCATCTCATTATCTCAAATAAATACTAGAAGTGACAAAATATTACTTTCATACATACATATGCATGGTCAGTGTTTATCATCATTCTGTCAATATTTCACAAGTGTTTTCTGACTCCTTATAAATGCGAATTTCCTTTCAAGAAAAAATGAGCCCCTCTAATATTTTAGGTCTTCAGCCGCCACTGCATACAGGGCTTACGACCTGTCATCGGCTGGTTTACGTTATCACTTTATGCGCTTGCGCAACGTTCACCAATTATGCCTTCTTATTGATTTCCCTTATCAATGTAATTTCAATTTAATTTGATAAGGGAACTCAATAAGAAGGCATAATTGGTGCAATGAACGTTGCGCAAGTGCATAGAGTGATCACGTAAACCAGCCGATGACAGGTCGTAAGCCCTGTAGGTGCCTTGAGTTCCTGGTTCTTCTATCATATCCCAACATCGTCTCTATTGAGATGTTAAAAAGTTTGTCCAATGAAAAAAATCCAATGTTTGCGTATATCCAATCAAAAAATATATTCGATCATAATTACTATCTATACAAAAAAAGGTAAATATAATTTTGAAATCGGTCAAATTTAATAAGTTTTTTTTTATTTTTTATTTTACTTTTGAATTCATTATATTCAGTTGCCTGTCTCAAATCTGTTTCAATTTGGTTGAACCACACCACCCATTGTACGTGTAGAAGCGCTGTGCAAAACTTGTATGAGTTAAGATACTCATTATACCTATACAAAAATTTATTATTTTGAGGAATTTAGAAAAAATGATATTTAGAAAAAAAATGTGAAAAAGCATATTGACGATATTGTTAGAAAGCGGTTCTATCGTCAGAAGAATAAGAAGTGTTTAAATAACTTAAAGGGTATTTGTATTATATAGGAAATATCTTGATAATTTATCTATCATGATCTCATACCTTCACCAGGGGCGTGCCTACAACCTTCAGACTAGGCAAACCCTGAAAGAAATTGGGAAATGTAGAAAATTTCATGTTTTTTTAGCATCGTTGAGTGGCCACGAAAATATTTTTAAATCACACGCCAAAATAATATTTACATTTGTGGCCCTATCAAGCATCGTATCTACATACGGTTCAAATTTTAATCTTGTAGTACGGTTTCAATAAAAAAGACAAGAAAATATTAGGTCTTGAATTTATATTCATAGGCAAGCCGAGATTTTGCGGCTTCTATAAGCAATTCCGCTACTGCGGCATCACGGCATATCCCACAGTGTGAGGTAACCAGCGAAAAGTAGTATGAGGGTGTGCATTACCTACCCTACAGTATCCCCACACACAAGTCTCTTGTCAGCTATAAAGGCAATCGGAATGGGTGGTGAACCTCATAGCTTGAGGTTTCATTTTGCTTGTTGTAAATTCTAAACTGGTGACTCGCGGTTAAAGGATGTTGCGGTAAGATATTTCAAAAACGCAAGATATATTATATATTATAAAGGTGTATCAATTTAAATGCAGTTAGCCACAAATTTCCAGGAAATGACTGAAAAATAGGGTATGGACATGAGTATTAAAAAAATCAAATTATAATTTTTTTATCTTGTGGTCAGTCCGTAAGATAAATCTAAGATAAACTAGGCCAGCGCTATGCGGGTTCCAGTCATTAATCAACTTATTTTGTTCACCTATAGCACAAGCATTTCAATGAGAGTATTTTTTTGCCAGTTTATCGTCCCTGGGATGGCACTCTACATAGAATGAATTGCCACTTAATACAAACCCAACTCAAGGCATTTACAGGGCTTACGACCTGTCATAGGCTGGTTGACGTGATCACTTTATGCGCTTGCGCAACGTTCACCAATTATACCTTTTTGTTGAGTCCCCTATCAATCCAATTTTTGAAAGTTCTATATTAAAATGTCTTATTCATAAAAATTATTTTACTTGACAATAATATAGGTACTGAAACAACAACGCCATCTATGAAGTGACCAATTAAACTATTTTGTAACGTCACCTATTAAGAAATTGGTTTGTAAACAGTGACAATGCTTTCGCATTGATGTCACGCCTGAACCGCGCCGGAATAATTTATTCACTTTTGGTTTATTTACTTATTTGAACCAATGCATATGTAAATCGAATTTGGATTTTTACCCTATCGGGAGTCGATAATGTTTTTATGACAAATTTTTAACATGTCGATAGAGACGAAGTTGGAATATAATAGGAGAAGCAGGATATCAAGGCACCTACAGGACTTACGACCTGTCATCGGCTGGAGCCCAGAGAAGCAATATTTGCGTGAGAAATTAATTTGAATAAATTTCTCCTCTGTTGGGGATTGAACCCGCGCAGAAGCCAAACGAATTTCCAACTGCGCCACGGCGGCGGTCGGCCACTGTAACTAATGGCATTTCGTTTTGATTGAATAAAGTCATTATAATTAAGTATTAAGGGCTACTCAATTACTAATTATGCTAGAAGCCGATTAAAAACCAAAGCTACCAATCCACATTAGCACACTTGAAAAAAAACTGAACGCAAAAAAATTACTGATTAATTTTTCCTTGTAAAAATTGCATCATATGTATGGTATATCTGTCAATGAGGCAAACATTTTGCAAATGGAATTTTCCCTAAAACGATAACAATTTTATTTATATTTTATATATGTAACTTCTCGGGCAACTAATATATACCTACTATGTTAAATATTAATTTAACACGCCCCCAATAACAAGTTGCCATATTCTGGAGACTTACGATATTAGTCGTCTCACAGATCCAGACTGAAAACACAATTAATAACTGTGTCTCCACCCGAAATCGAACCCGGAACCCTTGGATCAGCAGTATGATACCTAACCGACTGAACCACGTCGACAAATATTATTGATATCAAATAAAATATGATATTTATTTATTTATTTATTTAATATACAGAGACACCAACGGAACACTGAACAACACAAACAAAAAAAAACATGAAACAAAAAAATAGAATCTCCAGTGCTCCAATAACAGGTATCTCGCGCATGGCTATTATTTATCTATCAAATATTATATTACGGCATATCCCACAGAGTGGGGTAACAAGCGACAGGTGTGCGGGTGTATATAACCTCATTAAGGGATGCGCGACATATTGAATCAAATCGAATAAGTACTTTCGTCTGTAACCGATGAAGTAGAATAAACACGCCGTACATAGCACACAGCACATACACATACAGATATATTGTTGTGAAACTTTCGGAATACAATCTCAGCATGATACTTGTTTATAATCTGTAATAGAAAATAACCGTAAAATTGCGAATTTATAACTCCCCACTTAATCCCCTTGGGGTAGTGAGGAGAAAAAAAGGTCCCATAATTTCGCTTCACGTACCTATTTATATTATTATAATAAAGATGTTTTAAACAATTAAATGGCGTGGATAAATTTTCCTAAACATTGTCTCTGAGTGCGTTTCAGCCCCCCTAGACAACGTGTCATTTAGCTCAAGAAAAGAAACAAGAAAAGATAAGTTAATGTATGGAAGTGATAGTTGTCACGAGACTGGCAACGGTCACTTCCATACATCGAGTTATCTTTTCTTGTTTCTTTTCTTGAGCTAAATGACACGTTGCCTAGGGGGCAGAGACTGTATTCGAAACATTGTTTAACGTGAATACATGATCAAGTTAGATGCATAATGCATTCGATGCAATCTACGAAGATAGGTACCTAGGTACTTGACTTCAGCATTACTGAAGGTCAAAGAAGAATTACCAACAGACCTAAGACAAGACGACAAAGTCCATGCATATTTTTGTGACTTTTGCAGCATGAGATCAAAGATGGATAACATTGTGCAAAAACTAGAATAGGTTTTACACCTCAATAACTGAATGTGATATAGTGGGGAGTTATGATTTCGCAATTTTTACAGCTATTTTTATTGCAGATTATCAACTAGTATCATGCTGTATTCTGATAGTTTCATCACAATGTATCTGTGTGTGAGTACTATGTGCTGTGTGCTATGTACGGCGTGTTTATTTTACTTTATCGATTATAGACTAAAGTACTCATTCGATTTCTTTCAAATAATTAATATTATAACTAGTTGCATGTAACACATGAGATCCAGCTGTCGATAGCGATAGTATGTATAGTTGAAGAATATGTACCAAACTATAAACCCATAAATACAAATTATTGAATATTTTCAGATATTTTGTTTTCTATACAACATATATTATGTAGGTATGTATGTCAAGATAGGATAGTATGGAGGAAGTTCCTTTTTTCCTACCCAGAATATGAAAATAGCATGATGGTATGTATGTTTGGAGATGAAGTATCAAACTATTAAGTCTTCTTACATATTGTGTATAGGCGACTGGCATACAAAATGTATGAAGCGATGTCGTCACTAAATTCAATTTTTAAAAAAATTGATAAAAAAAATTGAGATCTTCTAGTACAATGTTAATATTTTTTATAGAAAATTAAATTATCTAGTTGGGGTGTTTCGGCTTTTTTCGATAATTGTATAAGTTTTGGAAATATAGGCAGTTAAACTCATAAATTTATCATAAAAAAAATATTTTTCTTAATAAAAAATGTTTGAGAAACACTGGAATTTTTTTGAAAAAATTAATTTGAGATTTTTTATTTTTCTATGTTTGTACCAATTTTCAGCGTTCTAGCTTTTATGGTTTCTGAGATATATGGAAAAATAAAATAAAAATTCAAAAGTTGATAACCCCTGACTGAAACAAAATTCAAAATTCTGAGTATTAAATTTTTGTAGGCCTATAACTGTGTATATATTCTGAAATTTTGGGCTCTGTAAATTGAGCGGATCAAAAGTTATAAGGGGGGACGGACACACACACACAGACACACACACACACACACCCACACACCACACACAGACACACACACACACACACACACACACAGACACACACACACACACACACAGACACACGAAATGTTCTACTCCGAATTCTGAGTAAATCCGTGTATGGAACATATATGCTGCGAAGCCTCTAAGTTGGTGTTTTTTGACTTCAAAGTTGGAAAAGCCGTGAAAAAAGTAGACCTCTCCATACAATTCTCGCGTATTCTGGCTTGATACATTGTCGATATGTTAAGAGAACAAAGTTCTCCTGAACAAATCGACAGTTGGAAAATGTAATATTATAAGTTTTTTGCTCTACTGTAAAATTGTCGATTTTGACATAGGAAGGTTTCAAACGAATGCAAGGATAGGGAGACTGACATGAATATAGCCGTGCACAAACATGTGCAAAACCAGAATGAAAATCTTACGAGGTCTACTTTATTTATATGCAGATGGACTTAAGAACTCAATGGATTTCTTTCAAATTTTGCAAGTTTGTATATCTAATACTCGCTTAGACCCCATTAGATTTTGAATGATATCTGAATAGTGCTTCTCAATTTTTTTAACTATCAAATATTTCAAAGTGACTCCAAACTCAGAAAATTTAAAATATAACATTTTTATTTTCAAATTGGTAAAAAGGCACATCACATTCATAACATGGCATTGAAGAATTATCAAATTTTCATAATAAAATATTTAAATAAAAAATAATGTAACAAACTCATTTCATGAAAATGCTAATATTTTCCCTACAGAATTTGAATACTTTATATTGACTTGTTAGTGAGGAGTTAAGCGTTGGCCACAACCCACTCGTTTTATTTTATAAGTATTGCTTCTCGGGCAACTAACAGGTACTTAGTCAAATTTTGATCCACTTTGAACCCAAACATACATAGTACATACATACCATCATGCTGTTTTCATATTCTGGGTAAGAGAAGATAAAAAGACTGACCTCCATACTATTCCATCCTGACATACATACCTGCATGTTTTCCAACTGTCGATTTGTTCAGGAGAACTTTGTTCTCTTAACATATCGACAATGTATCAAGCCAGAATACGCGAGAATTGTATGGAGAGGTCTACTTTTTTCACGGCTTTTCCAACTTTGAAGTCAAAAAACACCAACTTAGAGGCTTCGCAGCATATATGTTCCATACACGGATTTACTCAGAATTCGGAGTAGAACATTTCGTGTGTCTGTGTGTGTGTGTGTCTGTGTGTGTGTCTGTGTGTGTGTGTGTCTGTGTGTCTGTGTGTGTGTCTGTGTGTCCGTCCCCCCCTTATAACTTTTGATCCGCTCAATTTACAGAGCCTAAAATTTCAGAATATATAAACAGTTACAGGCCTACAAAACTTTTATACTCGGAATTTTGAATTTTTGTTTCAGTCAGGGGTTATCAACTTTTGAATTTTTATTTTATTTTTCCATATATCTCAGAAACCATAAACGCTAGAACGCTGAAAATTGGTACAAACATAGACAAATACAAAATCTCAAATTAGTTTTTTCAAAAAAATTCCAGGGTTTCTCAAACATTTTTTATTAAGAAAAGTATTTTTTTTTTTTATAAATTTATGAGTTTAACTGCTTATACTGTAATTTTTTTTTAAAATATCGAAAAAAGCAGAAACACCCCAACTAGATCATTTAATTTTCTATAAAAAATATTAACATTGTAGTAGAAGATCTCAATTTTTTTTTAACAATTTTTTTAAAAATTGAATTTAGTGACGACATCGCTTCATACATTTTGTATGGCAGTCGCCTATACACAATATGTAAGAAGACTTAATAGTTTGTTACTTCATCTCCAAACATACATACATACCATCATGCAATTTGCATATTCTGGGTAGGAAAAAGGATCTTCTTCCATACTATCCTATCTTGACATACATACCTACATATGTTGTATAGAAAACAAAATATCTGAAAATATTCAATAATTTGTATCTATGGGTTTATAGTTTGGTACATATTCTTCAACTATACATACTATCGCTATCGACAGTTGGATCTCATGTGTTACATGCAACTAGTATATAGAAAATCAAATATCGTAAAATGTTTATAAATTTGTGTTTAAGTAGGTATTTATAGTTTGGTACGTATTCTTCTTATATATGTATATACTAACGTCATCGACATTTGGATCTCATGTATTACATGCAACTAGTAAACAACAAGAAGCAAATACAAAATATATACAAGATGGTACAACAGTTATAGGAATTAACTAAGTTTAGTTTGTCGATCGACAATTCTTGATAGAACTCCATTATAATATGTAGATATAAGTATCACAAATATAAAAAAAAAACTTGGTATTAGTTCTATTGAAATTTATTTGAATATCGACGCATTTCGTGCAAGGCACATCGTCAGAATAATACTCATGAAGCATGTTATGTATAAAAATTAAAAGATAAAAGCATATTATATGTTTAACAGAAAAAAGGTTGAGTAGATCATTTAAAATTAAATGTATGTTTGTTATTTTTAAATCTATTCTCATAGCTCGGTTTCGTATTATAGGGACTTACATATTGTTATTTCAGTTTAATACCCTAAAAATAGTCTATTACTTAATAAGTCTTAGGACAGTAGGAAATGTGTGTTTCTACTATGGTAAAACATGATGTATGTAATAATTTTTCGGTCTCTTCTCTGCCTTTGTTAAATAACCAATTAAATATTATTTTTTAGGCTTTAGTTGATGAAAGAATTCTCTTTATCCTTGTGTGGTTATCATTGTAGCCTACTACTGCAAGATTTTGAACAGTTTGTCTAGTGTTATGTATATAGCTTAGTGGAATTTGACTGTAATTTTTTTGTATAGAATTGAGTAATACTTTTTATTTTATTTTTTATTTATTTATATACGCAAAAACAATATGATTATAAAAAAAACCATGATTTATTCGTAGCATCCCAATAATATATTTTCAAATAAGAGCAACAAATTAAAATAAATTTCATATAAAAATGACAAATATTCGCAACATATAATATTATGTTAGTGTATACCTATGTAATCGAATATTTTTATTATTGCATATGCGCATTGTCACCACAGATATAAGAATTGTAGCTTTCATTATTTACAAAAAAACAATTCTCTCAATAGATGGCGTTACAACAAAATAAATAAGAAATAATAAGATTGTTGTTCATAATTTCACCCATAGATGGCTGTAGTAAAAATTCCTTATTTTCAAGCGAAAAGAATTTCAGTATTACAATATATAGAACTTTCAAAATTGAATTGATAGGGATCTCATTAAAAAGGCATAATTGGTGAACGTTGCGCAAGCGCATAAAGTGATCACGTAAACCAGCCGATGACAGGTCGTAAGCCCTGTAGGTGCCTTGATTTCCTGGTTCTCCTATAATAAATATTCCAACTTCGTCTCTATTGAGATAATTAAAAATCTGTTAAAAAGTATACCTATGTGTTTCATGATTTTAAGTCCGTGTTATTTTGTTTTTTTGTATGCGAGATAGATCGATTTTTATGTATAGATGTCTAATATCAAGAACCTCAAATTCTTTAATTAGTAATTCTGATGGGTAAAGATATGATATTTTGTTAATTACACTTGAATAGCAGGACGTGTAGTGACTAAAGGGTACAATATTGTTTTATATATCCCCCCAGCTAGTATGTAATTGCATACCTTATATATAATCTTGTCCTACAAAATTTCCCAGTGAAATTAGGACCACAAATGTACAAGATATTTGTTTATATTTTGTAGAGACAAATGAATAAATAATCAAAGAATAAGGATCTATATTCACCAATGTTTACATCTATTTTCTAAACTTACAGTTGGTGATGAATGTTCTCCCAAATCCCTGTTTCAATAGCTCCTTTGCGAGCTGACATCTCGAAAAAACCTTCGCCTCAGTTTCCAGAATGCATCCTGAAACTATGAGAATGGACAGAAATGTAACACACAGGGTTTTGTAGGATGTCCCAAAACAACAACACTTTGATTGTTTACCAACAAGTTCGGCGGGTTTATTGTTATTCAGTTCACAAACCGAGTTCATCGCAGCGAACCGAGGCATTGCGCAACCGAATCGAGGCATTGCGTAATGATTGATTTGAAGGTATACAGTTTATACGATGGAACGGAAATAAATGTAGTTTTTTTATTCTTCCGACTGTGAAACTTTTCACTGCGAAAGTATGTTCACTGCGACATGGACGACGGCGTCCGACATGCGATAACGCCGTACTAAACAAAGTGTGTTTTGTTGGAAAGTATATAATATTTTTCGTTAAGCGTACTACGGCTCGTGACATTAGCAGTGATCTTGAACTCTAAATTATCACAAATGTCCAACGAGTCATGTATTGTGTCTATAGTATAGGTACTTGAAATCGTTGATATCATTCGATTCAATCGTCGACATTAGTCCTGGTAACAATTCTAGTCGATCTTACGGTTTTAGTCGACCTTCGTGGCTCTGTCGATTAAATGTCAGCCTGCTGAGCCAAGGCTTCCGGGTTTAATTCCCCGCGAAAGCAGAATAAATGCAGTTGAATCGAGAACGCTAAGAAGAATTTGTAATATAACGATAGGGTAAGAAATGTGGGCACATGGAAAGAATGTATGAAGAAAGATGTATAGATATAAAAGTTAGAACATAAGAAGGTTTGGGTAGGTACTTGGGAATAATGAATGAAGAGCGCCTGACGAAGAAAATATACATAGCTGACAGGAACGGAATAAGATATCGGGACCGTTCTAACGGGACCGCCAATTTGCATGTTATAAGTATCAGAAAACAAATAATAAAAAATAGGTAGGTACCTACTTATAATTTATTATAGTTTTTTTTTTGTATAGAATAACTTACATGTGTCAATAATATTTTAAGATAGAAAATGCCAGAAATAAATACTCAATATTATTCACAAAACATAGAAAAGCTTAAAACTTGAAAAGTTGGAAACTTATTTCCATATAATAATTTCGAACATGAAAATAACAGCTGAATGAAAATACCCAAGTGTGTAACAATAACAGCTATTGCATAGTGGGGCGATATTAGGCAGCTAATAAATTAATAATATAATCAGTTATAAATGGAACAAATAGGTATATTTTTTTATAGCTCTGTTTTTACTTATTTGAATGAATAATATGAAAAAGGCATTTAAACATTCTGTAATTAATAAAAAAATATAAATAATTAAATAGATACCTACATAAATAAAAAAATCACAAAAAATAAAACAAGTAAATAAATAAATAATTAAATAAATAAATATAAAAATTAATAAATATCAAATTAAATAAAAACATAAATAAACAAATAAATGAACAGATAAATAAATAAATAAAATAATAATACGTTCATTTATTATAGTTAATAAATTACAAATTATAATTAATTAAATAAATAGATGAATAATTTAACAAATAAATAAATAAATATTAATATAAATAAACAAATAAATAAAAACATAAATCCATTAAAAAATAAATGAATGCTTAAATAAATAAATATATTAATAAAATGAATAAAACAATAAATAAATTATTAAATTAGACTGTCTTTATTTTATATACCTATCTATTTTTTGCTTTGATTTTTTAAGGTTTATATTTTTATATTTTTTATTTTCGTTTATGCATTCAAACCTTCTGGTGTTGTACTTATATAATGTTGTCATACTTTGTAATCTTTTTGGTTGGAATAAATTGCCTAATGGCAAGAAGCCCGTCAGTGCTCAATATAATATTTGGTTATACAGAAGAGTCCTTCACCATAGACCAGAGGGTGTGAGACGTAGGGGAAGACCCTGGCTGAGATGGATGGACTACATTCAGGAGGGACCTGGAATGATTCTCTTGGAGGCCAGGTCCTAGGTTTCTTAGGATGTGTAGCCGTATATTGGATTTGATGTAATTCGTCATGTTTTTTATGTATATGTACTTGTTATTTTTTATGTACTTGTTTATGTAGGTAGGTAGGTACATTGAATAGCATATAATGGAGTATTTCCTTTACAAGCGTAGGCCTCTTAATTGTTTCTCGGTATTGAGTTTGATAATAACATAAATAGTATGTACCTACCTAGGCAAGTATTAATATATTGTAGTTGGCATAGTAGTATGTAGGCTTCATACACATTCATAGAAGGTCAATGTGCATTGGGTTCATTTGAATATTGTAAGTAGTTTTCACACTGTAAAAACATACATAATTTATTCGATTTGAATTAATAAAAAGTGTAAATACTTTGTACGAAGTCAGAAGAATAATGAGCATGTAATGACGTGATACATGGATGCAAATGAAGCGAATATTCATATCAAGATGGAATAGTGTTGCGGTCGATTCTCTCTACCTACCCAAAACGTAAACGACATGTTGGTATGTATAATATAATGTATGTATATTTGATTAATATGCTAGTATAAACAAATAAAATAACATTTGAAAAAAAAAATTGGTACTTATTAATATCTTTTTTTAATCAAGGCATTGACAAGTTTCGGTCACTTTCTGATCATCTTCAGGCAGTTGAAAAAATGTAACTTTATAAATCTATATTGGATCATGTACAAATTATCATGCCGCACCATCAATGAGGTAGGCAGAGAAATTTGAATGCCACACAAGCTGCACTTACCACGGATGAATTGATGGAGCCCTCTAGATTAACAATCAGTGGATTCTAATTAAATTGTTGAGTGTGGTATGATTGATAAATAAATAAATAAATATTTCGGCACGTCGATGATGATAATAATACTTTCGAATTCGGTTTGTTTCAAAATAGATACTGCATTTAAATCCGCAGGGTCCTTATATTTAACAAGTTAAATTTTCACTTTAGTTGCAAGCTGTGTTAGTTTTCGAACGGCCCTTATAATTACCAAGTAGCACAATTAACAAAATCAAACGGCCCTTATAATTACCAAGTAGCACAATTAACAAATATAAACTGCCCTTACAATTACCAAGTAGCACAATTAACAAAATCAAACGGCCCTTATAATTACCAAGTAGCACAATTAACAAAATCAAACGGCCCTTTTAATTACCAAGTAGCACAATTAACAAAATCAAACGGCCCTTATAATAACCAAGTAGCACAACAAATTTTAACTAACCTTATAATTACCAAGTAGCACAATTAACAAAATCAAACGGCCCTTATAATTACCAAGTAGCACAACAAATTTTAACTAACCTTATAATTACCAAGTAGCACAATTAACAAAATCAAACGGCCCTTATAATTACCAAGTAGCACAACAAATTTTAACTAACCTTATAATTACCAAGTAGCACAATTAACAAAATCAAACGGCGCTTATAATTACCAAGTAGCACAATTAACAAATATAAACTGCCCTTACAATTACCAAGTAGCACAATTAACAAAATCAAACGGCCCTTATAATTACCAAGTAGCACAATTAACAAAATCAAACGGCCCTTATAATAACCAAGTAGCACAACAAATTTTAACTAACCTTATAATTACCAAGTAGCACAATTAACAAAATCAAACGGCCCTTATAATTACCAAGTAGCACAACAAATTTTAACTAACCTTATAATTACCAAGTAGCACAATTAACAAAATCAAACGGCCCTTATAATTACCAAGTAGCACAACAAATTTTAACTAACCTTATAATTACCAAGTAGCACAATTAACAAAATCAAACGGCGCTTATAATTACCAAGTAGCACAATTAACAAATATAAACTGCCCTTACAATTACCAAGTAGCACAATTAACAAAATCAAACGGCCCTTATAATTACCAAGTAGCACAATTAACAAAATTAAACTGCCCTTAAAATTACTAAGTAGCACAATTAACAAAATCAAACGGCCCTTATAATTACCAAGTAGCACAACAAATTTAAACTGACCTTATAATTACCAAGTAGCACAATTAACAAATTTAAACTGCCCTTACAATTACCAAGTAGCACAAGTGACAAAATCAATCGGCCCTTATAATTACCAAGTTGCCACATTCTAGAGACGTACGATATTAATCGTCTCACAGATCCAGACTGAAAAAACAAATAAAAACTGTGTTTCCACCGAGAACCGAACCCGGGACCTTTGGATCAGCTGTCAGATACCTAACCAACTGAGCCACGTAGGTCGACATTATGATTTTTAAATAGTACGTAGTTATTTCATGAAAAATATACCTCCAAGAAAGAAATGTTAACTACATAATGTACATAGGTACATACATAATATTATCTTAATAACAATTGTATGATACACACAAAAGCATATTAGCGAGTACCTATGTACTATATTATATAACATTCAATGTATTAATTATTAATAGTAGGTATAGGCGAAACAACAATATTTAATGACCGTAGCGGGGATTCCCAACGAACGGGTCGTCTTCAGTACATGTTCTTAAAGTGCACGTACACTGAGTGCTAATGGACTGGGAACAACAAAGATTTTTTTTTTTACATAAGTTATCACCAAACAAAAATGAGACAAAAACACTTATAAATGCATTCGTTGTGTCTCGGTTAGATTACTGAAATGGCATCTATGATGGATTGCCAAAGCATCAGCTCGATAGATTACAGATGGTGTTTAATGCAGCGGCAAGGCTCATTTATGGAGCGGAAAAACGATGTCACATAACTCCACTACTTAACGAATTGCACTGGTTGAAGTGTCCAGAGCGAGTTGACTACAAAATCTGCTTAACGGTGTTTAATGCTTTAAATAACCTAGCACCACAATACATACAAGAGCTGTGTCAGAGAAAAGATCTCTCTGGGAGGCATCTCACACTAACTTAGGTCTTCTGGATCACAGAGTACTTCTGGACAGAGCCAATAAAGCGGCTTACTATGATCGATGCTTTGGTGTGAGTGGTCCTATGAAGTGGAATTAATTGCCTCTAGATGTACGCAGTGCAAATAGTAAGAGCACTTTCTCTAAAGGACTGAAAAAAACTTTGTTTCGTAGAGCAATATAATATCTATCTAAATAACAGCGCCCTTGGAATGATCTTGAATCATTAAACAGCGCTATACAAATTATTATTATTATTATTATTATGTAGAAAATCTCTCCGAAAATACCTGATCCCTCTCCTTTTCCTTCCTTCCCTTTTCTACATATTATTTATCCCTGAACACCCGATCTCGATTTCTTCTTCTTGTTCCTTCCCAATCCCTTTTTTGTTGCTATGATGTTTTTTATTTATCTTGGTGTTATGTATATTTTATTTGTTCTTTTATAGCTTTCATTTTTTGTTGATGTACATGTATAATTCTGTCACTCTGTTATCTGGTTGGTTGGAAGAAATTGCTAATGGCAATAAGCCCGCCAGTGTGCATTATATTTGTTTATATTATAAACAAAAAGTTAAATAAATAAAAATCACATGATGTGCAAAAGGCAAATTTGTATGTTTTTCATGATTGGTTTGATCACGTGCGTGCGCAAAACCTCTCCCTACAGGCCGAACAACATCAAGATGTTTGATAATATGAAACTATTTTTTTACATTATTTACAAGTTATAATAACAATACAAAAAATAACTTTTTTTAAAATAAAATAAACATATTTTGTACAATGGTGTTCCAATTCGGAAATATAATGCCTCACTAGATGAGTCTATTCTGTACTATTTATTTTAGTTTTAGGTTACAAGTAAAAAAAATACAATAATAATCTAAAGTAATAAAGCAATCAAAATGTTAGTGTATGTGTGTGTGTATGTGTGTGTGTGTGTGTTTGTCTCACGCCTTCTGAAAAACCAAGAGCATCTAAAAATCTAATTTATGTGCGAACGTGTACCAGTATACCTGATGCAGTGTCACGCTAAAAATAATGCGATAAAAATGCTGAATTTTAAAAATATTTCAATAATTATTTTTTTCATACAAAATTTTCCAAGTCATATCTGTCAAAAAAGTGTACATTTTGCACGCAAATATCTGTTAGTTTAAAAGTTAGAAGTACGTATTTACACGAAGAAAATATATTTTCAAGTATAACTTAGCGTTTAAGTGAAAAACATGGTGAATATTTTGTATAATTATAATGTTTAACTTATTTTTAAAGTAAGCGTTTTGTACAAATGTACATATAACCCCGCCATTTTAATATCTTTTCATACGATATTTAATTTTCCTACCGAATGAATATGTTCTTTAAAATAATATACCTTTGAAATAAATGTGATTATGAAATAATAAAATGAAACACAAGACATTACAGCAAGTTTTAAGACATATATTGTAAAAGTCTGTTAATTATTAGTAAAGATATAGGCATAATAAAATTGCATAATTTGTATGTAATATTTGATATTTTGGACAATTTTCGTTTTTGTGGCTTCGAACAAACCAATGTATGTAGGTACCTACCTACCTACATATCCAAAAAAATGTATCGAGCCCATTTGATAGTAATATTTTATATGTTCGATGGTTACTATGGTTACGGAAAGATTCTGATATTCAAATAAAATTTGATATGAATCGAATTTATTTAGAACATTGTTGTAGGTAGGTACCTACCTAATACTATTTACTTACAAATCAACAATATACTGATTTCCTATAGGAAAATTATTTTATTTATTTATTTATGTATGGATGCATGTATGCTATGTGCTCCTAAACCGTTTGTCCGATTACAATGAAACTTTGGTGAATTGTCGAGCGTATGCCCGGGATGGTTTCTGGATTTAAATTTTTTTCTTATTTTTCTTCTTCTTCGTGTATTTGGTCATTTTACCAATGAAAGCGGAATATCCTGGGAAACGAAGGTCCGACTGTCTCTCCATTTCTTCGCAGGTCTTCCAGGACGGTTCCTGGATTTAAACTTTTTTCTTCTTCTTCTTCATCGTGTATTTGGTCATTTTACCTATGAAGGTGGACTAACCTGGGAGAAGAAGTTCCAATTGTCCTTCCATCTCTTCGCAGGTTTCTGGATTTAAACTTTTTTCTTCTTCTTCTTCTTCTTCATGTATTTTTGGTCATTTTACCTATGAAGTTGGAGAATACTGGGAGAAGAAGGTCCAACTGTTCTTCCAACTCTTCGCAAGTCTTCCAAGACGGTTTTTGGATATAAACTTTTTTCTTCTTCATCGTGCATTTGGTCATTTTACCTGGACATTTTAGGTGGACTATCCTGGGAGAAGAAGGTCCAATTTTCCTTCCATATCTTCGCAGGTATCTGGATTTAAACTTTTTTCTTCATCTTCTTCGTGTATTTAGTCATTTTACCTTTGAAGGTGGAGTATCCTGGGAAAAGAAGGTCCAATTTTCCTTCCATATCTTCGCAGGTATCTGGATTTAAACTTTTTTCTTCTTCTTCTTCGTGTATTTAGTCATTTTACCTTTGAAGGTGGAGTATCCTGGGAAAAGAAGGTCCTTTCATCTCTTCGCGGTTCTTCCAGGATGGTTTCTGGATTTAAACTTTTCTTAAGCGGCTGAAGGGACGGGATGTAATGAAGGGAAGGGATGCACTAAAGGGCCTGAAGGGATGGGAGGTATAAAAGGGCCTAAAGGGACGGGAGGTACTGAAGGGCCTGATTGGAAGGGACGTAATGATGGATTGAAGGGATGGGAGGTACTGAAGGGTCTGAAGCGACCGTTCGTGGAGTCTACTTCTTTTTCTTCGTTTTCTTATTTTATGTAGAACTTTGGTGAATTTTATACAAAACTATTTCCTATGGATTAATCTTCTTCTTCTTTTATGTAGACCTTTTAGTCAGTTTTTATGCAATCTATTTCCAATAGTCTAATTCTTCTATTTTATGTATTTTTTCTTATTTTATGTAGACCATTGAAATAGTTTTTTATACAAACTATTTCTTATAGTCTTATACTTATTCTTCTCTTTTTTATTTAGACTTTTGGGTTAGTTTTAAGTCTAATAGTCTATTGTGCAGAAATATTATTAACAATATGCACACTTGATGAAAATACATATGTAAAAACGAATGGGATGTGGGATGTGACGATGTAACCTGCACTAGAATATTTTCAATACTTTTGTTTAATCAAATTTAAACCATTTATATCATCCTATTTTGAATAATTTTCAACACCTTCATATTTGATTTCTTTGACGATATTTAAATAATGGGGGTTGTGGCCATTACTGAACTCTTCACAACGTTTATATTCAAATTAAAAACTATTTATTATAGTTTAAGTCTTTTTCTTCTTCGTTAATGTAGACTTTTGTGTCAATTTTAAGTCTATCAGTCTAATTGTGCAAAAATATAATGCACACTTGATGAAAAAATATAAAAACGAATGGGATGTGACCAACACTAGATCTTTTCAGTACATTATTTAATCAAATTTAAACCACATTCCAACATCCAAAATTACTAAATTTTCAATAGGTATATATTACAATTTGTTTTCGATGATAATATTTAAAAATGGGGGTTGTGTACAACGTTGATAAACTGTCATATTTAAAACCATTTCGCGTAGTCCATGCGTGCAGAAATTGTATATTATACTTCATTCACACTTTATAGCAATATATAAAAAAGAATGGGTTGTGGCCATCACTTGAACATTTTACAATGCTTAAACTCAATCAAATTTCAAACCACTTTTCATAGTCCGATATTGCAAAATAATTGGGTGACAATATTATAAAAACGATTGCTTATTCCTTCACAGTTTTACATTCTTGGCCAACGGCGGGACATAAAGGCTAGTTAAAGAATATAACAGTGATATCTTGGTTATTTGAACCCATAAAAATCGTAGTGGAAATGATGAGTGGCACCTAGCTATGGTTGAAATTATCCATTACAGTCTCGCACTATTTGGAGTTAAAATACTTACCTACAATATAAATATAAGTTTTTTTTTGTGTTTTTGTATCATTCATTTTACTCTTGTTTACCTACCCTTCTTTTATAACTTGTAAAATATGAAAATAACAGCTGAATACTCAACTGAAGATACTAAACTGTGTAAAATAACAGTCCCAGAACAGGCTTTTACCTAGTGGGGCGTGATTAGTTAGTTTGTATATGTTGTATTTGTTTTTGTGTAATAATAATAATACATAAAATAAATAAATAAGTGGTTCTTTGATTCGGCCTACTGGGCGCTGAAGATCGTAGATACATCCCTGTTTACCAACACAATTTTATAACAGTAGGTATAATGTACTAACCTTTGTGTTTGCACAGATGAAAAAAAAATGATTGTGCTAGTGTACATTTGTAATCTTATTTGCGAATAAACAGCATCTTGATATATTTAAGCCCATGTATCCATTTCTTATATTATGTCTATACCTGCTTCGACCGATTTCGTTCACTTATAGCACAAGCATTTATTTGCTTATTTTAGGGAACGTAGGAAGATGTACATGTACTTGTTTAACAAGGACATATTCATTTTTTCATTAAAAAAAATAAATGGTTGAGATCAGAACCGCGAAGTGGTAACCTATGACACAAGCATTCGCTTAACTACAATCACATTATTTGTATGAGATGCTTGGTAGCGCTGAAATTGCCGAATCCAACTAGGGAAAAGAGAAAATATCAAATAAAATACCGATTTCTAATTTTCTTCAACTTGATTTGATAGACTAACTAGTTTCGCTCTAGACGAGTATCTTCAGAGCAGTGTAGATTTTTTTTGTATAACATGGAGTATTTATACAATTTAGTACAGCAATTGACAACCAATGGTAAATGAACAAGAAGTTATATAAAGGAAAACAAAAGAACTTTAATATCTGACTTTAAATTATATAATGCAATATTTTTTTGCTTGTCAATCGCTAACCATTAGTTGTTATCAATCTCTGTACGTACTGATTTATATGAATACTCCCATGTCATACAAAAATTTCTTCATTACTCTGAAGATGCTCGTCTAGAGTGAAACTAGTTAGTCTATTGAATCAAGTGGAAGAAAATTATAAATAAGTATTTTATTTTAATCTATATATATAAAAATGGATGTACGTATATTTGTTTGTTTCTTTGTTTGTATGTTCGCGATGGACTCCTAAATCAACCATCCGATTGCGATGAAACTTTGGGAATTAGTTCAGCTCATTCAAAAAAAACTTGAAAAAATAAAGTTTTGTATTGAGGTGAAACTTAATGAAAAAAAAAATACGGAGTTAAATAATAAAAAGGAAACAAACCGATCAACCATTTTTATATATTTGGAAGTAAATAATTTAACAGGCAGGACAACGTCTGCCGGGTTTTACTAGTATATTATAGTGGAATTCCATCAAGTATTGTCGATAGCAAAAGTTAACAAAAATAGTGGAATATTAATTTAATTGTAAAATATTGTTATTTTATAATAATTAGTAAAAAATAAAAAAAAAAACCATAGATGAAAAGTGACATCTGTGGAAGCTGTCATTAATTGATAGTTGTTTAGTTTGGTTCAGAACCATTTGAGTGTTTATATTGAAACGTGTTGCCAAAGAAATAAAAGAGCATTTAGAAAGATGTCGCCCGACTGGAAAATATAATATCATTTATTGATTATTTAGCTGTTGTTTCTATGCTAGGGTGAATAATTAAAATGAATAAATAATATTGAATGGGGAACAATAAAAAGTTGTAATTAAGAAATAAAGGCATTTTAGATTGAAATCTCCTCTAGTACCTAAACAACTTTAAAATCTAATGAATATTAAAATTGTAAATAAAGTCATAATCAAATCTCCCATCATTCAAGAAAATTACTCCCTGCAAAGATTATTTAAAAAATTGCTTATGTCACGGCGCGTAATTCATGGCGATCATTCGATACATGTATTGAGAATGGGAGCATTTTAATTTATTTATATATTTAATATTGCCTCTCGGGCAACTAACAGATACTATGTCAAATATTAATTTGACACGCATCCGATAACAAGTTGCCACATTATGGAGACTTACGATATTTATCGTCTCACAGATACAGCCTGAAAACATAATTAAAAACTGTTTCTCCACCGTTAATTGATCCCGGGATCATTGGTCCAGCAGTCAAATAACTGAGCCACGAATGTCGACTGTAAATGTGAATTTTCTTTAAAAATCGATTTTCATGTCTTAGGGTGCAAGGAAGTAATTATGATTTAATTATTATTCATACTAGATGTTAGAATGAAGTACTTTTTACTCCTCACTACCCCAAGGAAATATAGTGGAGAGCCACGAATCCACAATTAAATGTATTTTTTTTATTACAGATTGTATTCTGAAAGTTTCATCACAATGTATCTTTGTGCGCTGTGTACTACCTATGTACGACGTGATTATTCTACTTTATCGATTATAGACTTAAGTAGGTATTCATTCGATTTGTTTTCAAAATTTTGCAAATTTGTATATCTAATACTCACTTATTTATGTTGTTGAGTATGGACAAAGGTCGGCAAAAGTTTTAAACAGATTACTGCATATGATTCTCTCACACGGGACTTACATACATAATATTAATACTGTCGATTCATTAAGAGGAATAAATTCTCTTAAACGAATCGACAATATTGATCAATATCTTGATCAACAATGTTCTATGATTTTATAAAAGTATGCGTTAACATTCGCTGGTCCTTAGGGTACCTACATATTATATGAAGATAAAAGAATTACTACTATTCGGCTTCTCCCTATTTATGGGATAATTTTATTCAATGAATAATGCACCCATCTTTGTCTCAAAGCCGGCTGAATCCTTTACACGCATTGTCCTTATAGGGAAATGGACTCAGGAGTTAATTTAGTCGCCAGTGTCCATATAGGATTGTCTCTAGTCTTTATTTGGTCTCTTGAATGCGTCTCCATTGCTTCTTCAAGCTTTGTTTTATAGTTCAGAATGCCTCCAGTATATTCCACATTGTGTCTATAGCTCGGCCTTAATTCGGCCATATACACAATTAGGTATTTGTATTGAGCACATTCATTATCCTTAAAGGGACATTAAATAATCAATTAATTATTTATTTCCCTAACCATTAATAATAATATATTAAGAGAGCATAATATTACTCGTATAAACTAGACGTCCTGATTTGAAGTCTGCATGTTCCGAAAACAGTGTTTTCCTTAAAAAGATATTTCATTAGTGTTTTCAACATATTATGTCTAGTGAATGTTTATCACACAATTTCAAAATTCAGTGTATATTTCCATAAAAAAAATATTTTACTTTATTTATTTATTTAATTTATAAACTTTTGAGCACATTTACACAATGGAGGGCTTCTTGCCAAATGGCAATATCTTCCAACCAACCATATTCATATGTTGATCATATAATTTTTTATGATACGTACCGAAAATTTATATTTATTTATTTTATTTTTTTATAAGAATAAAACATAATGAAAATAAAAATACATACATAGGTACAAAACAATGACAATAAAGAAACGGAGGGGACAGGAGAGGTTTTATTTGTATTGATTTTCATTTTTGTACCTATGGTTATATATCACATTTTAAATTTTGATCTCAATAGAGATGAAGATGGAATATTATAGAAGAACCAGGAACTCAATGCACCTACAGGGCTTACGACCTGTCATCGGCTCACCAATTATGCCTTTGCAATTATTTATTCAGTTCCATTATCAATCAAGTTTTTAAAAGTTCTATATATTTTAATACCAAGAAAACAAGACGTTTATACTATGACGTAACGAAGAAACCTTTTTGAAACGCCATCTATTGAAAAGTTGTTTTTTTTTGTAAGCAATTAAAGCAACAGTACTTTTACATGAGTATTCGTTAAGTATTTTAGTAATATTCGATTCTGATTTTAAAGTCTCGGTTCCAGCGCTGAGAGCTAGTTCATCATGACGTCTTGGAGGCATCCACTAAATTTCTTGAGTTGGCAGTTTTGCGCCACGTGTTTCACCAACTGCTCAACTCCACCCTCACAGTCAGGATTAAACCTTTTATCAGCAAATAATTGTAGCAGCCCTGCCCCCTAGACAACGTGTCATTTAGCTCAAGTAAAGAAACAAGAAAAGATAACTCAATGTATGGAAGTGACAGTTGTCACGTGACTGGCTACTGTCACTTCCATACATTGAGTTATTTATTTGGTTTATTTGGGACAATAACAGCATTACTAACTAATATGAACATAAAACAATGAGTAATAAATCAAAGCTAAAAAAAAACTGTCCACAAAGTACGTATTTACAGTTGATTCTGAAAATAGATTAATATTATATATTAAAAACTAAAAAAAATATATATGAGTTAAAAAAATATATATTATACTAGCTTTTATGTCCCGCCGTTGGCCAAGAATGTAAATTAGTGAAGGAATAAGCAATCGTTTATATACCTACATAATATTGTCACACATAATTTTTTTTAACCGTAGTATGAAAAGTAGTTTGAAATTTAATTGAGTTTAAGCGGTGTAAAATCTTAAAGTGATGGCCACAATCCATTTGCTTTTATATATAAGCACATACAATTTCTGCACGCATGGACTATGGGAAATGATTTTAAATATGACTTATTATAAAAAGACAACGTCGTAAAGAGTTTGGATTTGGCCACAACCCCTATTTTTATATATTGTCATCGAACGCAAATAATGTGTTTTAAATATTTAGTAATTTTGGATGATGGGAAATGGTTTAAAAATTGATTAAACAAAACTACTGAAAATATTCTAGTGTTGGTCCCATCCCATTCGTTTTTATATTTTTCGTCAAGTGTGCATATAGTTTATTATAGTTTTGCACAATAAAACTGATAGACTTAAAACTGACACATAAGTCTACATTACAGAAGAAGAAGACTTAAGCTATGTTAAATAGTTTTTAATATGAATATAAACGTTGTGAAGATCCAGCAATGGCCACAACCCCGATTTTTTATATATTGTCATCAAAATGAAATGTGTAGTTATTGAAAATTAAGCAATATATGATGATATAATAAATGGTGTAAGATATTATAATAAATGGTGTAAATTTGATTGAACAAAAGTAATGAGAAGATTCTAGTGTTGGTCACATCCCATTCGTTTTTATGTATTTTCATCAAGTATGCATGTTGTTTATAATATTTCGTTACAATAGACTATTAGACATAAAAATAATCCAAAAGACTAAATAAAAAAAGAAGTAGAAGTATAAAACTATAACAAATAGTTTGTAATAAAAACTGACCCAATGGTCTACATAGAAGATGAAATAGAAGAATTACACATTAGGAAATGTATTATATAAAAAACTGACCAAAATGTCTTCATAAAAGAAGAAGAAGATGAATTGAACTTTAGGAAATATTTTATATAAAATTCACCCAACATCTACATAAAATAAGAAAACGATGAATTAGACTAAAGGATAGTTTGTTTAAAAATAGTTTGTTTAAAAACTAACCAAAAGGTCTACATAAAGGAAGAAGAAGACGAATTAGACTATAGGAAATAGTTTGTATAAAAACTCACCCAAGGTCTACATAAATTAAGAAAAAGAAAAATTAGACTATAGGAAATAGTTTATTTATGAACTGTCCCAAATGACTTCACAAAAGAAGAGGAAGAAGATTTAAACCCCAAGAAATAGTTTGTAGAAAAAATCACCCAAAGGTCTACATAGAAAAAAGAAGAATTTCACTAAAGGAAATAGTTTGTAGGTATATTGAATGTGTATTGTAGTTAACCTAAAATAGTTTAATAATTTTCCTATACAAAATCAGTATATTCTTGGTTTTTAAGTAGTAAGTATTAGGTATGTAGGTACCTACCTACAATGATGTTCTAAATTAATTCGAACTCGATTTATAACAAATTTTATTTGAATATCAGAATGTGTCCGTTACCATAGTAACCATGTTCCAACATGTGAAAAATATCAAATGTTATGGAGACATTTTTTGAATATGTAGGTACCTACATTGGTTTGTTCGATGCCATAAAAATGAAAATTGTCAGAAAAATCAAATATTTTAAACAAATTATGCAATTTTATTACGCCTATATCTTTACTAATAATTAACAGACTTTTACAATATATGTCTTAAAACTTGCTGTAATGTCTTGTGTTTCATTTTATTATTTCATAATCACAAGTTAAACTTGAAAATATATTTTTTTCGTGTAAATACGTACTTCTAGCTTTTAAACTAACAGATATTTGCGTGCAAAATGTACACTTTTTTGACAGATATGACTTGGAAAATTTTGTATGAAAAAAATAATTATTGAAATATCTTTAAAATTCAGCATTTTAATCGCATTATTTTTAGCGTGACACTGCATCAGGTATACTGGTACACGTTCGCACATAAATTAGATTTTTAGATGCTCTTGGTTTTTCAAAAGGCGTGAGACAAACACACACACACACATACACACACTAACATATTGATTGCTTTATTACTTTAGATGACAAAAGTAACAAGGATAATGACGGAGATGGGGGAGATGGGGGAGGAACTGTAGGAATAGAAATAGAAAAATGGAGGAATGTGAATGTCACAATACCTTTCGTCATTATTCCGTTCGCACTCGCACCTAACCCTCTCCCGGAATTGAGTTATCTTTTCTTTTTTCTTTTCTTGAATTATATAACACGTTGCCTAGGGGGGGGCTGATCTGTTCTCACTCTGTTTTTCTGTACTCAAACCCTCGTGGCAGTTCAAAATGAGGTACCTACTCTTGTTGCTGGGTCCGCTTTGTATGTATATGCAGATTATTTTGTGTGGCTCGTCTTTCTTTTTAGCGTATTTTATACACACTCATACATTGGATTTTTTCCATGGCGGGAGTTAATAATATTTATCAGCTCACAATTAAAACTGTGAATTCACCGAGAGTAAAGAATCAAAATTATAGAGTAACCAGAACTTGGTTTATATACTTAACTCATCCGATCAATCTGAGTGAGAAACAGTATACATGGAACAAGATGTGGAAGCGGGGGATTGTTAAATATAGGGAAAGTCCGTAAGACGTACGCCCAAAAACACTACTCCTTTCTTGGTCCGAAAATTTACAATAACTTACCGAGTGTTTGCCACATAATGAGTGTGAATGTTCTGAAAAAGTTTGTAAGTACATAGGTCGATATGTGATACTTAGTACAGGTCGATCGCAATCGGAATATAAGTTTACAAACATACTTATTTAGGTAATGTTTTAGTTCTGCTGTCTTGCCTGTTGTCATTCTTTTCCATAATGCTTTATTTTATTTTATATTTTGTTAATGCTCTTGTATTTATATTTTGTTAAGGCTTTTATGCTTTATTTTATATTTTGTTAATGCAAAAATGTTTTTCTTCTTGTTTCTTATATTGATGTTTATGTTCTTTTTTAATTCAATCGATTGAAATTTCTATCGCATGATGTAAACGCGTAATGAAAATACATTGAATTTGTCTGTCTTAAAACAGGAATTATTCCTAGTTAGATAGACATACATAGGTAAAGTGATGGAATGATGCCAATCAGGGAGCACCCATGGTTTTTTGTTATTATCATTGTGTATCATGCATTTTGTTTTGTATATTTTTTTGTTTGTTTTTATATAAATACTGAGTGGTCTCTGTAGTGTATTGTTTCTGTAAGTTTTCTTATCTTATGTTAAATAAATATATTATTATTATTATCTTTTTTGTTCCAGGATGCTTTATTTCTGGATCGTTGTATGCTTCTTGAACATCTTTTCGCTGGAGACCATCGGTGGGCGATCGTCTCTTTCCCGGGACGAGAGTGCAGGATCCGGTGCTGGGAACGTATGGAGCTGTCCACAGATCGAGAACCATCCAGCCGTAGAATGCTCCTGCGACTTGCCACACACTTTGAGATGCACTGGAGACAGATCGGCTATGCAGGTATTTTAATATTAATATAATAACAAAAAAATATTGATGCAGAGTTGCTCACATACTTTACACATATAAAACGGAAGAGAAAAAAATAACATATCAAATATATTATGTACAAATTAAAAAAAAATATATAATATATGGGTATTTTAAATCAAACAAATGATTTGGTCTACATATATATTTTTTCCTGAATCCAGGACGACCGTTTCAGCTTATTAGGCCCTTATCAACTGGTAAACATAGAATCTCTGCTTTTTCTTATATACTAAAAATTGGTACATTTTTGCAATTATGAATTGTTCAAAACAGTTGTATTATAGTTTATGTTGGGAATTACGTCGATGCAAGTGTTTTTAAGTAATGTAAAAACCTACAGTACAGCTGTTTAAAAATAATATAAAGTCTTTACCGAAAGGGTGAGGATCGGACGTTTTTATTGTGGGTTAGTTTTTGTCTCGCTGTGCACAACGCTATTGTCGTTCCAACCATAATGTATGCAAGTGAGACATGGGCATGGCAGAAGATGCATGAAAGTAAAATTAACGCTGTGGAAATGAGGTCCCTAAGACGAATGTGTGGTAAAACAATTTATGATAGGATAAGGAATCAAGATATCAGAAGAGAATGTAAGATTGAAAGGGATATTTTGAGTAGAATGAAGATAAATGCTTTGCGATGGTTCGGACATGTAGAGAGAATGAACGATGAACGACTGACAAAGAAAGTATACAAGGCTGAAAAGAGTGGAATGAGATGTAAGGGTCGACCTAGAAAGAGCTGGCATGATCATATAAATGAGATTTTGAAAGAGGGGAACATACGAAGTCAGAACAATAGGAGAGCATGTATGACGCGATGTATGAATGTAAATGAGGCAAAACAGGTATGTCAAGATAGAAGAGTCTGGCGTTCGGTTCTCTCTGCCTACCCCAAATAGGGAAACGGCGTGATGGTATGTATGTATGTAGTTTTTGTCTGTATACAATTGGTCCACTTTTCGAAAAACCCGCAATAAAATAGGTGAGGCAAAATTATAGGTATTAGGTTTACAACCAGATTCACAACATTTAAATTGATTTAACATACCCATTATTATGGAATTCTACATATTCAACACCAAGTATTCAAGTATTGACAAAATTAAAAAAATATATAATATATATTACAAATATAAAAAAAGTACAGTATTTGTTCTATTGAAATAAATTTGAATATTTACGCGTTTCGAGTAAGTCACATCTTCAGAATAATACTCTACAAGACTGAGACTAGTGGTTTTTCCAAAGCTTTTAAAATATCGAAGAAAACCGAAAAACACTCTAACTAGATAATTTAATTAGCTCTAAAGAATATGAACATTGTAGTTGTACATCTCAAACTTTTTACTCTCCACACTATAGAATAGTGGAGAGTCATGATTTCACAATTTTAAGCGTATTTTTTTTACATCAATTTCTCAACGGGTATCATGTAGTAAGTGCGCACTGTGAGTTTCGTCATGATGTGTTTGTATGTATGGCGTACGGCGTATGGCGTATGGCGTACGGCGTTCGGTGTACGGAATTATCCTTTTTGTGACCTCTCTACAGCCCAAACTATAAGTCTGGTATATGTAAAGTGCATAGACCTAGAGCTGAATAGTTTTCCATAGACAACTGTTAATTTCTTCCCTATGATTTCTTCATTTCAGTTGTTTTTTTTGTGTCCTCTCTACAGCCCAAACTATAAGTTCGATTGACTTCATATTGATATCATACACGTGAAGTAGGGGAGGGTGGGGATCATTGGGCACGTTTTTACATTTTGAATTTTAGAATTTTTACTTTTATGAATAACTGAAATATTTTTCTTTTAATCATTAGTCCACACCTTTAGCTAGCATTTCCACGAAGACAGTATATAAACATCTTCTTTTATTCAAAAGTTATTATTATTTTTCTAAAGCAATTCAAAAGTGCCCAAACCTCCCTGGGGTAGGGATGTTTGGGCACACCATAGGGAGGTTTGGGCACCATGCACACTAATCCTTCTTTTAAGCAACACATTTGTACATATTTTAATTGTAATTGTTAAGGAATGTAATAAACACACAAACCATAAGAAAATAATTATTTATTTGCAAGTAAAAAGCTATATAAAAAGAAAAAATGATTGACATAACTAAAAAAAAAAATGTATGTATTTAAAAAAAATTTCGGAAGTCATCCATCCTGATTGATGAGCAGCACCATCAGATCCCGTAGGGGCATTATTCAACATATATGTTTTGAAATTTACCGTTGGAAATATAAAAAGGTGGAATAATATTCCCAATTGCATTAGGTCCGCAACATACTGTAATCAATGTACCCCGTTCCGCAGATGTCATCAAACCTACTTGCTTTGCTCCTTTAACTGCTTTAACATTTTGCGTTTTTTGAGTAGTAGTTAGCCCAGTTTCGTTCATGTTATAAATTGATTCAGGCCCAAAATTGTACCGTCCATACAAATCTTTGGAGTGCGAAAAAAATCTTCAACATTGGTTCTGTTGAAGCTAGTCGCTCTTGTTAGGCTGGTAGCTTCTGGAGTCCTAACGGATAACTGAGGGTGTCTGTATAGAAATCCACGTAACCAATCTTTGGAAGCTAAGTTGTTTTTCGCCCAGTTCTCGGGTATTTATTTTTTCAAAGCAATAGCATAACTGTACGCTAATTCACGGGCTTGTATCTTAGAAAGACCGTAATTTAATTTGGATGATATTGAAATATATTCTTCTATTTTGATTTCCTCCTCTGTGTTGAAAATTTGTTTAGATGTATATTTATTAGGAAAAGCTTTATTTACATCTCCCTTTTTTAAATATCTTTGTAGAGTTGATCTAGGAATATTATATTTAATGGCTGTTGGTTTAATTTCAGCCCCTGTTTTTACTTCTTTCACAGCAGCTCTATCAATGACACTTTTCTGTATCATTTGCCTTTTCCCCATATTTTTATATTGAAACGGCATTTTCTAAAAAAAAAATATATATAAGAGAGGGAGCTTTGGGCATGCCTAATCCTCCCTCAAAACACAGTGCCCAATGATCCCTATCACTCATTATTTGAAATATACCCTCGTTATTTTTTTAGGTTAGGAATTATTAATATAGTTTATTTACAACAATGAACTTAAATGGTTAATTATTCAAATAATATAATTAAAATACGTACCTCTTTATAAAATCCTACGTAAAAATTGTAACAAAAACTCGTAAAATATTTCGTTTTTTAACACGAAAACATGCAACGACTTGTAGCGTTTTAATGTAACATAACTGATAGTTGATTTGACGTTTGTTGGTGTTGCTAGTGAATAAAATAATGAAAACGAGAGAAAAAATTGCCATTAACTCTATATATTTTCAGATAATTAGGGGTGGCCAATCCTCCCTACTGCCCAATGATCCCCACTCTCCCCTACATAAACTTAGAGCTGATAAGTTTTCCATAGATAACCTTTAATATCTTCTCTATGATATTATCATCTGTCCAAATTTTCAAAATGCTCACACGGTCTGGAAAATCGAGGTATATTTATACTGTTTGAAATTTTGATACAGTAAAAATACAAATATCAAAAATGCATTCTACGATTGTCAAAATCTAAAGAAAAATATCTATGGTCTGCCATATCAATGAGAAATAAATTTCATATTTGTATGAAAAATGTACATAGGTATATAACAGAAATAGAAAAATGTATATAACAGAAGTGATTAACTTCAAATTGATATTGTATGTGTCTCCATAAACAACTATATTTTTTACTCTCCACTTCTATCTTCCTTAAGGGGTAGGCAGTGAGAACCGAACACCGCATTCTTCTATCTTGACACATAGGTACATCGCCTCATCAACATTATATACTCTGTCTAATACATGCTCATCTTGCTAGTAATGCAATTTTACTTAAAATTTCTCAACAGGTATCATGTAAAAAATACATACTATGAGTTTCGTGACAATGTTTTTGTGTGTATTGTGAAAACTTTTGTCCTCTGGGAATCTTATATTTGTTTAAGAATCTAATAGAAATGTTATTCATAAAAATGAATTTAGAGATTGTTAACATTTCAAGAAGAAAAAATTAACGCTTACTATGGTGTGGAGACATTAGTGTTGGCCACAACCCACTCGTTTGAACAATTTTTATGAAAATTGAATTTAGTGACGACATTGTTTCATAAAATTTGTAAGACAGTGTACATTAAACATTATCTCACTCAATAGTTTGATACCTACTTAATTTACAAACATACATCATTATGTTTTCGTATCCTGAGTAGGAAAAACAGACTGACCTCCATACTATCCTATCCTGACATTTATATCTACATGTTTTATGTATAAAACAAAATATTTATTAATTTGTGTTTAAATGTTTATTGTTGTGTATGTATTCTTCAATTATATATACTACCTCATGACATGTGTTACATGCAACAAGTTATAATTTTAATTCATATTTTTTCTCAGATTATCGGTCGCACTCTGCGATCTCTTCCAACCCATCGCGCTGTGTCCCTCCTTGACTGCACCGTGCAGAACATGTCCGCCCTTGGAGGCGCCCTGTTGGAAGGTGTGGCCCTGCACGGCCTGGTCGTTTCTTCCGGAGAAATCAGGGACGTCCACAGTGCTGCGTTCAGGGGACTTGCCTCTCCTCTTCAAGCCTTGGGTGAGTCAAATTTATAACTGCGATATTTTATTAATTCATTTTTAAATTTCAAACTAACAAAATATATAATCAATATATTGATTTACTTCTTGCAATATTGTTGAAATATTTAATTTGTGTACCTACCCACCTATTTTTTTGTTTCTATTGTATATCATGGCAATATTCCTACTCCCATTTTTTTTCTTCCTTTTCTTTCCCGTCACAGGAAAACATACAATTATTGTTAATAATATTTTAATGAATATGTCCTTGCTAAGCAAGTACATATTATACATCTTCCTATGTTCCCTGAAATAAACATAAATGGTTGTACTATAGGTGAACGAAATCGGTCGAGGCAGGATTCGAACTCGCGACCACTGGATTACTAACCCAACAGCGCTAACCGCTCTGCCATCGACCCATCAAAAATTATATTTATTTATTTTTTTGTTGTAATGTAGGTAGAGGTACATACAAATGTGATTATTTACATTATCTGTAGACAAATGTAATTGGTCTGATTTTTTTTGTTTATTTCATAATTTTATTTATTGTTTTATTCACGAGACTCTTTTTGTCCTTATTTATTTACTTTTTTAATATATTTTACTAGAATATAAAAAATAATAAAAAAGTTAGTAAATTACATTGTTCCACAGTTCGATATAGCAAATACTTGTTTAACAAAGACATATTATTTTTTTAAATGAATATGTCCTTGTTTAACAAGTAATAATATACATCTTCCTACATTTCCTAAAATAAACATAAAAGTTTTGCATATTTATTGGAAAATTCTCTAGAACAAATACACATTATTGGTAACTCATTGATCGTACAAATAATAAAACAATAAGTAATATTCGATTTGTCATTTAAAGTTGTTGAAATGAAATTAGTTATATTTGTGAGTTGGTAAATAACAAATTGATATATAACAAGACCGGCATTGAAGGACCTATATCAATAGACAATTCATCATAATGTCATACCGAAGAAAGGGTTGAATAAGGACCCCTTGTATAAATAGGTTGGTATACACTCTATACCTATCCAACCCTTTGTTTTTGATACCTTCCCTACAGATAGAGGGTGACACAGAATCAAGATTGTGTCAACTAATTAGCAACATCATTTGTATGATATTTATTAATTTAACTTTAAACTTCCAATAGTCTGTTCGAAGAACGTGCACGATGGCTTGGTCGTTCCTACAATAATGTATGCAAGTGAGATATGGAAATTAAACATGTCAGAAGACGCATAAATGTAAAACTAACGCTGTGGAAATGAGGTCTCTAAGATGAATGTGTAATAAAAGGGTTTATGATAGGATAAGATATTCTAGGCAAGCTAAGCTAGCGGTACACAATGGTATCGTCGTACCGACTCTAATGTATGCTAGTTAGACATGGACATGGCAGAAGACGCACGAAAGTAGAATTAACACGGTTGAAATGAGGTCACTAAGACGAATGTGTGGTAATACGGTTTGTGATAATATAAGAAATGAGGATATTAGACGAGAATGTATGATTGAAAGAGATATTGTAAGTAATTAAGATGAAAATAAATGCCCTAAGGTAGTTTGACCACATAGAAAGAATGAGTGATGACCGTCTGACAAAAAGTATAAGGCTGATAAAAGAGGAACGAAAAGTAGAGGTCGGCCAAGGAAAATTTGGCACGGTCAAATAAATGGAATTTTGAAAGATGGAGACGATAGAAGTAAGAATAATAGAAGACCGTGTATGAAAAGATGCATGGACGTGAACGAATTGAGAAATGTAGGTATACAAACATCAAGAGAGAGAAGTCTAGCATTCGGTTCTCTCTGCATGATTGATTAAATGCATATAGGTTGTACCTATTTGCATTTAGATAATCTTCATTAAAAATAGATAACTGCTGCCCAACTAGGTATACCTGTTCTAGGGCTAACAGTGTACATATTAAAATATTTAACAGGAGACATAAAGGTTGTACGTATTTGCATTTAGATAATTTTCATTGAAAATAGATAACTGCTGCCCATCTAGGTAAACCTGTTATAGGGCTAGCAGTGTACATAGGTATACCTGTTATAGGGCTAGCAATGTACATAGGTATACCTGTTATAGAGCTAGCAGTGTACATAGGTATACCTTTTATAGGGCTAGCCCAACTAGGTATACCTGTTATAGGGCTAGCAGTGTAGCAGGAGACATATAGGTAGTACGTATTTGCATTTAGATAATCTTCATTAAAAATAGATAACTGCTGCCCAACTAGGTATGCCTGTTCTAGGGGTAGCAGTGTACATATTATTATAATGTTTTACAGGAGACATATAAGTTATACCTATTTGCATTTTTAAAAAAGTATCTAAACATTATAAACTTAACTTATGTATACAGATTAAAAAATGGAATTGGAGTATATGCATATCACAATATGTTTATTCATATCATCATGATATGCATATACATAATAGGTATATTGTGTATGTAGGTATCTTGTCATTTTTATTTGTTAATTACACAAATAATCTGAAATAATATCTCTTGGGAATACTGAAACGACAGAGCATAGATGTGATCCGCCAGTCATATCTTTATTCAGTCGAGTCTCAGATCAAATCAAGACAGCACAAAATTTATAAAACAATCAGGATTTTTTACGAAAGAGGAAAGAAAAAAAAACAATTATATAAATTATGTCCATAACATCCTTACACTACGATGTCGAAAATTTGATATATTTAGTTACATTAATTGTTTGTATTCTGTATTTTGGATTCAATAATAAAAAATATATTTTGTGAGTAGAATGAACGATGAACGCCTGACAAAGAAAGTGTCCAAGGTTGAAAAGAGTGGAATTAGAAGTATGGGTCACTCGGTAGTTGGCATGATCTAATAAATAAGATTTTGTACATAAGATGGGAATTATGAATTCAGTTGGAAAATTGGATAAACTAAAGGAGACCAGACTCTGATGGTACTACTTACTTTACTTTACTTTTTGTTTGGCATTGGCTTCTCTACGCCATCGGCTGCGTCATACTTCGGCTATTCAAAGCCACGGCTCCCATCCAGTCAGCCAGTTTACGGCCTCCGGGGTTGCATCATGGATATCCATCCATCCCCCCGGATATCTCCTCGTCAGGCACTCCTCTACCAGATGTTGGACAGTCTGGTTAGTTGCTCCACAGTCACACTCCGGAGAATCTCTTTTGCCCCATTTCCACATGAGGTGATTGCAGCGCCCCTGTCCTGTGCGGATTCTGTTTTGCTGGACCCAGACTTTACGGGAAAGGTTAAAGCCCGAGACCTTCAAGGTGGGATCTGATGGTACTGACACATTACCAAACGAAATGACGAATGAACGCGATATATACACTACATGCGCAAAATATTTTACCCACAAGGCACATGATGAGGTCCGATGATGGCAGGTATGTGCTCTAAGAGCATGCTCTTTGAGTTGCTAGGATGACGTATGTAGGTTGGAACCTGCATCGTATTATATAGTTATAATAAATTACCAAATATTGAACTCCTCAACCTCAGATAAACCCTGAGGGTTTCGATTGTTGACTATGTGTTATATTAAAAATGTCATAATGTATAAAAAAAAAATTAAAAGAAAAAACAAACACTACATACGGAAAAATACATTATCAATACTTGACTCCAAAGATCCTAAATTTAGTTGCAAAAGATATAAAGAACATACATTTAATAAAAAAATACAATACTTAAACATACATACAATACAAACATGGTTATATAACAAAGGGATCAGCTATTGTCAGCAAATTCTCAATTGATAACAACATACATACAATACAAACATGGTTATATAACAAAGGGATCAACTATTGTCAGCAAATTCTCAATTCATAACAACATACATACAATACAAACATGGTTATATAACAAAGGGATCAACTATTGTCAGCAAATTCTCAATTCATAACAACATACATACAATACAAACATGGTTATATAACAAAGGGATCAACTATTGTCAGAAAATTCTCAATTCATAACAACATACATACAATACAAACATGGTTATATAACAAAGGGATCAACTATTGTCAGCAAATTCTCAATTCATAACAACATACATACAATACAAACATGGTTATATAACAAAGGGATCAACTATTGTCAGCAAATTCTCAATTCATAACAACATACATACAATACAAACATGGTTATATAACAAAGGGATCAACTATTGTCAGCAAATTCTCAATTCATTACAACATACATACAATACAAACATGGTTATATAACAAAGGGATCAACTATTGTCAGCAAATTCTCAATTCATAACAACATACATACAATACAAACATGGTTATATAACAAAGGGATCAACTATTGTCAGCAAATTCTCAATTCATAACAACATACATACAATACAAACATGGTTATATAACAAAGGGATCAACTATTGTCAGCAAATTCTCAATTCATAACAACATACATACAATACAAACATGGTTATATAACAAAGGGATCAACTATTGTCAGCAAATTCTCAATTCATAACAACATACATACAATACAAACATGGTTATATAACAAAGGGATCAACTATTGTCAGCAAATTCTCAATTCATAACAACATACATACAATACAAACATGGTTATATAACAAAGGGATCAACTATTGTCAGCAAATTCTCAATTGATAACAACATACACGACAAAACTACTAACATCGGACTCAATAAGTGGACCATGGGCAACACAATTATATTTTATAACAGCTTACAATAACTTAGTAATTAATATTATATAACTATTCTACCATCTCGGAACAGGCCTGGCCTAGTGAGGTGATCCAAACCAAACCAATTTATTTGTTATGTTGCTTATATAAAATTATGTAAATTTTAGTATATGTAATAAAAAAAAAAAGAGTTGAAGGAAAGGTGGTGGGAGTGGGACAAGGGGCTTGAGGAGAGGATGAAGTGGGGAGATGGTTTATTTGACATCAAAAATGCTCACCTGAATAAAATAAATATCCTTATTTTTATGTTTGAATTATGATATATATCGTCTCACAGATCCAGACTGAATTTAAAAACTGTCTTTCCGACGGGAATCGAACACGGAACCTTATCTCAGCAATCAGATATCGAACCAACTGAATGAACAGCCATGAAGGCTGATGTAACATAAATTTATCCCAAAAAAAAATTATGATAAATTTATGTGTTTAATCGCCTATATTTCCATTTTTTTTTAAATATCGAAAAACATGGACATACATATCACCTAATAGCTGCTATGCTCAAGATAGGAAAAAGGACTGACCTCTATACTATCTTATCCTGACATACCTGACAAATATAATTTGGATTAAATATTGAATAATTTGGATTAAAGAGTTCACAGTTTGGTACCTATATATTATTCAACTATCATATCTTCTTATACTATCGCCATTCGACAGTTCTATCATAAAAAGTGGAAGGTCTTTTTTAAGCGATGCCTCTCATCTATTCTATTATTAGTAATTAATATTTATTGGACACGCTGTATAATGAAATATAATAATAAATATGTGAAGGGCGACCATCAGAAGAGGCTGTGAAAGAGACTGTTGTAGTTTTGAAGGCAACTTCTGCAGAACGACTTCTTTTGTTGTCAGGTAATAAATCTTGGTGGAAGATACACGCTGACAGTAGAGGAAGAATGAGAGGGGGCAGCAAGGGGGGGGTCGGGATCTCATTACAGTATTCTTACAATGGTCGGGAAGGGTACGTTGAGGGGTTCAGGGGCCGATGAAAGGTACTATCTTAATTGCCATCAAATTAATACTCTCATTGCTCCCGGACACTTAATGGGTTAAAAAGAAGATCGATTTAATATTATGATTTAAGGTAATAAAATATTATACATCAATAAAAAGGGTTTGAGATACGATAATTTGGAGGCCTCAGAAATAAAAAAACACATACATAAAAAATATAAAAAAAAAAATTGGCTAACATTCCACCGTTTAATATCTTTCTGTTGACCCCCCCTGCTTCTAACAATTTAAGCTCCTCCCATAAACTTTTAATACATACTTTGATACACACGTTTCATACGTACAAGTCTGTCCGGACGAAGTAGCGGTTACGTCTCCGAAACTAGTTGACTTAAAAATACTCAAACGTGGTCACTAATACATTTATTTATTTATATATATTAGGTAAAATGTGCCACAAGGAAATTGCTGCAACGTACATATAAATAATTAAAATCTTTTGGCCACAACTTCAAGACTCCTCGAATGCACAGTCCTAGGTAACTAAATACTATGTAACTCCTAACCTCACCGAAGTATTAAGTAATCTAAAGTTAGCAATTGCGTTGCAGATACATCACTAACTAAATACTAAATACTACGCCAAACTTAAGGTCGATGGCGTACAATTTCACATTATCATGTGTAAAGAGAAGGGATGGATAGTTTTATTTGGGTTTATACTGACCATAGAATTATATAATCTAAGATACTTACGTTAAAAATGTTTTTTTGTCATAACAACACAAAAACATGTAACTATACTCACACTGACAGCTCGATGTCACGATTCTTCTGAAATTCCAGCGAATTTTCGGCATCTCGTATAGATCGCTGAATACTCATGAGATTTGACTTGAAAAAATTACCAAATACATACATATTCAACGAAGTCGCTAAAATCATCAACCATCGAAAACATCTCGTATTTTAGTATTAAATCACCCGTGAGGTACATCGCGATCAACCTTACTTTTTGACAATTCGCAAATGTTAGTTTACGTTGACGCGCATGCGCTAAGTATTTAGATATGTCTCTGCAATGCAATTCTCATACAAAAACTTCGTAGCATCCTCCAGTTAGGAAGCCACGTGATCTCCTAACTTAAGTGAGTGACTGTGCAATGAAAAGTTGGTTAATATTTAGAATTTAGTATTTAGGTCGGTCTCTGCACATTCGGACATAACTCTTTACTCTAAATTAGTTATAGATGTTTTCGATTGTAATGTTTTTTTATGAGATTTTTCTTATAGACCATAAAAGATAATGAAAACCATTATATTTTACGACTTCAAGAGATTTTTACGAGTCCCTTCTTATTATTGGCTCATAAAAATTTCTACATCTCTAAAATATCATTTTATATGACGTATTGTCAAACTCGCCAATCGCATTCACTATTTATTATTCATTGTTATCGTCGGCCTTCGTGGCTCAGTTGGTTAGATATCTGACTACTGAGCCAAAGGTCCCGGGTTCGATTCCTGGTGGAGACATAGTTTTTAATTGTGTTTTCAGTCTGGATCTGTGAGACGATTAATATGTATCGTAAGTTAAAATTGTTATTGGGTAGGTACGTGTTTAATTAATTTTTGACATAGTACCTGTTAGTTGCCCGAGAAGCAATATTAAATACTGATTACTGAGCCAAAGGTCCCGGGTTCGATTCCTGGTGGAGACATAGTTTTTAATTGTGTTTTCAGTCTGGATCTGTGAGACGATTAATATGTATCGTAAGTTAAAATTGTTATTGGGTACGTGTTTAATTAATATTTGACATAGTACCTGTTAGTTGCCCGATAAGAAATATTAAATAAATTAATAAATAAATAAATGAGGCACCGGCTAAGAATAGTGCTTGCATTTTTATCGTTTTAGGGTGTCCTGCAAGAGCCGAATAATCGAAAATACAACAGGCAACAATAACTTCTCACATTGTTCTACAATGAGGGTCTTCACCAGTTCTGATTTTTGTCATTTTAGGCTAGTGTATGGGAATACACGCATGTAACGTTCTAACTTACTATATTTAATAAGTTCATGCACACCCGCACACCTGTTGCTGGTCACCCACATTGTAGGATATGCCATGATGGTATTAATGAATCAATATAATCTCATTAATTAAGTTATTTATTCCATTTTTACTCTCCACACTATGGAATAGAGGAGAGTCATGATTTCGCAAAATTTAAGCGTATTTTTTTTACATCAATTTCTCAATGGGTATCATGTAGAGAATGCACACTATGAGTTTCGTCGTGATGTGTTTGTGTGTATGGCGTATACGCTGTACGCCGTACGCCGTACGCCGTAGCATTTATCTTTTTTTGTGTCCTCTCTACAGCCCAAACTATAAGTCTGATCGACTTCATATTAACATCATATGTCTAAAGTGCAAAGACCTAGAGCTGATTAGTTTTCCATAGACAACTTTTGATTTCTTCTCTATGAATTCATCATTTACGTTGTTTTTATTTGAATATGCCCTTGAAACAATTAGGTACCTACACATATACTAGGTACATCTTTTTACATTCCAAAAAATGCCAACATAGACATATTTTTTGATTCACATATGCCATTCAAAAACAAACTTATATCTAACATCGTGATTAATTTTATTTTTCCCAACAGCCCTCAGCAATATATTTCTTTTCAACTTATGAATCTGTCAATATATTATGCTGGTCTATCATGTATACACACACACATGTAAACCCACTCTCACACACACGAACACACATACACACCCACCCATCCACACACGAACACTCACACTCTTTCTAGATATCTCTTTCACACATATGTACATACCTACATATTGTTATTCTCTCTCATGCGCGCACCGCTTTACTGTCTTCTTTTGATATTAGGTATAGTACGTAAGAGGTACATATCTTATTTGTATTTCTGCTTATTTTCTTTTAATATTGTATTTTTTTACATTAGTTTTCGGGCAACTAACAGGTACTATGTCAAATATTAATTTAACACGCACCCAATAACAATTTGCCACATTCTGGAGACTTACGATATTAATCGTCTCACAGATCCAGACTGAAAACACAATTATTACAAATTGTGTCTCCACCGGGAATCGAACCCGGGACCTTCGGATCAGCAGCTTGATATCTAAATAACTGAGCCACGAAGGCCGACTGTTTGCATGTACCGTGTGCTGCCCATTGTAAAATAGTTCAGTTCTTAGTAGTTCACGCCAAGTGTGATGCGGGCTGAATCTTCGCCTTTCCGTGGATGAATATAGCTACACACAAGCTCTGAATGTTCCGAATGGAGTGGGGTAGGATACTGCGAAATTCTGTTAGTGAGAATAATAGGAGAGCATGTATGACGGGATGCATGGATGTAAATGAGGCGAAAGATATACATTTGCCAAGATAGAAGAGTCTGGCGTTCGGTTCTCTCTGCCAAACCCAAATAGGGAAACGGCATGATGGCATGGAAAAATTGTATGAAGAACATATCTTTCAAATGATTGGAGACAGTTTCACTCTTAATAATAGTCTAGCTATGATTTGATTTCCCACGAGGTTCCGTCCCTTCATAATATAGTTTTAGAGTAAAATAAATATCGAGATCTTTGTTCAATAACGGAAAAAGCATTACCTTTCATTGAAATCAAAGGAGACGGTTATTATTGAGATGTTGAAAGATTTATAGTTAAGTTTTAACTTGCAAGAAATATACTCGAACTCTATATTATCAGATATACGGTAGAGGAAAATACTGAATGAAATGAAAAATGAATATTTGTAGGTGAATATTATGATTCAACTCTTTGAAGAAGAGCGAATATCTATCTTTTCTTTTTGGTACCTACCTACATATATTATTATTCTACTGTTTCGAGGAAAAGAAATGCATTTTCTTAAATAGAATCTTTCAAAGCAAAATACGACAGGAAGAAATGGGGTAAACAATTAACATACTACCTATATGAACAAAACTACCGTAACGGCACAACGTAAATGACACATCCTCTTTAATTAAGCGAAGGATATACCTACATATACGGCAAACAGATGCTTTTTGGTCTGAGAAGACATCTGGCATCTCGGATGATGTCTTGAAAAACCAAAATCACAATCTACAAAACGTTTCTGCGCCCCGTACTAACTTATGGTTCTGAATGCTGGGTATTGAGTAATAAAGATGTTTTGCGTTCGAGAGAAAAATACTCAGAAGGATATTCTTGCTTTAAGACTCATATTTTTTTTATTTTAAACAAGTATGCGTAATTTATTAATGATTTAAATCAACTCCTTGGATTTTACGATAGTAATTTATCTTTGATTTCTTTAACGCCGTAAACATTTTAATTATTGTTATCAGGTCTTCCAAACAACCAGTTGACTTCAGTTCCAACAGCTGCCTTGGCACAACTGCGTGGACTTGACCGCTTGGACCTGTCATACAACAAACTAAAAGTGTTAGAAGTCAGTTCATTTGAGGTAAGAAATATTAATTTATCCAAGATCCACAGCTAAAATAATTTATTATAACTTTAATTTATTTAAATTTATATAGGTACTCATTTATTCATTTATTTATTTATTTATTTATTTATTCATTTATTTATTTATTTATTTATTAATTTATTTATTTATTTATTTATTTATTTATTTATTTATTTATTTATTTATTTATTTATTTATTTATTTATTTATTTATTTATTTATTTATTTATTTATTTATTTATTTATTTATTTATTTATTTATTTCTTTATATATTTATTTATTTATTTATTTATTTATGCATTTATTTATTTATACATTTGTATAAACGGTTATTATAGAACTCTAAACCAAATTTTACACAATTATACTAAATATGTGTAAATAAATGAGTATCTTTTGTTAATTTTTATTTGAAACGATTTCAAAATTGGATTTAGGTACATACATACGTACATACCTCGACATAAAATTATCTCGATAATGTTCACAATGAACAAGATAATATAAAATATTGTATCATATGATATATGTACACCACATAAATTAAACTTTATGTATATATGCATACCATCACGCAATGTCTCTCACGAGATACGCAGGGAGAGCCGATCGACAATGTTATATCTTGGCACACATTCATCTCCTCATCAACATTTATGCTTCGTCCTGTACATGTTCGTCTGTTGCTAACGCTTTGTTGTGTCAGGATTATGGGTTCAATTCGTAACTTATGGGGGAAAAATATCTGGAAGATGACTCAATTTTGGCTATAAATTCGCCAATTGCACGATTTTGAAAAAATATGTTAAATTGAATTAATATTTCAGGGTCTATCAAACCTCACATTTCTGGAGCTGAGCGAAAATCAACTCACAACTTTGATGGCAGGATGCTTCAAACCTCTAAGACTGTTGTCCACATTGCGCCTTAGAGGAAATAGGCTGGAAGCTAGTTCACTATCTGCCTTAAAAGACCTGGTATCTCTTAGTGAACTGGACCTTAGTTCCAATAGACTTGCTGGTCCACTGGGACCAAGTTCTTTACCAGGATTGAGGAATATGCATCTCTTACTTCTCGGAGACAATGGTCTCACAACAGTTAAAAGAGGAGCTTTAGCAGGTGTGTTGGATTTCAATTAAGTTTAACTTGTTCATAGTATGTTAATATTTTTATTTTACCTTTTATCACACCATATTTATAATGACAACAATAATTAGATTACTGCTGCCCAACTAGGAAATCCTGTTCTAGGGCTAGCAGTTTACAATTTTTATTGAAAATTATATGTAATTATGAACCAGGTGATTTTTCCCGTTCCACACTAAATATGTACACAATCTCAACTTTCTGCAATCACAATCATTACCTCAACAAACATATGAGCTCACACAAAACAGATCAACCAGATCTCAATGTCCGCCATAATACCTGTCATAAATCCAATCTCTGACGCGATTTTTATTTCAGAGCCATAGAAAGAGACTAGTTAACAATGCTGGTGTAATTAATAGGAATCACATGGTTCCCAAATCAAATCAAATATTTTTATGTGTTGCTCAAAGAGCATCGCAAACACAATACGGCATAGTTACAAATGTTGTTAATAATTTTAATTTTGAATAAAAGTTATTGTTAGACAGAACTAACACAAATACTAAGTATAGCATTTGTGTTAGTTCTGTCTAACAATACTAAGTATTTGTGTTAGTTCTGTCCTCCCAATTTATGATGTATTTTTTTATATTCATTTTGATTATTCTTTGTGACGTTATTTCTTTAAGAGAGGAAGGTAAACTGTTGTAGAGTCGTGGAGCAATAAATGAAAAACTTTGACCAAAAGATGTTTTCATATGTGTGATTGTGTAATTTAGGTTTATACTTGTTCGTGTGTTTAAAGATTGTTGTGTTCTCGGGTATTGTAGTGTACTTTAATGAAAGTAAGTCAGAATATGTATGTATAATTTAAAATATAGTGAATTTTATTTGGTTTAAAAATTTAAAGATTTTTTTTTTCTAAATTCAAGTTATAATTAAGTAGTTGTTATTTATCTATGTAGGTATTTTATTTATTTTTAGTTAAACTTAACACATACATGATGTAAAAACTTTTTTGATTTTACATGACTTTAATTTATGCGATAGGCCTATTTCGCCTTATTAGGGCATTTACGAGCTTATGACAATTTCGAAAAAATTTACTTGTATTTATAGATGTAAATTTTAATTTATAAATATACATAAGTAAAAATAGTCAAAATAGTAATTTCACGTTCGTTCACGTTGAAAAATATTTAGTACAAGTCTGTCCTGAGGAGGAAGCGGTCAACTGCGTCGACATCAAATGGTCACAAAAAATAATAATTTGTATAGAAATTCATTTTTAAGAATTTTAAAATGTGCCACAAAAATATAACAAAGTATGAATATTAGTATTAAGGCCCTTGTATAGGTACCTACCTCAACCATACGGAATTACACAAATATGCACATTAAATTACCTTCTAATGTATGAAACACGAAAAAATATTGTGACATACAATATTTTTAGTTTTCGTAAAGAAAGTGTAAAAGTTATTTTAAATAGCACTACAGCAATAGCAGAACTTAGCCGTTAGATTTTCATATTCTCTTTTGATTGAAGTAAAAATCTACTTCATTGGCCTTATAGTTTTTAAGTTAGGTAGGAACTTAGAGTTAAAAAATATATAAAAGGGTTTTATAAAAACTTATTTTATAATAAAAGTATTCAACAAATTCAAATATCAATATCTCATGCAATAGTACAAATATGTTGAAATACCTACTGTTCATTATTTCAATGGTATATCTTTTGAAGGTACCTACTGGGAAAGATATTTTTTAAATTAAATATTTAGCCTACTGTTGCCTCTTTAGAATCTGCTTGGATAATTATACAAAAATTAAGCCTGATGCAGTTTATTTTGATCTTCTATAAGTCACAATTTAGATACTCATTGATCTGCTTATAATTTAGAGGAAATGGATAAGTCAGAAAACCGCTTTGAATATGTTATTTTTCAATTTCTGATATCGTAAATGACACAATGTTTCAACTAATACTCATATTTATTATTATTGTAATATGTGCCATTGCCTCGAGACAGAGACATGGCCTAATGGTTTATATATTATATTATTACTAATCCACTGAGGATCACCTACGTAATAGAATGGATATTCTTTGATGTAGAACATCGATTTAAAAATGTCTTGATTGCTAAAAATCTAAGTTTAACATCAAAGACTTTTCTGTATAAAATTTCTAACACCAGAGCACTCGTTTTGATGGAGGGAAATTCTATTACGGAGTGAAAATGTATAAAATTTGTTAGATAAGACACTCGAATATAAAACAAAAACAAATCCATTTGAAAAATTCTGGGTTTCATTTGATTTTCAATCGTTTGTCGATGAGAATTCCTCAAGCTCAAATTATACATATATTGATCGTCAATTTCTTAAGACGGAGCCTGCTGCCAGTATACCGATTTTTAACTTTGATATTTCATCATTATTACTAATCATATTGGATGAAAAAAAATAGATAGTTAGGATATTAATGAAAAAAAATATTCCTTAACTTTTGCTTTATTTTCTGTATAAATTCTTGTAGAAAAATAATGGCATGCCCCCGATTTCTTACATTTTTAATAAACTCCTTTTTTTAAATAAATGAATATGTCCTTGTTAAATAAGTACATTATATTTATTTATTTATTTATTTATACATCTTCTTGTACATACATCTTCCTACGTTCCCTAAAATAAGTTTAAATGCATAAACTATAAGGCGAAGAGCCATAAATTCTTTTTAAATTAAAGAAAACAAAAATATCAGGAAAAATGTTTGACATTTGCATTGATGCTTATTTAATTTAAATTTATATACCGTTTTCTTTAAATTAGATAATATTATAGACATATACAACTTTATCAATAGGTAGTCAGCTATCAACATAACCTATGGCGGCTTTCGAGGTGGTTCTGCGCATGCTCCACCCAAGGATTTGATCTCCGAATGGGTACTTAATTAGTGGATATTTGATTTATCTTGGTGAAAACGGCCGTACGACTTAATCTAATCATGATACACAAATGGCGAATGTTGATTTATGTTTAGTAAATATTATAATCTAATCATTTGAATAAGTATTTTTTATTTGATTTTAATCTCTTTGTTTTTTTTTAAATGTTAACCACTGAAGCCGCAAAACCACATCTTGTTTAATCCATTTATCAACTTAATATTTTTTGCTTGTTTAATTATTAACTCGGAGTTTGAACTTGAATCAATGCGATCGTATGTAATTTTTAATAACTGTCAAAACTGTATTTCGACAAACTTAAAGCACAAGGGTTGGTGGACAACTTTGAAGTTTGATCAAAGTTGACGGACAGTAATGTTACAGTATTGACAACACGCCTGTGAACCGCAATGTCTATTGCTCAAAATTAATAACAATATCAATTGATTAAACTTTAAAGGTGTTTTTGGGGGGTTTCTAAACAATAATATAATAAAAATATAAAATTTTAACACTTATATAATAATTTTTAATACGAAATAAAATTCTGTATCCTGATTGATTTTTTCTGTATAATATTCTGCAACAAGGACAATACTCAACCACCGCGAAAGTACACTATTTTCAACTAGAATAAGAAGATGAATGACACTATGAAAACAAAGGGAATAAAAAGTTAAATAATGTATGTATACGCATAAAACAATGAACATAATAAAATAGATTACTAGTATGTATTAAAATATATATTTATATACTTGAAAGCTGTCAAGATGGTACACAATGGAATCGTACCGACTCTGATGCTAGTGAGACATGGACATGGCAGAAGACGCATGAAAGTAGAAAATTGAATGAACATGTTTAAAAATATTGAATCGTATCACAACTGTATGTGAAAAATATTTTTTGTGTGAGTAGGTATCTATTTGTTATACAAAAAGGAAAAAAAAATGAATTAAATTTTCAAAAAAATTGAGATAACCACATTTTATTTGTCCGTTTCGCAAGAAGAAGGCGCTTTGAAATTATATATTTTAAATGGGAATTAACACTGGAATAAAAGAAGAAAGGAAGGTTGGTGTGGGTAGAGAGAGGAGAGTTAGATAACCAGGGAATTGTTGGCAATTAACAGCCTAATTTATAGAGGATTATAAGAAAAGGCAAGAATCTTAATTGCTGCTTGATGAAAAAGACTGACACTGGGACAGAGAAACAGAAGACGAGGGCTGGGTTCATTTGCGAAGAGAAAGATCTTGAACGGTGAACAAGACTTCTTGAGGTATTTCAGTTGAAACGCCTCCCGACGGAATAAGGGAATTTGATAGAAAAAGGATGAACTATTTCTTTTATACGCCTTTTAATGACTTATAAAACAGTTTTTGGGGTACATCAATTTTAAGATGGGAATTCAGTCTACTGACATCAATTATGAATTTTTGAGATCATTTTGCTCTCTTGATGCGCTGGAGATAAGGAGAGTAATAGCTGATCTTGCATTTTTTCATAGATTACTGAATGGTGTTGTAGATTGTCCTCGTCTTTTGTCACAGATTCACTTACGTGTACCCTCAAGACTCACTCGCAATAGTGAATGTTTCGCCTTACAAAATGTCTACACAAATTATTTGTTTGGCTCACCAATGCAGAGACTTCCAAGACTTGCAAATAAGCTTGAGCAGAACGATGTCTTTGCATTGGGTTATGGTGCATACAAGAGTTTGTTGTTACATATAATGAAATGATTATATTATGTAATGAATGAATCTTGACAATCTATGTAATATTATTTTTCTTTTGTAAATATTACTGTAAATAAATGTATTTTTAAGTTGCACTGTTTTCTCTGCTGATTTGTGTTGAAATTTTATTTGTATATACCTATCTTTTTTATATTTAGTTGCTTCACATATTGTTTTATTAACTTTTTTAGTATGTTTTTTTTTTGTTTCCTTTTACTTAATGTATTATTGTTTTTAGTCTCTATGTTTTTTCTCAGTACCTATGTATATTTTAATGTATGTTTTAAAAGGCAATACATGCCGTATGTGAAATAAATAAATAAATTTCCATACTTACTTAAACAAAATTATGTAGTTTTTTAAAAATAATATACATAATCTACTTGTACAATGAAATTATATATGTAGTTGGAGTGGCAGGGTTTACACCAGCCGGACACGTACCTAAGTTACTATAAAATGAAGACATGTCATGTACTTCTACAGTCAAATTAATATCTACTTCTACAAATAAATTCTGAAAAAGATGACCTGTAATGTAATTTTTAAATGGAGTTTTAACAAATTCACCAACACCTTATGTTATGTCCGAAAGTCGGAGAGAGAGACATGCGCGCGGGAGGACCTAATTGCCGCAAATGACAGGGCCGTACATGTGGCCAACTACTGGAAGTTCTTTATTTGATGAATCCGGACACGGAAAGTAAGTAAGTAACAAATTCAATGCTGTCAGTGTCAAAAAATTAACATTGTATGGATCCTGAACTTAATGAATAATTGTGTGACCAGTCTAAAAATACCAAAAATGTGGAGGAAAGCCCGAATCACAGCACTTCTCAAACCGGGCAAGGAGCCCAACGAACCAAAAAACTTTAGACCTGTATCTCTGCTGTGCCACCTCAGTAAAGTTTTTGAAAGACTGATCCTAAACAGAGTTGGTCACACTCTGGACCCACACCTGATAAACGAACAAGCAGGGTTTAGGCCTGGGAAATCATGTACGGGACAAATCCTTAACTTGACACAGCACATCGAGGACGGTTTCGAGGAAGGCAAAATTACAGGAGTAGCGTTCATTGACCTAACTGCTGCCTATGATACAGTCAATCACAGGAAATTGTTACACAAAGTATACGGGATCTCGAGAGACTTCAAACTCACCTCAGTTATTGGAACTTTGTTGAGCAATAGACGGTTCTATGTCACGCTGCAGGGGAAGGACAGCCGCTGGAGGATGCAGAAGAATGGACTTCCTCAGGGTAGTGTCTTGGCGCCTCTACTGTTTAACATATATACAAATGATCAACCAAGACCAAACAGAACACGCCAATTCATATATGCCGATGACACCGCCGTGGCAGCACAGGGGAAATCATTTCATGAGGTAGAGGATAGACTTACGTCAACACTCACTGAATTGGGTGAATACTACGATGCAAACCACCTAAAACCCAACCCCAAAAAAACACAACTATGCGCCTTCCACTTGAAAAATAGAGAGGCGGGTCGAGGGTTGCGAGTCAACTGGAGAAATGAGGAACTCGAAAACTGCCACGCACCAAAGTATCTGGGAGTGACACTGGATCGATCTCTGACTTACAAGCAGCACTGCCTAAACACGAAACAGAAGGTCTCCGCCAGAAATAATATCTTGAGAAAGCTTGTCGGATCAACTTGGGGAGCATGCCCTGAGCTCTTGCGTACTTCTGCTCTGGGACTGTGCCTCTCTGCCGCCGAATATGCTTGCCCTGTATGGTTTGGATCAGCTCATGCAAACCAAGTGGATGTTGCAGTTAATGAAATGGCACGAATTATATCAGGATGTCTTAGACCCACAGCCAAAAACAAATTGTATCCCATAATAGGCATAGCACCCCCTAACATCAGAAGAAGAGTGGCAGCAGATGCGGAGAGGCATAAGCAGATACACGACCCAAGACACCCACTCTATGAACATAAAGCACCAAACCCTCGCCTCAAGTCAAGGAATAGCTTCCTAAAGTCCACAGCCGACCTGCAGACCTCCCAGAAGCAACGCCGAGAGGAGTTGTGGATGGACGACCCAATCTCTGCATGGATGGACACAAGCGAGAAGGCGAATATGGCGCACTGCCTGCCATTCCCAATATGGAAGACACTGAACAGGCTGAGGGTGGGTGTGAGTGGCTGCAAGAGCAACCTGCACAGGTGGGGCTTCTCGACGGAGGATGATACCTTCTGTGATTGTGGGGCAATGCAGGATGACGACCATCTGCTGTCCTGCCCAGAATTGAACGAGGGTTGCCACATGGACGACCTGATTAAACTTACCGACAGGGCGATTTCCGCCGCCACACATTGGAGTGGCAAAATCTGAGTTCCGGACTCGATAAGTAAGTATAAATTAGAAGTTAACTCACGCAGAAATAACCTCCGAAAGTAACTTAAAGAAATATAAATTCGCTATAAACCACTTGTTTTTTGAGTCACTTCGCGACATGTTTCGGAAGCGCTGTCCTTCCATCGACCGGCTTGTCTAGACTAACATGTTGAATTTGTGTGTGAAGCGAGGGGTGTGGCGGTTGAGGGTTGGTTGGCTTAGTGGGGGGAGGGGAGTATTGTGTAATGTTTTTATTTTGATGGGGAATATATTAAGTATTGGAGAAGAATTATGAAAGGTATGGTTATTTATAAGTTTTAAGCCGGAATTTATGTGTTTGTGTATTTCGAGCGTTTCGTAGTTGTTAAGTCGGTGTCCTTTATTTTGTGTTTCGTGTAATAGTTTTAGTTTGTGGTTATTGAACGAGTGATTAGTTTGGATAATGTGGTTAGTAAATTCTGAAAAATTATTGTTGTTTAAGCATCTTCTGTGTTCGTTAATTCTTATATTTAGGTTTCGTGAGGTCTGTCCAATGTAGTTTTCGTTACAATCACCACATGTAATTCTATAAACTCCACATTTTTCTTTGTAATTTCTTTTAGTTTTAGAATTTAATAATGATCTACTGATGTTATTGTTGGTGTAAAATGCAGCTTTGATGTTAGTAATCTGTTGGCAGTGTATTTTTTATTTTTATAGAAATAGGTCCTGTGTATAGAATTTTTCTCCATTTTTGTTCTGTATTTAGGTTGTTAGTGTTGAATGGATATATTATGTATTGGTCAGTTGTTTTTTGTTTTTTGTCTAAAACAAAAACATTACACAATACTCCCCTCCCCCCACTAACCCAACCGACCCTCAACCGCCACACCCCTCGCTTCACAGACAAATACACGCAAATTCAACATGTTAGTCTAGACACGCCGGTCGATGGAAGGACAGCGCTTCCGAAACATGTCGCGAAGTGACTCAAAAACAAGTGGTTTATAGCGAAGTTATGATTCAAATATGGTTAGTATTAACTACCACAAAATATCCGCCGAATCATTAAATGATATTAAAGAAATATATTTTACCTGTGTACAAAAATGTATATAGCTCTTGCATATATACACTTCATGCCCTAAATATTCCACACACATAAAAAGGTATATGATGATGTGCTCTATGAGTATACTCCTTGAGTTGACCGGCAGTCGCAGGTTGAAACCTGCATCGTATTATTTTATTTTTATACATGGGTATACATAGGATTATTTTTTGATTTATGTATTTAATTATTTTATTTTATTTTTGTTTTATGAATTATGTATATTAAAATTACCAAACTGAATTCGTCAACCTCAGATAAACCCTGAGGGTTTCGATGGTTGACTGTATCTTTGAATTGTAAATGTCATTATAATAAAAAAATATATATATGAATTGCGCACGGCGCTTGTATAACACGAGATGTGTATTGAGACGCGTATTTGCGAGACTGAAGAACGTGGCTGGCTCGCGCGCGGACAGAGGTGAGATTATTGTTGCCACGTTCAGGTAAGGATGTAGGTATGAAGAGGTTGGTTAAGGTATGTCATGAAGATGAGGATAGGTACAAAAAGAAATTATCTGTCATCTGCGCCGCCAGCTACAATTCATTATATAATTATTAAATATTTTTTTTTCTTTTCTATGTTGCTTCTCGGGTACCTCTCAGGTATATGACGGAAAATATTCATGTACCCAATTAGAAGTTGTTACATTCTGGAGGCTTGTAATATTTATCGTTACAAAGAACCAGACTGAATACCACTTATCATTGTTCTAATCATTGTTAAATATAATTGTGGAGTTCTTCAGTATAAACGCAATCTAAATTGAATCAAAAAACGTAGGTACCGTAATTTTGATCGATTTATTTATTTTAATTATGGGTTCATGACTTGTGGTCGTAAACGTTCTCTTCGTAAAAATGGTAATATGGCTTACGAAGACCGATACGAGATAAATATTAATTACGACTAATCTATTACTTTCATTATGATTCTTTGGTCTTGCACACGCGAAAAACTTTGCAAAACTCGACTATGTAATTTGATTTGTTCAAAATTAACTTGGCTCAATGAATTTTTTCGAGATAATTTCTCGGCGATGATGTGGAGATGTAAAAGTTTGAATATAAATTAGTCCAAGTACCGCGCTGCTACAAGGAGGATGAGGCGTGAGAAGGATTGGGGTATAGGGCAAGGAGAAGAGAGAAAAGTGTTAACTTTTCGACTCACATTCCGGAAAACTTTCAAGTCTTTGGGAAGACTTGCCATTAAATTAAATGATCCAATGATCATTTCAGATTTAATTGCTTCAAATATATTTTTGGTAGACTTCATAATATTTGTATTGGATATTTATAAGTGTCATTTTTTTATATGATTTCCATATTATAGTGTTACGTTATACTAACCATAATTGTATTAGATAAAATACGGTATTTTTGATCTGGAAACTGCCAGTAATAAGTAAAATATTAACCAAATACCAGTACTTTGTCATATTTTGGTAAATCTAGAATGTGTGGCTACTACAACCATAACAAAAAAACAACATCCGACCCATTCTTTCCGTTTGCATTATTGTTAAAGAAAAAAACCAACAATTTTTCGTTCTAAGGAATGCAACGCATACTTTACAACGCCTCATAACCAAAATAAAAATATATATTTGATTGTACCTACATTATCTTTTATTTGTATAGTCGAACGACCATCAAAGGCTGAATGTCCTGGTTTAATAAGTTGATTCATCCCCACACAGGAAACCATTTCTGGAAAATATTTTATGAAGCTGGAGAAAATCTCTGATGTTTCGGGAGATATCAGGACCTCGCCTTGATTTATAACGAGGGTTATTTCATTATTATATTCCTGAAAAATACAAATTGGTATCATTAAGAGGTTTTCATTATTATTATTATTTGTCTTATCTAATCACTGTCTGCAATTATTAATGTTAAAGAAGACGCAAATCCCATTTTTACAGTACACTAATTGATAGCTGTTTTGATCGTCTTATTTTGAAAATAATATTTTTTTGCACAGAAACGAAATATATATTGAAAATTTCAAAAACAAATCCAAAATAACAAATGAATTCTGTGTTTAATACATTTTAAATTTACAAATTATAAAATGACCTCAATTTATATAATGGCCATTTATTAATCATTTAAATAAAATAATAATGTATGATTAACAAAACGTAAAATTTAATAGTAATATGAAATGAAATCGTGAAATAACCTACAATAATTTGAAATCTTGAATATATTGGTTGAGACAGCGTTTAGATTAAACAAGATTAAGCGGTCTAGGATTTATTTTTGTAATTTCAAACTTTTATAAATTCGTGTTAACTTTCTATTCCCTGTGGTATATTTTTTACTGTCCTGAAAATGTACCGACAAATGAATGATAATATGCTGTATTTTACCAGTTAAAATGACTCTTACCAGGTGAAATAATTGTCGTTGTAAAATAAATAGTTTTTATTGAGTACCTATCTTTTTTTCCAGGTCTGTCAAATCTTACATCATTGAGCCTCCATCATAACCAAATTGATGTGATAGAGGACCATGCCTTTAGACAACTTCCAAATTTGACAGAATTAGATCTTGCACACAATGGAATTGTCGCTGTATCAGGTATACCCCTTGCTTATTGTCTCATTCCGATATTAGTAGTTTGATCAAATGCTCATTTAAAAATCTTTGGGATCTCTTTTTCTGTTAGATTGTTGTACCAAAAATGAAAATTTTGAAAAAATTGAACTGAAATTGTTTTTGTTATAAAATTTAGGTCGGTTTTGGTTTTTAACCGGACGGAAAAAATGTGTATCATTAATATTTCATATTTAAAGTTTTCATATGATTGATTAACTTTCATAGGTAACTCATTGTCTCACTTGGTGCGACTCCAGAAACTTGACTTGGCTCACAACTTCCTCAGGGCCTTGACTGCACGTCTTGTGAAACCTTTGGAGTCTCTGAGGGAACTTCGATTGGACGACAACGATATTTCTATTGTAGCTGGAGACACTTTTGGACCGTCTGTCGTTCTTGACAGATTCACACTTTCTGGTTAGTATGGATGGATAAAGTGTACCTACCCAGTAAAAATATACTTATACATACAAATTTTATTGGCATCCTATCAAATATGTAAGAAATCACTTAATTTTGGTTATAAATCTAAATCTTATTTATTTTAGACAATCCCTTGAATTGTGACTGCAGCCTCTCCAATTTTTCTTCTTGGCTTCGAAGCAACGTACACTTATCTAGTCAAGACAGGGACAGCGCTGTGTGTACCACGCCACCTCATTTAGAAGGAGCCAGTTTGAAGTCACTTTCCCAAAGAAGTCTGGCCTGCGGTGAAGAACAAGACGATGCCATGGACAGTTCGGACGAAGAGGCAGACGACGACGAGGATGTTCACAAGGAGGGGAGCGAGTCCGTTACCAGTGTCGCCAATCACGAAACTGAATCGCATACAGAGGCTTTTATTGGAGCTGACGATGATGATGAAGATGAAGATGATAGTGGAGAAGTTAACGATGAAGATGACGAATATGTAAACGTGTCAAAAGAACAGGTATGTAAAGAAGTTGGGCCATTCATGTTTGGTGATTTTTTTATGATATCTTAGCGCAAAGGCTCTCAAAAGAAGGAAATGAATATTTTGATAATAACTTAATTTTTAGATGCAATTGTACTAATACTTGAAACCGGGTCTTGTAGGATGTTTTAAGCGTAGTTTGTATTTTTCAGGTCGTTTGGAATTTCTTGAATGTTTGAATGTTTTAAAGTCGTAAGCGAGCAAAGGAAGTCAGCAAGCATCAAAATCAAGTGTATTTGGACCCGGCTCATCCTAGGTCTCTTCTTCTTCTACTTCTTTCTAGTTCAACTTCTTAATAATCATTATATGATCATTTAGGATATATAGATGGGTGGTATCAGAGCGGATAGCACACTGGATTAGTAATCCAGTGGTTGCGAGTTCGAATCCTGGCACGACTGATTTCGTTCACTTATAGCATAAGCATATGCTTAGCTTAGGGAATATAATAATGATGATATTTTTGTATTTGTTACAAGGACATATTCATTCTATAAAACAATTGATTCTCTCTGCCAATATCTTGAACATGGATTCTGAACTTATAGAAGACATTTTTTTGTCTTATTAGTGTTTAATTTTAGACTCTCTCTGCTGGATTGATTCAAAGCGTATAAAATTTACATATCCATAAACTAACCCTCTTTTGCCAAAAAAATATCTCCCAGGCAGTTTTCAATCTATCGTTTGAGATGACTTTTAATTTGTACAATTCCATAATAAGTAGATTTTTTTCTTTTTATTTATATCTCTTCATTTACATTTTCGTATTCTTACATTGCGTGAATGTCAGTGATTAGTTTACAATAGTTTTTTTTATTGATTAACCTTTCTAAACATCTTATACATAGGTAACCTTATCAGAGTTTCACTACGATGGAGCTTTGGTGAAACTGCGTTGGTCCGTCGGAGCAACTGCGCTTCCATACACATGTGATGCTGTATTTGTTTACGAAGTTCTTGGAACCAAAGAGTCCTTACTCAGCTCTGAGCCACTTCATTGCGTCTCAAAGGGGATGGCTGATCCTCAGGATTTAAGGATAACAGTTCCAGGAAGCAGGGATCTCAAGGCGGGACATATGTAAGTAATGCAAAAAAAAATATCAATACAAAATTTACAACTATACGTTATCTGGCATATGTGCGGACTCGAAAAGGAGACTTTCTTAGAGCGAGTCCAGGTTTCGCAGGATCCTCAAAAAATATCAAATGCAGAAATAAGTAAATAATAAACAAAAAATTGAGGACACGTTTTTCATATTTTAATTATAATAAATTAGATTACGAAATTTCAGTACAATCAGACAAATGAAGTTAAATAAAACTGAAATCGGTCTTACAACGATATAAATAATGCCTGGATATTATGTAACATGTATATCAGTCACAATTAAAATTAGTGAAGTTAAGAAAACCGAAATCGATCTTACAACGATATAAATAATGCCTGGATATTATGTAACATGTATATCATTCACAATTAAAGTTAGTGAAGTTAAGAAAACTGAAATCGATCTAATAACGATATAAATAAAGCCTGAATATTATGCAACGTGTATGGCAGTCACAATAATTCAAGTTCAGAAACACAAAATTGTTTAATTCTATCAAAAGTTCTTACTTTGTATGAAATACAAAATTGTTCAATTCTAACAAAGTATAAAATGAATCTCGCTGAAAATACATATGTTTACAATAAATTGTCATCTGTTACACACAAAATTCCAGTACAGACATGTCAAGTTTAAGAAATGGGTGTAAAAAAATATTTTGTATTTTTCAAATTCATAGATTTGGTGAACGTCATTTTGGATTCAACTCGTTCTCGGAACCTTTAAAACATTTTTAAAATTCAAATCTTTTGAAGTATCTGCAAAACATATCGGTTGAAAAGAATTCCATATCGCTCTTTATCCACTTTCAGGTATAGATATTGCGTGGTGCTCCTTCAAGGATCTCGTGACAGCGACGAACTGAACTTGGTCTTGGGTTGCAGTGAAATATTTCCATTACACCCCACAACTTCTTCTGCAAAAGACATACGCAAGGAACCTGCTGTAAGGTGTGTAAAAAGGGAGTCGTTTTTTTAGTAACAATATGAGTAATTTTTGAAATACTTGTGTTAAGTTTATTTGATTTATGGTAAAATACCCAGTTTCTGTTAAACTCAAAATTCTATAGATTCTTAGGAAATGTTTATGTCAATAATATGATTACTCAACAAACTAGTTACCTATAATAGAAGAATAATTGTGTGTAAAATTAATTAAGTCTTATTTTAAGCGCAAAATATATGAAAGTATTTTTTTCACTTTTGGAAATGATTACTTAATTCATTTACATTTTTTTAACATTTTTTTACATCTCAAAACAGACAAAGTTGGATAATTATAGAATAACAACGAAATCAAGGTATTTACACGCTTACTTATATTCGATTGCACAACGTTCACCAATTATACTTTCTTATTGAGTTCCCTTTTCAATGCAATTTTCGAAAGTTCTATATATATTTTAATAATGAGAAACTGACCATCTATAATGCAACGAAGAAAACTTTTTGTAATGCCATCTATTGAGAAGTTGGTTTTTTGTAAACAATGAAACACGGAATTTACTCCATGCAATGAAAGCAACAGTCCTCATACATGATGACTGTTGACATGACAGGGAAAAAATACATTGTTTGCGTATATGTAATTATTAACATTTATAATAAATGTTATAAGAAAGTAAATATTTAGTAAAAAGTTTTTCAGTTTTGTGATCCGATTTCAGATTTGGTGAATTTAGCGATTTGAAACAATGCATAGTTAATAAAACTAATCATATTTTTTGATAATGTCCAACTTCTAGTCAGCTATTTACTACTGTATAACCGATTATTTTTATAATTCTAGGGTATCAGACGTTAAATCCAACGTAACAGTCGATGGAAGGCTTTCAATCCACATCTCTTTAGTCGGATACCCTCCAGTCAGGCCGCAAAACCTTGAACTGAAGAACGGAGTCGACCCGTCCCCAGACCAGATAGCTGAATACTTCGACGCCCTCAACAACTGCTACATCAGTCTCGCCGTCCTAGCACAGGGTTCCGTCATAGCTCAGAGCGACACGCAGTGCGACAACTCCTTCTTGAAGCTGGAAGGCTTCATGGAAGGGCCGTACAGGGTTTGCGCCTCCATGTCGGAGTTCCAAGTGACCGGGCCCAGCACCAAGTGCGTCTCTGTCCAGAAAGTCAACAAAAACCAAGTCTCTCACGCGAGTGTCAGAGGATTCAACGTCACCCTAGTGGCTGCCTGTATCGGATTGGTTGTGGCGTTTGTGATCATAGTTTGGGCTTCTAGGAGATTGCTCAAAAAACCCAAGAACGTACCTCAGACTCAACAGTGTTTCAGGCCGGACCCACAAGCGTGTAATGACGTTCAACATTCGAGGTATATGAAACTGTATGCAACAACCAAGTTGTGATATTTTTAGACGATAAACTTTCTGAACAAAATTGATTCGTATAAAGTTCACAATTCCAGACAATGAGACAAGAATTGAGACTTTTAACGTCGAAACCTCGAAAATACTTATGTGATCTTTTTGAGTAATCAAAATATTTTTACCTCAAATGAGTATTTATTTTATATTATGTGACTAAAACATAAAATCAGATTAATGAATTTGACAGAAACATTGTGGTAGTTCATTAGTCCGTGGTTATAATGATAACGATGCAAATACTTTGCTTTAACTGTCGATAGGAAGATTGCTCTCCCGAAATAAGTAGTGTCAACTCACCAAGTGTCAACTGATATCTAGCATAGTATTTGCACCTTTATTATTTTTAATGATAATCCAGTTGAAATTCTTTCATATTAACAAGAATTTCGTATTGTTTATATCGTTGAATTGATACTTAGTATCAAAGAATTTCGTTACTTGTTTGATGTACATACACAAATAATATTAGTTTCAAATTCATTATTGTCTTAGTGTGTTTATTCATTTCTTTTGCATAATTTTTATTTATTATATTTTTATTTGATATTACTTCTCAGGCAGCTAACAGATACTATGTAAAATTTTAATTTAACACACACCTAATGACAAGTTGCCACGTTCTGGGACTCGCGATATTAATCGTCTCACAGATCCAGACAGAAAACGCAATAAATACCGGGTCTTCACCGAGAATTGATCCCGGGATCTTTAGATCAGCAGTCGGATACCAAACGAATTGACCACCCTCTTAACTTGTTATAACTCACTTTGTTGTAGTTATTTCAAATTAAGAGGGCTAGAAAAGATTATTTTCATGCCATGTATTGCATTATTTTATAGGTACTGTGAGAATTTTACTAGGTGTAGCAAAAGACATAAGACATAGAGTAAAATAGTGAAAACTTCCATATAATATAATATTAGCACGCTATTGACAGGTGATATAGTATACTTTAATAACCTGCTAAAAATATGTCTATTTTTCATTTTTGAAACGTTTTTTTTAATTTTTAAATGTAGGTACATATTTTGATCAAAATTAATCGTGAGGAACAACTCTAGCTATGAAACTACACAAAAAGTATTATTCCTTCATTCATACCATCACGGCATATCCCATGTGGGATTACCAGCGGCATATGTGCCAGATTGCATTGTATTATAAAAGGGAGCACGACACGTGCGCGTGTCTCCACACACCGGCCTCGTCTTGCTTAAATAGGCAGAACGGGTCGTGAAATGTATTATTCATAAAAAGTAACTATTCTGGAAAATGAAAGAATATATATTTAGTGCAAAAGTCGTAAACCAAATTCCATACTCAATTATTTACATATATTTGGATTCAGGTGTAAAATTTATTATAATTATGTACATAGGTACCTTAGTACCTATTCTTAAAATTTAAATAAAAAATAATCGTTATTTTTTTGATAAGTACTCTTTAACGGTGCCATTACTTAATTTTATTTTTTTCAATATTTTCGAATGCGAATATATTTTTGTACAATGATATGAAAAATTAAGTAAGTTAGCATTATTTTTATTATTAAGTGTAAATATTCAACAGGAGATAAAATAAGAATTCACTTATATTTGTATTATAAATATAACAAATACTAATTAACAAATTTGCGTAATTAATATGTTTATATATTGTATTTCAGACTGTTAAATTTATTTTGTATAAAATTAAATAGTTAGGTACAAAGTAATTTTGTTTAAAACTTTCAGTAATATAAATTATTTAATTCTATTCATTGATGATAAAAACTCAAATATCAATCATTCGTTTATACTATCGTCGCATATCCCACAATGTAGGGTAACCAACGACATGTGTGCGGGTGTGCATTAAAGGAAGCAGACAAATGCGTGTATACTCATACACCAGTCTAGTGTCACCTAAAAACGGGCAATACACTAACGCTACGTCCTACGTAGGCGATTCAAAGCGAACGCGATTGCGAAGCGATGCGGTGCGGATTCAAGCAAATTCAATGCGATGCGGTGCGACGCGGCGGCTCTGTCCTACGTGTGCGCGAATCTTTCCCTCTGCCGCCAGCTACTGTCATGGATGTACGTATATAAAATACTCAAGAAGTATGTTCGGCAGAGATGTGATACTAGTATTGTGTACATAGAGAGGCATATTTATGGGGAATAACACAATTTGTATGAAGAATTACGTGATCTTGAATTAATAATAAATGAGACTGAATTTCCGGGAAACATATCAAATTTTGACATTCGTGCAAGCGAGAGAAAACTTTGTGTGTTTTGAACAACATCCTATTGTAAAATAGCAATTATAAATAAATGTGTTTACTTGTAGTCCTATTTATTTTTGCCAAATCCTAATATTCGCGGTTCGATAATAATTTGTCAAAATTTCTGTTTCTGACATGTCAAAAAACAATGGCGCCGTTATCAATTCGCGCGAAAATATCAAACCAACTGATCGCGTTTGCTTCGCATCGCGCCGTGCCGCATCGAAACCAACTCGCGGTCGGTAACGTAGGACACTACCATAGTTACCGACTGTTTGTTATTTTCACGCCGCGCCGCGCCGCTTCGCATTCGCTTTGAATCGCCTACGTAGGACGTCGCGTTAGAATGGGTGGTAAACCTCAATGATGAATCTCATTTTGACATGTTATTTATGATTACCCATCTCTTATGAGATAGAAAATAATTAAAGCACTATCCTAAGCCGGTGCCTCACAATTAATATTTTTTTTTATTTTACAATTTTTGATTGTTTTTTAAGTATATTGACCCCTGCTTTTTTAAATACGAAAAAAAGTAAACAAATTATTAATTCTTGCGCAGTTATTTTTCCTTTTGATAAAAAGCAAAGATAATTCGGGAAAAAAAAATTTTATCGCTAGAAAAAAAACCGTTTTAAAAAAATATTATAGTTTTGAAATAGTCTTTAGTGGCTCAAATAAGAGGCCCTGATATACATATATACATAATCTACCCCTTTTTTATACAGCTTCAAATAAAAAGAGGTTTTCATTATCGACATGATTATTTATACCTTTTATATTTCCTACCTATATCAGTATAAGTACCAATTTATTAATTTGTATCTGACTTTGATAATTATGGTGCATAAAAAATATGGCAAAATATGACAATTGTTATTGACATAAAATATATGAACATAATAATTAATTTTATTTTTCGAATTTATAAAATAAAAAAAAATGTGTTGGTAGGTATTTTAAATTATTATATGTCTGAATATTAACTAATAATTTTGACGATACCAAATAAGCAAGGATGCTATGTCTATGACTGTATATAAATCAAGAATGTGATAATAAAATTATTTGATTGTGTATTTTAATAATTAATAAAAACAATCTTAACAAATATAAAAAAAAATGTTTTCATTATTTATTTTATGTTTTCATGCCTTTTTTTAAATATATGTCATTGAAACAAGTAGGTGCCTACACCTAATTAGACATCCTCATAAATGCTTGTGCTACGCATCAGGGGTGGTCAAACTTTTGAGAAAAAAGGTCAGATTCAAAAATTATTTAAAGTCAACGGCGGACTGCATAACTTTAAATAATTAATACCATTTACTTTAAGCACCATTATAGTGATCTTCTGTCACTAAAAAGCGTATAATAAATTTTAATTTTAACTATTGCTAACATACCACATCATTCAAGATTTCATTTGTGAAATCTTACAAATATGGAGAAATAATTTAATGTACCTACCTATAATTGCGAGAGTAAAAAAAATAGATAACCACACAATGTAAATTTCTAATTATCAATTAATTTTAATTTCAATTACAATGAAAATCCAAGCAACATGAAAACTTTAACTTTGTTTTGATTTTTCAATAAAATAAAGTGAAACATTCCGCGCAGCGAGAATTTTTTTCTCGTACAGTGAGAAATTATCGATGGTCTGTTCAATGTCTGGAAGTTATATTTTAGTAAATTTTATCTGACTTTTAACATGGGGCTAGGTTGAGGCCATAGGGGCTTAGCCAGTAAAGTTGGGGGTGGCCGCAGCCCCACCCTAGGATTCTGGGCAATAGGTCGGTGCCACCTTCAATTCTTACCTATGGAAGGGCAGGGCAAACGCCTTAATGTCTCGCTCGGCGGTGACTCATCAAACGTGGCGATGAGTAAGTCCGCACCACCGGGCGATGGAAATCGAAGAACTGAAAGTACTGTCCGGTGGTGTACCTAAAATTCGCCAACATGAGTACTAAGGGGTGGAGGAGCCCCCCGTGATGATTGGTCGGCACGACCCGCTCGGCGGTACTCGAGTTGATGACGAGACAGGTGCAGCTGACGCTGCTCCTGGTGTGGAAATCGAAGAACTGATTGTAATGTCCGGTGGTGTACCTGAAATTCGTCAACATGAGTACTAAGGGGTGGAGGAGCCCCCCGTGATAATTGGTCGGCACGACCCGCTCGGCGGTACCCGAGTTGATGACGAGACAGGTGCAGCTGACGCTGCGCCTGGTGTAGAAATCGAAGAACTGAAAGTACAACGGGCGTGGCGAAGGCTCCCTGTGGCAGTCTGTTGTTCGTGGAGCTGCCGGGAGGGTAACCCCTGCTATGATTTACGGGCCTCCATGAATGTGGTTGGACTCTTAGGGGTAGTGGTTGTACTCGCTTGATAGGGGATATTTGTGTTGTCCGACGTTGCTGCTGCGTCCGGGGTTGAACAGTAGGTACCAATGGGTCCTATAGCATCACCGGCGTGGAAGTGGTATCGCGATCTCCCTCCTGACTTTTAACATAGGGTTTTTATTTTTTGGCCACCCGCTTGGGTGTTTGTCGGAGCTGGACGCGTGCATCGCTGCGGACTGTGTTGCCTGGATTTGACTTTGTATAAACATCACATTTGCATAACTGTCATCTCATTCGGCATTCTTTGGTTTCTTGTTCTTTTGTTTTTACTTTTTCTTTTTAAATAGTGTTAAATTTGTATTGTTTGGGGTAAGTGTCCCATATTTTAAGTTGTGTTTTTTTTTTTTAAATATTTAAACAATGGCGGACAAACCGCCTGATCCGCCGGACCCTCCAGACAAATTAATTTCTACCTACACAAATGAGACTGATACTGATTCAGACAATGGATCTTTGATCACCATCCCTGATCTGCCATACCCTCCGTCTCCTAGCACGTTTGTCACAGTACATACTAAAAAAAAAAATCTCAAACGCAAAAATATTCATGCCTCTTCCAGTGATTCAGACCAGGCTTCACCTTCCAAGCCTCCTGCTCCTGTATCTGCGCCTCTCTCTGAACAAAATATTCCTAAACTACCACATAACTCAGACTTTGCCAAGATCACCAGAAATAGATATGTCGAAAGTGATCAAAGGCCTTTTTTGGTCCATGTTTCGTCGTTAGATTCGTCTCCAATATCTGCCATAGAGTTTGGAAGACAACTTAAAAAGACTGCCATCAAGGGAATTGTCATTGGCTCTTGTAAGTCAATTGGTAGGAGTAAAATTAGTCTGGAATTTAATTCCATGATGAGTGCCAACTCCTTCCTAAATAGCACCCACCCCAAATTCGTCTCATCCATCCCAACCCATCAAGTCTCCCGCATGGGCCTGGTGAGAGGTGTTCCAGTGGGGGAGGAATTCTCGAATGAGATCCTCTGCCAAGAGATTGAGACTCCATATCGTTTTGGGAAAATCCTGAAATGTAGGAGACTCAATTACAAGGATACCTCCTCAGGCTCTGTTGTCTGGAAGCCTTCTCGCACGGTAGTCATTACTGTTGACGGGCAAAGACTTCCTGACAAAGTCTATATTTCCTACACCTCTTTGTCAGTAGAGAGGTACGAATTTCCAACCATCCAATGCTGGAAGTGCTGTAGATTTGGACACACCAAATTGCAATGCAAATCTTCCCCACGGTGTTTCAAATGTGGCAGCAACCATCTAGCTGATGAATGCCAGATTAAAGAACCTGATTTCTCCTGCCTGCATTGCTCTGGGAAGCACACGGCTGTTAGCCAAAGCTGCCCTGAACTTGCCAGACAGAAGTCTATCAAGCACCTCATGGCTGAGAATAACATCTCGTTCCAGGAGGCATCGAAGCTCGTCCCCTCTGTGAAGTCATCCTTCTCTGCTGTTGCTTCCTCGACGAATCCTCCCTCTACTTCTAATATTCAGCCATCCCTCTCTCGGGCTTGTTCTCAAGCTTCTCCGTCAAGGGTTGCTCAACATCAGACTGTCACCAAGCAGATAAAGAAGAAGATACCTACCCCTCCAGCATATGACAAATCGGCCCAAAGAGACCTAGCCTGGTTCCCTAATGGCCAACTCCCCTCCCCAGTCAACGGTTGCGGGCTTCCCCCCAACCTAAACACGCAACCTCCTCTAGATACCTCTTCTCTCATCAAAACAGTTATGAGTTTCATTATTTCTATCTTAAAAAGCCAAAGTAACATACCGTCCAACGTAGCACATTCATTAACCCTTATGTCATCTCTCTTATGTCCTGATGGCTCCACAAGCCATTACGAGGATTCTTCAGTGGAATTGCCGGAGCCTCAATTCCAACAAAACTGATATCCTCTTTCTCATCCATCAATTCAACCCCACTATTATTGCCATCTCGGAGACATGGCTCCTCCCGGGATCTTCTTTTAGGCTCCCGGGATTTGCCTGTGTCCGAGATGACAGAAATGATGGAAAGGGTGGCTCGGCCCTTTTCATCAAACAATCTGTTGCCGACACCGCCACCGCGAGGGGTGCGCCCTAACGAGGGCCCTTCGCGACAATGGCAACTGCGCACGGACCCCTGTGTCCGTGGTTACGCTGAAACAGCCTCCACACCCTACGCCCGTTTCTTTATAACGTACTACAGAAACGGCCCGACGAAGAACGGATCGCCCACCTCAGGCACGGAGAGGTGTACCCGAAGCGCTGACGGGAACGACGACTTCCATCAGCTGCGAAGACGCTCGATGTCTCGACGGCGGGACACGATCGGCGGACCGTGCGCGAGGGCAGCTGTTGCGTATCTCCTTTCATAAATTTCGGGAATAAATAAATAAACAAAAATTCGATTATTATTAAGTGCCAGTAAAACTGTTCTAGATCATGATCATAGCCCTATTTGTTCAAGATTTTATATTATGGCGAAGCCCTAACCCGATTATTATGAGCACGGCGGCGCTCTATAAGGGCACGACGACGGAGCCCTGGCGTGTACGAGGGGTATTTTTTGGGAAGGAGTAAAGGGGGTTCCCAATATGCTCTCAAAAGTGAGGTCTTTTAAGGTCTCAAGGAGCATCGCCAGTAGCAATGGTTCCACCCAAAAAAGATAATCCGGGCAATAAACCCTGGATTAAACCTCGTAGAGCATGGAACAGGTAAGGTTCTTGTCGGAATGGCAAGGATTAAGGAGGTTATCTGCAAAAGATAATCCGGGCAATAAACCCTGCAATTAACCTCGTGCAGCATGGGACAGGTAGGGTTTCAATCAAGAACAGGGCGCCATGCGTCCCGTAGACAGATCTCAATAGGATCAATGTCTCAAGCTCTTGAAGGGGCTGTACTACACCATAAAAATGGGAGTACTTGGGTTTCTATCGAGAGAATCCGCCGAGGAACAATTTTTGACCTATATTTAGATATATCAACAGGTTGTTTCAATATGGTTTTATGTTCCTTAGTTATGCCATCTATTGTTTTAATTTTGAACTATTTCATTTCAAATATTTATATTTATCAGAAGTCTTATTACAATTGTGTTCTAATGGCTCAGTTCCGCCATCTATTGTTCAAATTTTGATTTTTATCTTTTCTAGAACAGTTTGCTTGGCGAATTTATTGATTTACAGTTTAACATTAGGTACAGTTTAAATAATAATATTATAATATAACATTAGGTACTGCTTAAAATAATAATTATAATATAGAAACCTAAATAAAATTATATTCTATTTAAATATTGGTTTTACTTGTTGCGCGGTATTAAATATATTTTTTGTCATAAAGAACCGCTTATTTATTGGCATCTGTAAAACCGATATTGTACATTATACTTAAATAACACATTTATTAAAAGTAATATTAATTACATTTTATCAATACTCATAAAGGCAAACACAAATATTCAAATTATAAAATTAATAAACCTAAGATGATGTGTTGTCAACATTCCCCCTCTTAGCGCGAGATAGTGGTTTATCCGCGCTCTCTTTTGTAGTGGACAACACGATGATCTTTGTTACTGGTCGTTTCATGAGGCCAGCCTTGGTCAAAACTTCTGCCACCCGGACACGTCCGTCTGGTCCTGGAAATGTCTGCGTAACTCTTCCTCGGGGCCACACATTCCTTGGTAGTGAATGATCTACAATTACAACGATGTTGCCCACAGCAATGTCTCGTGCCACATCTTTTGTCCTCTGTCGTGGGAGTAGGGTTGGTAGGTATTCTCTTATCCATCGTTTCCAGAACATATCTGTCAATCTCTGTGCCACTCGCCATTGTTTTCTTAGACATAGGTCTGCATCATCAAATACGCCAGGTGTTTGAACTCCAGATGATGACCCCAACAGGAAGTGATTTGGAGTGAGAGCCTCTTCATCTCTAGGGTCGACCGATACATGAGTCAACGGTCTACTATTTATACAATTTTCTGCCTCAGATAATAGGGTCGCTAATACTTCTTCTTTTGGCGACCTTTCTTTTAATGTAATTCGCAGGGCAGTCTTAAATGAACGCACCATTCGTTCCCAGCAACCGCCCATATGAGGTGCAGCAGGTGGTATGAAACTCCATTTCATGTTTCGGCTGGTTGTCTCTTCTCTGATAGCTTCATGGTTAAGTGCCTGCCAGGCAAGCTTCAATTCAGCATCCGCACCTCTGAAGTTTGTACCATTGTCAGAGTAAATAACACTGGGACACCCTCGTCTTGCTATCATGCGTCGAATTGCCATAATGGCAGAGTCAGTTGTGAGACTTGATGCTAACTCTATATGCACAGCTCGTGTTGTTAAGCATGTAAATAGTGCACCATATCTTTTCTCAGTTCGTCTTCCAATGGTGACATCCATGGGTCCAAAATAATCAAGACCACAATGAGTGAAGGGGCGATGATTGTAACATAATCGAGCTGGCGGCAAATCTCCCATTGGTGGAGGTTGTGGAAGAGCCTTTTGAATGCGGCACCATTGACAGCGATGAGCGACAGCTCTTACTGTTGGTCTGAGGTTGATTATCCAATAACGCTGTCTTAGTTCGTTTACTACTGTTTCAGAACTTCCGTGGTTTGCTGCTTTGTGATAATTCATGACAAGCAGTCTTGTAAAATAATGTTTTCCCTCTAAAATAATTGGTTCAATTGTGTTGACTTCATTGGAAAAAATCTTGTTCACTCGGCCTCGTAGTCGCATAATTCCGTCCTTGTCTAATTTAGGACTTAACTGTAGAATTCTGCTAGTATTTTCTAAAGCTTTTTCTTCGTGTAATTGTTTAAATTCTTTTCCAAAACATTCTTTTTGTGTTCTTTTTATCCATAATATTTCTGCCTGAGTTAAGTGTCTTGGTTCCAAATTCGGTTTTAAATTTCTTGATTTACATCGTTCAATAAATAATAATACGTAGGCTGTAGCTCTAATCAATCTTGTCCATGAAGAAAATCTTGTGATGTCTGGTAGAATAGGATCAGTGCTTTTACGCTGTAACAGCCTCCACACCCTTCGCCCGTTTCTTTATAACGTACAATAGAAACGGCCCGACGAAGAACAGTTGCCCACCTCAGGCACGGAGAGGTGTAAAGAAGCTAAATGTCTCGACGACGGGACACGGTCGGCGGACCGCGCGCGAGGGCAGCTTGTTATATTTGCATTGTAGCAATGAGGGATCTTGAAATCTTTCAATGTCTTTAATAATCTTAACCATTCTTCCAAATAAATTATATTGTCGATCTTTAAGTGGTTCATCCTATTTTATACCACTTCGCCATACGTCTTGAAGAAGTATTCTCGCTCGTATTGTAATTGGTGCTAGTAACCCGAGTGGGTCAAATACAGACATTATGACACCGAGCATTTGTCTTTTTGACAATTAATTTATTTTATTTAACGTGTTACTGGCACGATATTATTTATATAATAATGTCTTTTTCACAATTATTTTATATTATTTATATAATGTCTTTTTCACAATTATTTTATTTTATTTAACGTGTTATTGGCACGATATTTTTATACAATGTCTTTTCCACAATTACTTTATTTAATTCAACGTGTTACTGGCACGATATTATATAATAATGTCTTTTTCACAATTATTTTATTTAGCGCGTTACTGGCACGATATTTTTTGTACAATGTCTTTTTCACACTTAATTTATTTTATTCAACGTGTTACTGGCATGATATTATTTATATGACGTTTCTTTTTTACAATTATATTAGGCACGATATTATTTATATAATGTCTCTTTCACAATTATATATTAAGCGTCTTACTGGCACGACGAATATTAGTTATATAATGTCTTTTTCAAAATTTCGTTCAGAATAAGTTTTTATTTTACTCATTAAGTTAATTTAACATGAAATTAATTAATTTTTATAATATTTATTTTTTGTTTATTTATTTTATTTTGTTCGCTGTTCATTTTAACATTTTTTACATTGCGTATCCGGCTCGAAGGACCATACAATGTTGCCGACACCGCCACCGCGAGGGGTGCGCCCTAACGAGGGCCCTTCGCGACAATGGCAACTGCGCACGGACCCCTGTGTCCGTGGTTACGCTGAAACAGCCTCCACACCCTACGCCCGTTTCTTTATAACGTACTACAGAAACGGCCCGACGAAGAACGGATCGCCCACCTCAGGCACGGAGAGGTGTACCCGAAGCGCTGACGGGAACGACGACTTCCATCAGCTGCGAAGACGCTCGATGTCTCGACGGCGGGACACGATCGGCGGACCGTGCGCGAGGGCAGCTGTTGCGTATCTCCTTTCATAAATTTCGGGAATAAATAAATAAACAAAAATTCGATTATTATTAAGTGCCAGTAAAACTGTTCTAGATCATGATCATAGCCCTATTTGTTCAAGATTTTATATTATGGCGAAGCCCTAACCCGATTATTATGAGCACGGCGGCGCTCTATAAGGGCACGACGACGGAGCCCTGGCGTGTACGAGGGGTATTTTTTGGGAAGGAGTAAAGGGGGTTCCCAATATGCTCTCAAAAGTGAGGTCTTTTAAGGTCTCAAGGAGCATCGCCAGTAGCAATGGTTCCACCCAAAAAAGATAATCCGGGCAATAAACCCTGGATTAAACCTCGTAGAGCATGGAACAGGTAAGGTTCTTGTCGGAATGGCAAGGATTAAGGAGGTTATCTGCAAAAGATAATCCGGGCAATAAACCCTGCAATTAACCTCGTGCAGCATGGGACAGGTAGGGTTTCAATCAAGAACAGGGCGCCATGCGTCCCGTAGACAGATCTCAATAGGATCAATGTCTCAAGCTCTTGAAGGGGCTGTACTACACCATAAAAATGGGAGTACTTGGGTTTCTATCGAGAGAATCCGCCGAGGAACAATTTTTGACCTATATTTAGATATATCAACAGGTTGTTTCAATATGGTTTTATGTTCCTTAGTTATGCCATCTATTGTTTTAATTTTGAACTATTTCATTTCAAATATTTATATTTATCAGAAGTCTTATTACAATTGTGTTCTAATGGCTCAGTTCCGCCATCTATTGTTCAAATTTTGATTTTTATCTTTTCTAGAACAGTTTGCTTGGCGAATTTATTGATTTACAGTTTAACATTAGGTACAGTTTAAATAATAATATTATAATATAACATTAGGTACTGCTTAAAATAATAATTATAATATAGAAACCTAAATAAAATTATATTCTATTTAAATATTGGTTTTACTTGTTGCGCGGTATTAAATATATTTTTTGTCATAAAGAACCGCTTATTTATTGGCATCTGTAAAACCGATATTGTACATTATACTTAAATAACACATTTATTAAAAGTAATATTAATTACATTTTATCAATACTCATAAAGGCAAACACAAATATTCAAATTATAAAATTAATAAACCTAAGATGATGTGTTGTCAACACAATCCATCCCCTTCTCCTCCATCCCCATTGATTTAAACTCTGATCAAATAAACCTGGTCGGAGCGAAAATCAATGACATTTCCTTTTTTTCAGTCTACATTCCCCATCCTACCCCGTCTATCATTTTTAAGCTGAGGTCTACTATCCAGCCATTTGCTGACTCACTCTTCTTATTGGGTGACTTCAACTGTCACCATCCTTCCTGGGGGTCAGTCTCCCCCAATAGTTCTGGCAGAACCCTAGTTAATACATTGGATGAGCTCAGTCTCTGCTTACTAAATGATGGGTCTCCCACACGCAGTGTCCCTCCCTTTCAGAATCCAAGTTCGGTAGATCTGTCTATCTGCTCGCCCAACTTTGCATCCCTTGCGTCCTGGTCCCTGGATCAGGATCCGCAGGGTAGTGACCACTTCCCTATCTACATTTGCTTTGGGAGGGAAATAGAAGAGTGCTCCCACTCTTCCCCTCATAAGTATAATGTTAACAGAGCTAGGTGGACGGTTTACACAGAAATTCTGGATTCTCACATCTTTCAACTCCCCACCCCCACCCCATCTAACATCCCCGAGTGCTATGACCTCCTAAAACAATCCATATACGCAGCAGCAGAGAAATCCATTCCTCTAAAATCCCTGCGTAGGTCCAATCGATCCCCTCTCCCGTGGTGGGATGCTGAATGCACTAAAGCTGTGCAGGACCGCAAAGCAGCAAGGTCTCGGTACAAGAAACAAATGTCATATGAAAACTTTGACTTTTTTCTTAACACTCAAGCAAAGACCAAGAGGATTCTTAAAGACAAAAAGAAAAAGGGATGGATAGAATACTGTTCCTCCCTCTCTCCAGAAACCAATATTACATCCGTATGGAAGAAGATTAGACAGTTTAGATCGGCTGCGAGTACCCCTGCACTTAAACCTACCTCCGATACTTGGGAGAATGAATTTTTAAACACGTTAGCCCCTCCTACAGTCCCCATTCAGAATCTCTCTCCAAATCCTTACCTGCTAGAGGAATTTAACTGCACTCTAGACTCCCCTTTCACTCTTCATGAACTACAAGCTGTATTGAATAGAGTAAAAGACTCAGCGCCAGGAGTGGATGGCATCCCTTACAGTTTTATTTCTCATGCTCAAGAATCTTCCCAGAAATACTTCCTCTATATTATTAACAACATTTACAACACTGGTAACATCCCTGAAGACTGGAAAACTCAAATTATCATCCCTATTCTCAAACCCGGAAAAAATCCCAATAATGGTGACTCCTATCGACCGATTGCACTATCCACTACAATGAGCAAAATTATTGAACACCTAATAAAGGATCGAATGGAGCATTATTTTGAAACCAATAACCTTCTCCCAAGATTGCAGTTTGGATATAGAAAAGGGAAAAGTACTGCAGATAACCTTAGTATCTTTATTACGGATGTACATCTTACAAAATCAAGAAAAGAAGTCCTAGGGGCAGTCTTTCTTGACATGAAAGCGGCATATGACAATGTTCACATTGACATACTTATTAAGACCCTCCTAGATAAAGGAGTCCCACATAAAACAGCTCTTTTTGTACAAAACCTGTTAAGTGGAAGAAACATTGTATTAAATGCTGACAGTAAAAGTAAGAAAACCCGCAAAACATGGAAGGGCCTTCCTCAAGGTTCTGTTTTAGCCCCACTTCTCTTTAATATCTACACCTGCACCCTTGAAAAATTAATCACCAAATATGCTAGAATTCTACAATATGCGGATGACATCATGATATATGTGTCAGACAGATCGATTGAAAAGGTTGAAGGGATCTTGAACCTGGCCCTGCAAAATTTCAGTGAGTGGCTTGACTCTCACGGTCTTCAACTTTCCCCGCATAAAAGCCAGGTCATGATTTTTTCCCACAAAAGATCAGTACCAGACATCAATGTATCATTTGATGGCATTCGTATCCCCATAGTCCCTCACACAAAATTTCTAGGTTTGGTCATTGACCAAAAACTTACTTTCCTTCCTCACACTGAGTTCGTTGTCGACAAATGTGAGAGAGCGATTAATGTTCTGAGGTCAGTCTCGAGGGTCTGGTGGGGCGCTCACCCCAAAACTCTCAAACTCCTGTACAATGCCCTTGTCCGTTCTCACTTGGATTACGCTACATTTCTAATGGATCCTTTTCCGAAATATGTCTCCTCCCAATTAGATAAAATTCAATCCCGTGCCCTTCGCATCATCATAGGAGCCATGAAATCATCTCCTATTTCTGCTTTACAGGTGGAATGTGGGGAAGCTCCCCTTTCACTCCGTCGACAGTATCTAGCAGATAGATATTTCATTAAGGCTTCCCGAATCTCCAATCATCCAATTATTCCTAAACTAAAGCTTCTTTCGGAATACTCCATCTCTAAACCATACTGGAGACATAAAAAATCTTTACCCCTGCTCATTGATAGCTTCAAATTTCTCAATTCCTTCCAAACTCCCTTCTTCAGTGACAACAACTTCCCAATCTTCTCTTGCCCCCATGAATCTAACACTTTTTTCCCAAACATCTCTGACTTAAAGCTTCATAAACATGACTATCAGACTCCGCTTCTATTTCAAGAAATCATTAACACCAAATGTGTAAATCATGTTCCCATATATACAGATGGTTCCAGGAGGGCGGGAATCCCAGCTCTTGTAGGAGCAGCGTTCTTCTGTCCCTCTTTAAACCAGTCTGGAAAGTACAAACTCCCAGCGGAAACGTCTATCTTTAAAGCAGAATGTTTGGCTATATTAGAGGCTGTTAATTTTATATCTTCAAACAACATTTCAAACTCTATTATTCTAACAGACTCTCTTAGCGCAGTCAAGGCCATATCCTCCAATCCCAAAAACCTTCTCAACCAACTCACTGTTCTCCAGATCAAACACAAGATTCTGGATTTGGGAATCTTGGGCCAATGTGTCACCATTGCGTGGATCCCTGGTCACAGTGGAATCCCAGGGAACGATAGAGCTGATGAACTTGCAAAAGAAGCTTCTGAAGATGGGGACCCTAAACACTTCTACATCTTTCTGGAGGACATGATTCCAGTCCTCAAACAGAGAATGAATGATCGCTGGGAACATCTTTGGAAGCAAATCAGTTTCAGATCTCGCTCTTTTTATGCGTCCATCCAGCAGAATCTTCCCACCAAGCCTTGGTTCACACATATACCAATGAAAAAAAAACAAGTGTCAATCATCAGTCGTATCAGACTTGGTCACTCTTGTACTCCTGTATTTCTCAACAAAATCCGAGTAAAAGATTCCTCCCTTTGTGATTGTGGTCTGGAGGATGGTGATGTCAATCACATTTTCCTTGGCTGCTCCTTATTCAATAAGGCTCCCATTTATTCCAAAGCTATCAAACTCAAAATTCCTCTCCCCATAAATATGTCTTTTCTTCTATCCATAGCTACCCCTCCAATCTATAGAAGTCTAGCGTCATTCATTAGTGAGAACAATATCCTGATTTAGCATGTGTACTCAATTTATTATATCGGCACATGTTCATTTATTTATTTTTTCTTTTTATTTTATCTTTTCTCTGGTTGTAATGTCCTTGTTAAGTTGTATACATTTTTTCTTTTGATCAAATTTATTATATATTATAATTCCTTAATTTTGGTTTCTTTTAAATACTGCACATACCTTTGTAATGTGCATGTATGTGTATGTATGTATGTATGTATGTATGTGTGCACGTTTATATTTGTGCAGGCATATGACTTTCAATTATGTTTTTTGTAACTTTTCTTATATTTCTTCTTTTTAATTTAATTATATTGTTAAACTACATTATAAGCACTGATCTACTCACTTAGCTATATTCATCCTTTCACTTATTGTTACTTAAATATTTTAAATATTAAATATTTTGTTATTTCATGACATGTAAATAATGTTTTCTTCTTATATAATGTTATATAATTTATTTTCTGTTAAAAATACAATCTAAGTGTTCCCAAGCTGACAAGGTATAACCTTGCATTGTTACGTTATATTGTTATGTTTCATAAGAACCAAAGACTGCCTAAATGTCATGATGGTTACAAATGCTCAGCAAAACATCAAAATTTTGTTAATTTTTATCTATCCTTGCAGTACTGGTCTCTAAGCAGTGTAAGAGCTAGAGTCCAAACTCCCACTTAACTCTCGGATCAGCATCGGATTCTGAATGATTCTGATCATATACAGACAAGGGCGAGAACACTGGATTACGGTGAAAAGCCCCCAAACAGAAATAGAATTTTTTGGCCACCGAAACACGCGTTGGGTCGCATCTGGCCCGCGGGCCTTAATTTTACCAGGACTGCTACACATGAACAAAATCTACAAAGAAGAGATTCGAACTCGCAACATTTTAATATTTGATAAGATAAATCAAAAGATATAAAATATGACAAGATAAATGAAAAGATATAAAGTATGACAAGATAAATGAAAATGTTACAAGATAAATTAAAATATATAAAATATGACAAGATAAATGAAAAGATATAAAGTATGACAAGATAAATGAAAATGATACAAGATAAATGAAAAATATAAAATATGACAGGATAAATGAAAAGATGTAAAATATGACAAGATAAATGAAAAAAATATAATATATGACAAGATAAATGAAAAGATATAAAATATGACAAGATAAATGAAAAGATATAAAATAAAACAAGAAAAATGAAAAGATATAAAATATGACAAGATTATAAAATATGACAAGATAAATGAAAAAAAATATATGCCAAGATAAATGAAAATATATAAAATATGACAATATAAATGAAAAAATATAAAATATGACAAGAAAAATGAAAAAATTATATAAAATATGACAAGATAAATGAAAAAAATTAAATACCTATTACATGATAAATGAAAGAATTTAAAATGATTTATTTTTGACAAATTTTATTTAACAATTAGGCTTATTTTCTAGTCTATGAATTATTCAATGATTTCGTGGCCAAACGCCGAGGGATAGTGGTTACTCGTTTGACTTTTGTGCCGAGAATTTTAATCTAAAGGCCTCCGCGAGCTACTCTTCGTGGTATGCATTTTAATGATGTTCGCATTGCGTTCTGCAATAGAGCGGATCGAAGCCCCTGTAATCAACTCAATCGCAGATAATAGTGAAAATATTATGCAGAAATATAGGTAATTTATTGAATTAGGTAAGTACATAAAATTCTAAATATATTTTTTCAAAGTTTTATTGAATTGCATATTATGTAATTACATTAATTTTGACGAGAGGTAGGTATACTTTTTTACCTTTTCAATCATATGTTTTCATCAGTTCTTATAGTATCATACGCCATTAACACAAAACATCGAATACCAACTGCAAAATGTTTTTATTTTATTTATTTATTTATTTATTTATTTATTTATTTATTTATTTATTTATTTATTTATTTATTTATTTATTTATTTATTCATTCATTTATTTATTTATTTATTTATTTATTTATTTATTTATTTATTTATTTATTTATTTATTTATTTATTTATTTATTTATTTATTTATTTATTTATTTATTTATTTATTTATTTATTTATTTATTTATTTGTTTATTTATTAATTTATTTATTTTTTCATATTTAGGAGACAAACAGCTTTATACATTATAAGGTAATAATAGTGAAATTTCAACAATTATGCCAATAATATAATGTATTTCCACAAAAGAGTACAGAAGTAAAAATAAATATTATATAAGAAGTAAGTATTATATTATAAGAGTAGGAAATGTATACAGGATGAGGTAGGAGGGAGTTAAGAGGGAAGAGGGGGTACAGAAGGAGACGGATAAGTGTTATGAATTTTATATAGTATGAATAATTATTGTGAGAAAAGTTTCGATTTAATATTATTTATTGAAGAGTTGAATAAATCTATTTATTTTAAGTGCTAATTGAAGAAGTGTGATGCTCGGTATATGAATGCATGTTGTGTAGCGGTTGTGTTACAGTTAGGCAGTCTATAGAGGCAGCTTCTCGGGTAACCACAGGTACTATGTCAAATATTATTTAACACGAACCCAATAACAATTTGCCTGAATCTGGAGACTTATGACATTTATCGTCTCAGAGATCTAGATTTAAAACAACCAAAAACCTTGTCTCCACCGGGAATCGAACCCGGGACTTTTCTCTCAGAAGTCAGATATCTAAACCTAGCTTTGAAGACCGACATCAAATATATTATAAAAAAGATATTATATTATAAGTACCTACCTAAATAATCGTCAAAAAAAAACTAATACGCCTTAATGTGTTGAAATACAATGGGCAGAGCGCTTATGTAATACTAAAAGAGCTAACCAGGAGATTTTTAATCCTATAAAAATATACCTAATAAAAATCTTTTTTTTTTATAACATTTCATTTTTTTACAAATATCTTTTGATATAAAGAAACCGCTTCCAAGCAACAAGAATTCTCAAGTTAGAAGTATGCTGTTAATCGAAAAAAAAACATTATTTTTATTAGATAAAAAGGGGATGAAGAGTGGAACCTGGATTGTTTAAAGGTAAAAAAATGTCATTTTTAATGTGTCAAACATATAGTTTAATTAAAGCATGAATAAGAGGATTTCAATAATACATAGGAATAATTCAGATGGGTCGGTGGCAGAGCGGTTAGCGCGCTGGGCGAGTAATCCAGTGGTCGCGAGTTGGAATCCTGCCTCGACCGATTTCGTTCACCTAAGCACAAGCATTTATTTGCTTATTTTAGGGAACGTAGGAAGATGTATATATGTACTTGTTTAACAAGGACATATTAATTTTATTAAAAAAAAAATTGAAATAATACTTAGAAGTTACACCTGGTACCTACCTAGAGCACGATAGGTGAAAGAGTGCGAGTAAATCGAATATTTTTTTTACTTGCATATACGCAAACATTGATTTTTTTTCCCTTTCGGGAGTCAAATGATATTTTGTATTGACAAAATTTTTCAACATCACAATAGAGACGATGTTGGGATATTGTAGAAGAACCAGGAACTCATGGCACCTTCAGGGCTTACGACCTGTCGATGACCAGTCGAAAACCAGCCGATGACAGGTCGTAAGCCCTATAGGTGCCTCGAGTTTCTGGTTCTTCTACAATATCCCAACTTCAATAAAAAAAATATATGTATGTTCTTTTTTCAAAATATTATTCACATGGCCCTGCCATTACTTTCTAAGCAATTAATATAATTCTCCATTGTAAAAGTGGGTTCTTAGCAAAATTGAGAAATATGGATAAGATTTGAGTGTCGAGAGTAAGGCCGCATGAGACGTCACTAGTATTCTCTCGCTTGGCGAACTCTACATGTGCGTTGAGTAAGTATTTAGTAGTGTGTAAAGAATATGGTTGTGTAGACTATAAGAAGGACAAAGAAGACGATCCTGTCTACAGCTGTTGCTAATAGCTCCCAATATCTATTTTCTTTGTCTTCTTCTTCTTCTGACGTCTCCAATTGGAAGACTGCATCGTTCGACATCTGTTTATACGTGTCGTATTTCTGAAATTAAAAAGAGAAACCACTGTATAAATAAATAAAATTAAATCTTTTTATTTATTTATTTATTTTAATTAACCTGCCAGCGTTAAAATTAAATGAAAAAAAATATATACAAACAAAGAAATGAATAAATAATACCAAGAAAAATGAAAACCAATTAGATATTTTTTTTTTTATTTATAACCTTGCACTGATAATATAACTCTTAATTCCACTCTCTAGTATATAGGTTCATATATGTATGTGTCACCATAATGGTTGCAACACCTTTTTCGTAAATCCATAAGTATGTTAGAATCCCATGTTATGATTCTAGAATATAATCCTCTTTGTACTGTTCCTTGTATGTTTCAGGTATGATCCTATTATTTTGTTTTTCTCATTTATTAAAAATTATATAACAATCACTTGATATGATGTCCTGTTATTATGTAGGTACTGTAATCTATCATTTACAGTTTTTTCCATTGTTTTCAATATACTAGTTGCATGTAACACATGAGATCCAACTGTCGATAGCGATAGTATGTATAGTTGAAGAATAAGAATCAAACTATAAACCCATAAATCCAAATTATTGAAAATTTTAACACATGTTGGTATGTATGTCAAAATAGGACAGTATGGAGGTCAGTCATGTTTTCCTACCCGGAATATGAAAAAGGCATGATGGTTCTGTATGTATGTTTGGAGATTAAGTACCTATCAAACTATTAAATCTTCTTACATATTGTGTATAGGCGACTGACATACAAATTGTATGAAGCAATGTCGTCACTAAATTCAATTTTTAAAAAAATTGTTAAAAAAAGATGTGCTAATACAATGTTAATATTTTTTATAGAAATTAAATTATCTAGTTGGGGTGTTTCGGTTTTTTTCGATATTTTTGAAAAATTTGGAAATATAGGCAGTTACCTAAACTCATAAATTTATCATAAAAAAATATTTTTCTTAATAAAAAATGATTGAGAAACCCTGGAATTTTTTTGAAAAAACTGATTTGAAATTTTGTATTTGTCTATATTTGTATTAATTTTCAGCGTTCTAGCTTATATGGAAAAATAAAGTAAAAATTCAAAAGTTGATAACCCCTGACTGAAACAAAAATTCAAAATTCTGAGTATAAAAGTTTTGTAAGCCTATAACTATTTATATATTATGAAATTTTGGGCTTTGTTGATTGAGCGGATCAAAAGTTATAAGGGGGGGACGGACACACACACACACACACACACACACAGACACACACACAGACACACGAAATGTTCTATTCTGAGTAAATCCGTGTATGGAACATATATGCTGCGAAGCCTCTAAGTTGGTGTTTTTTGACTTCAAAGTTGGAAAAGCCGTGAAAAAAGTAGACCTCTCCATACAATTCTCGCGTATCCTGGCTTGAAACATTGTCGATATGTTAAGAGAACAAAGTTCTCCTGAACAAATCGACAGTTGGAAGACTATGTTATTATATTCTACTGTACTGTTGGATATCCAAAATAAAAAAAATAAAAAAATAAGAAACAATATAGGTACACTTTATACACATCAAAGTTTAACAATACAAAATATTTTTTTTACAAAAAAATATACTTTAGAACTAGATGCGAAACGTAAACTGCTTCAATCGGTTAATAACCTGTTCTGAAGCAGCTTATAATTATAATTATATAAGTATTTGATTTAGGTGCGTGTGTGTGTCATTGCATGTTAACATAAAGTAGTTTATTTATCAGTGTCTTTTCTGTTTTTTTACCCAATTTTTTAATCCCCATTTAAAGCTATTTATATTTTTAGTTTTCTTAAATTCAATCCGTAACATTTTTTATATCCTCGTTTTTAATCTGTATATAAATTGTCTTCACTACTATCAATCACCATTCTGACGATGTTCGGCAATGAGCGATACCGGTGAATGGCAGTCACGGTAAAATAACTAAAAATGAAATATATTATTCATCACAATTCTATCTGATTATGGAGTTCTATCGTGGAGTGACAGTTTAAACATTGATACTATAAAAAACGATTGGGTTGTAGCCAACACCAAACTCTTCACTGCTTAGAAAGTGTACCTACATTATATTTTCTTGGTTGACAATCTCTAAAAGCATTTTTATGAAGTATATTTCTATTAGAATCTTAGATTCCCTGAGGACATACATAAGTCTTCACAGTACACCATTCACACAAAAACATTGTCACAATACTCAGTGTATGCACTTTCTACATGATACATGTTGAGAAATTTATGTAAAAAAATTAAATTGCATTACTACATAGCAAGATGAGCATGTATGAGACAATGTATCAATGTTGATGAGGCGATGTATATGTGCCAAGATAGAAGAATGCGGTGTTCGGTTCTCACTGCCTACCCCTTGAGGAAGATAGAAGTGGAGAGTAAAAAATACACCTGTCTATAGAGACACATACAATATCAATATGAAGTTGATCACTTAATTTCAACTTACAGAAGCTATTTTACTTCTGTTATACACATTTTCCATACAGATATGAAATTTATTTCACATTGATATGGCAAACCATAGATTTTTTTCCATGGATGGAAATACGTCGCCATTCGTGTGGCGACGGACTACAGCCGCTATCCTCAGTCACGAGGAAAAGGACGAATATACATAATATGTATATTATATATGTCCTTGTTAAATAAGTACATATACATCTTCCTACATTCCCTAAAATAAGCATATAAATGCTTGTGCTATAGGTGAACGAAATCAGTCGAGGCAGGATTCGAACTCGCGATTACTAGCCAAGCGTGCTAACCGCTCTGCCATCGACCCATCTATATACCTATATGGAAAACTAAGCAGCCCTAGACTATGCACTTTACACATATGATGTTAATATTAAGTTGATCGGACTTACAGCTTTGGCTGTAATAGAGAGGACACAAAAAGGATACAGCGTACGCCATACATACAAACACATCATGACGAAACTCAAAGTGTGCACTCTCTACTTGATACCCGTTGAGAAATTGATGTAAAAACTACGCTTAAAAATATTGTGAAATCATGACTCCCCACTATTCCATAGTGTGGAGAGCAAAAAATAATAAAAATATATATTCGCTGTCACTAACATAGAAAATTATATAATTTTTGCAATCGAAACTGCTGGGTTGGCAATGGTTGACACATTGGAGAAGGTCAACCTTTGCTGCCAATAAATTAACGTATGTTTTTGATTTTTTTAAATAAATTGATACCTAACTCAAAATTTCAATATGTAGATACAACGAGAATGCACCAAGGAAAAACAAACCACCAGATTTTAATAAAAAAATGTGCCTAAAAAGAAGAATATATTATTTGTAGGAAAGGATAACAACGAATGTGTGTCAAGATATAAAAGTATGGCATAATTTTATCTTTGCCTACCCTATGAGAGACCCTGTGTTATAGTATGTATGGATGAAAGTACAATTAAGCAATCTCTGCTACTTTATTTTCTGAAATTTTAGGATCTGTGTATTAAGCGGATCATAAACAATATAAGAATATACACACAGAGACAGACGAAATGTTCTTTTCCGAATTCTGAATTTATTCATATTTTCGATCTTAATGCTTTTCTTCTTACATAGAGATGGGACCCAGAAGAGATCTCTAGGAGGCAAGGCTTCGTTCAGAGGACGCGGAGGATAAAATTACGAGAACGAAGAGATCCTACCCCAAGTGAATAAGAAGGAATATTTATTTTCATGAACTTAATGTTTTAACTAAAAGCTGGTTGATTTTCCACGGAAAAAAAAAAAATTCCGTGAAAAAAAAATAGCTATGTGGTAGACTTATTTAAGATAGATAGAAATAAGTCTACCACATAGCTATTTTTAGGTAGATTTTGTTTAAAGATATTTGACATTTGAGAGTTAAATCAAGAATAAATAAATTGAATGTTGAGCACCCCTGAACTACAGGGTCCACTGAAAATAAGGCATTGGAAACTGTTAAATACAGACTGACATCCACTTTTTATATTTTTTTATTTGCAATCACAATTTGTCGTGTAGGTATACCCGTTCGCGGCGAAAATATTAAAAGCTTATTTATCTTAAAAAACAAAAGTTGAAGTAAATAATACTAAATAGATAAAAGAGCGGGTTATGTCCAACTATAAACTCCTCGTTGCATACGTAGAGTACACTTTAAATATAAAAAATATCAGAATGTACAAAATTAAATCAAAATCTCCATTATTAGTATAATGTATGTCAGAGATTACTTTTCTGGTCCATGGAGAGCATGCATTAATAGATATTAAAAAACAACGCTTACGGAATTAGTACCAACATTAGATTTTATATATATATATATTATATATATCTATCTATCTATCTATCTATCTATCTATCTATCTATCTATCTATCTATCTATCTATCTATCTATCTATCTATCTATCTATCTATCTATCTATCTATCTATCTATCTATCTATCTATCTATCTATCTATCTATCTATCTATCTATCTATCTATCTATCTATCTATCTATCTATCTATCTATCTATCTATCTATCTATCTATCTATCTATCTATCTATCTATCTATCTATCTATCTATCTATCTATCTATCTATCTATCTATCTATCTATCTATCTATCTATCTATCTATCTATCTTGTTGTATTTTGTTGTATATATATATATATATATATATATATATATATATATATATATATTTTTTTTTTTTTTTTTTCATATTTTCATTTTCTATTTTTTACATTCATACAATTTTATTATTTTTTTGTTCACTTTTTTTTCTTTCAATCATACATCATGTACACATCAAATACAGTCCACTAAATCAAATATAAATTTAATCAAGCTTTACTTAAAAGAATGTATTCAGTAGAATATACGAATGTATATTATTCATATAGAAATAGAATACATTCTTAGCGAGGAATATGTTAAATTTTCAATTTAGTTCAATAGCAACACTCATTTTTACATGTCAAATAATTATTTTTGTTGTATATTTTATTCACAATCAGGTTTTGTTGTATATTTTATTCAATATACATGTAACTTTGTAATAGTGAAATAAATTTTAGATTATACTCACTGAGTTGACATTGATCCAGTCTTGGGCCAGGGAACCCAGGGAACCTGGACACGTTCAATTCAGATATGTGGACGTTAGTCTTTAGGCAGTAGGTAAGTATTTTTCAATCGAAAATTTGAAATTGGAAACGGATTTGAACGTCAATAGTAATCTCTTTTTAGTATGTCTTAAAATTGTCAAACTTTTTCTCTTCATAATCATAAGATTGAAGAAATAGAGATATTTTTTCGTAAAAGCATATCTAGCGCAAAGGGTTATATTATCTACGTACTGCATATAACGCGGCGTGGCATGCAAAAAATTTGAATTCCATACATTCCCTAGTTGTGCTTACAATTTTATTGAATCGCTCTTTGCGCTGTGCCGGTGCTAAAAATGCGAAAAACCGTTCCAGCTGCTTCGATAAACAAACAAACAAACAAATGTGCATATAAACCCGTTTATACCAGTGCAAATATAAATAGTCTGCAAAAAATGGGCGCGAATTGTGTATTAATTAAAATGCAAAAATTGAATCAAAACAGAGATTGCGAATAACACGTTTATTTTGTGCGGAAGGTAAGCATAAAAATATCCGCTTTTGACACCACCATCTACTACACATAATATTTTTAATTATTTTATTTTATTTTTATTAAAAATACGTGCACTCGGCGGGCGTTCATTGTGAACGTAGACCTGTGAGGCTACTCATGACTCGTTCTCAATACGGTCGTATCTTGGCTTAATCTTAAAAATGTATAAATCAGTCCTCGATCATAATCTAATATTTATCTTTCTCTACATTTACTCATAAAAAAATGTTAAGATCAAAGTCTTGTTTGAAATTGCCATTAATTTTTGATTGCTAAAGTCTGAAGATGATTTTAAACTTATTTTAATCAACTTCATAAGTAACCCTGCTGGTACGATTTCCATACACGTTATTATTTAACCTTTGATATAACTGTCATCGTTGATCGAAGCAATAATTTGAGCTCTCGAAGTAATTTTATTTTATTTTATTTTTTTATTTTTGGATATCCAACAGTACAGTAGAATATAATAACATAATTAAATGAAACAAAACACAACTTTGTGTACACCACTACAATTATAATTTTTATTCAAATGAATAAAAATTCCTCTACATGTTACGAGAACAAAGTTGCCTTCCTCAGGATGATACTTTAGGGAACTTTGTTCTCGTAGGGAACTTTGTTCTCGTAACATGTAGAAGAATTTTTATTCATTTGAATAAAAATTATAATTGTAGTGGTGTACACAAAGTTGTGTTTTATTTCATTTAATTAATTTCAAAATGATACCACAAAGTAAAAAACAATCGTTTGTCGATGATGGTATAATATCATAGTATGATATTACAAAATATGGAAAAAACAGTAAATGATAGACTACGGAACATAATAACAGGACATCATATAAAGTAATTTTTGAAGTTCTACATACAATTTTTAAGAAAAACAAAATTAAAGGATCATACCTGAAACATACAGGGAACAGTACAAAGAGGATTATAAGTAATATTTAGAGGACACAAATTCATACGCACAAAACAGTCATACCCACAAAAGCAATGTATCTAAACTCATATATGTACCTATCTATATGTTGAGAAAAAGAGCTGAATTATCATAACTCTACAATTCCATAGCAGTGGGAATCAAAATGATAGCGATTGAGAAAAAAAGTGTAAAAAAATCAACATAATATATTGAGAATCACCTTATTTTCAGAACGCTTAAATGTAAAACGAAAAAATCCCACAAATATGTAGTAGCTCTGTAGAAATATATGTACATTACACGTGCAAATATTCCCACGAACATCTGTATTATTGAATTATGATATAAATAATTATTGCTATGTTTCGACGGTGTGTTAAATTATTACAGCGCTATCATTGATTGCCACAATCCGATTCTAAAATTTAAATTCGATGAATTATTTCGATCCACCACAGCGACGTGCTGTATAAATTCATATTTTTCCACAATAATATATTATGTAGGTAATTTTTTCAATTTAAATTACATCTGTACAAAATTTAATTTCAGTCAAACCACGAAATTATCGATGTTGAGTCAACCGTGTAAATACTATGAGCGTTCAATTAATATGATAATAATTATTATTAACACCATCTATGTGAAATGCGCTTAACTATGTACATTCAAACTCATAGGCGAAACAAATGATAATTTGAAACAATTTCAATAGATGTCGCCGTGATAGCTGCATTACATTTTTAATAGATAATAATTTATTTTCAATAATACATTACCATAATGTACTTACATAATAATAAATACGTGAAACCTTATATAATGTACAATACGCCACGCTCCAATCGTGGCTGCGTAGGAAGAGAGAACCGAACACCATTTTTATTGTAACGTACTATTGATAATTTAGTAAAATTGATTTTAAAAATCGTAAGATTGACACACAGAACACTCTAAACATGAATGTTATTGTATAAAAAAACAAAATCATAGTATTATTTATACATGCTGAATGCATTTTTTTTAAATATTTCAACCATGATCAGTGGCAGAGCGGTAGAGGGTCTAGTCTCATAGCCCAGTGGGCCTAGTTTCGAATCCTTCCTCGATCGATTGGGTTCATTTACATATATATATTATTAATAGCAAAATAATTTGCTTATTTTGGACGTATTCATATTTAAAAAATAATAAATGAACACAAAAATGTATTTTTTTTTCTTTTTAAATATCTACATAACCAAATACCAGGGGTGGGCAAATTTTTGGGACAGCGGGCTAGATAAAGATATTCAAACTGAAAGGCGGGTCGCAGGAGCTCATTAAAAATCTTAATTGTAAAATTTAAAAAAATAGGGAGAAATAAATTTCATGTATAATTCGTTTTCTAAGAACTCGTTAAATAATAAAGATTACCGCACTGCAAAAAAAATCAATTTTCGTTTGGTTTTATTTCCATTAAAAAAATTCTGTGTGACGAGAAATTATCAGTTTTCTTTTGATTTCTTCGATAAATTCCATTAAAATAGCCCGAGAAATTTTCTGACTTTTTTCAGTTTACATGGTCGTGCCATCTTTCGGATGTTGTTTACATGGTCGTGCCATCTTTTGGATGTTGTTTACATGGTTGTGCCATCTTCCAGATGTTGTTTACATGGTCGTGCCATCTTTCGGATGTTGTTTACATGGTTGTACCATCTTTCGGATGTTGTGTACATGGTCGTGCCATCTTTTGGATGTTGTTTACATGGTCGTGCCACCTTTTATTGGATAACCCTGACTTTTTGTTCTGTTCGTATCAACTTTTATTTATATATTATTCGTCAGGCGTTCTTCATTCATTCGTCCCAAGTAACAAAACCATCTATGTATTAATGACATCTAACATCCTACATTATTTTATTGTCTCCATATTTATTACCCAATCACGCATCGTCTTATTTAAAATTCTTAAAGAACACTTCCCTGCACCTTGCGCAAGTGGCGAGTTTATTGCCGTATGGCAATTTCTTCCAAATAACCAGTGTTTCTAGCCCAGAGAAGCAACATTAGCGTGAGAAATGAATTTAAATAAATTTCTCCTCTGCTGGGAATCGAACCCAGGACGCCCGCACAGAAACCCAACGGCTTACCACTGTGCCACGATTCTTCTCAGAGATCTAATTTTAAATGCATTTTTTCTACATTCATCCGACTTCTGACATGTACAATCGTATTTGTTTTAAAATTCTACTTAAAGAAATAGATGGCATGTACCGCAATGTGGGGTAACCAGTGTCAGGTGTGTGGGCATTCACCAGTCTCGTCTCACCTAATAAGGCACTACATTCAGAATGGGTGGTGAACCTCATTGCTGCGGTGTGCAAAATGTTATTTTTAAATAAATAATTATATGAACAGCTTGATAGTCTTACCTTTGGAAGAATCAGTCCTAATGTGACAGCAACGGGTGATGTGAGAAGCTTTTTTAGGTTATAATGCATCACGGGCCACGGTTTTGGATCTGTTGTCAGCTTCAGTAGAAACCCATTGATAATCAGACTAATCCACATGCAGAAGATTGCGTATAAGTAAAATTTAACTGAAAAATAATAAAAAGAATGAAGAATTAAAAGAATGAAGTTCGGCAACCCCCCCAAATCCCCCCACAAATTATTATTTATAATCGAATAATTAATGTAATTTCTTGTTGAACATTTACTAATGAATTTGATAAGAGTAAGGAAATTTAGAAATTCGGCAATAAACGCGCGTTTTGTTCTGTGATAATAGGTGAGCAACATTATGTAAAAGGATGAGGAACATTGACAATAGAATTATAAAGATCAAATAATGCAGATCTATTCGGGCAACAAAAGAACACATGGTCGGGCGACTCAACATCCAATCCACATTGGACTATCTACAACTCTAATTTTATATAAGAGAGAAGCCTATTAGCCATACAATGACCAAGTTGGAGATGACAAATATTGTATTTCTTCATTGCATGAAACCATGGTTGTATTGGTATAGTGTTTTGAATCGATTTATAGGAAGATCCTTTTTCCTTATTCGTATATTCCCATTCGTCAGACCAATGCTTCCACGAACTACGTCTCAATCAGGCTGTAATATCAGTCAATGGCAGAACAAAAATTGGAACAGGAAAACCATACAAAACTGCAGATTTGGCTACCTGCTCCACAGGTAAAGCATTCCCTTTGACACCCAAATGAGCTGGGATCCATGCAAACTCTATTTTTATATTTGATGGCTGCATATCAATAGATTAGATGACTGCATACTGCATATCTCAATGAGGAAATTGAATCAGAATCTGGGGTTTTTGATACATTTTTTGTAAGTAGTTTGATAGCGCTCAGAGAATATGTTAAAATAATATATATGTCTCGTTATTCTGTTTCTCGGGTAGGAAACGCTGGAAGGTAAACAGGAATAATTTGTTAATTGGTAAAAAGTTGGCCTCTTGCATACTTTATAAGTAGTCAGTATTTTTGTTTTGAAATCATTCAAGCGATTTTTTTTTCAAAAATTAAAAGTGGGGCAATTTATTACCTTTGCCCACCACAAGTCATACATAGGCACGTAGTGATTTGTATTACTAAATATGAAAAAAACAAACTTACCAATATTAGGCATCACTATCATGTATGTTGGCATTTTGTTTAGGACTTCAGCCAAACATACTGTCACAAACACCAAATTGAGACATAGGATCGTCATCTTGGTTACGTGCGAAGAAGGTATCCAAAAACTCAACAGAACGATAATTACAGAACCTGAAAAAAGATAAATTATACTATCCATAATAATCAATATGAACAGCCCCCATGAGTATGTTGATGGGTTTGTTTTAGGGAATTATGAGATGGGGTTAAAAACATCTGGATCAACATATTCATCATGGTGTAGCCAGAGAGAACCGAACGCCACATTTTATTATCTTGATAGGTTTTGTTATCAGTAACCCATGTTTATATACATATTATAACTGTACAGTTCGGCTGTGTGTATAAAACACTGGGTTAGGTTAACTGATGCATCACCACAGCCACAAAAATTCGTCTAGTCACAAAAAATATTGGGTGGATCAATGCATATTGATCCACCCAATATTTGTGTACGGAGTGGAATCGTGGACAATAAAGGCAAGAGAGAGACAAAAAAATGATGCCTTTGAGATGTGGTGTTGGCGTCGCATGCTCCGGATCCCCTGGACAGCACATCGAACAAATATCTCCATTCTACAGGAACTTGAGATTGAGGATAGATTGTCGGCTGTCTGTCTTGGCCATATCCTCCGTTTCTTTGGACACATCGCAAGACGTGGTCAGGACTGCTTGGAAAAGCTGGTCGTGACCGGAAGTGTGGAGGGAAGAAGAGGTAGAGGAAGATCCCCGACTAGATGGACTGACCAGATCAAAGCAGTTACTGACCTAACAGTAGTAGGTGCATTGCAAACTGCGGAGTGTCGGGAGAGATGGGGGAGTGCTGTCCACCAGGTGATGATGGCGAAGTGAAGAGAGGATCACGACCCTCAGTGATGAGGAAAACGACTCAGAAGAAGGTTAACTGAATATTTAGTACCTTGTCTCTGTAGTTTGGATAATTTTAACGTGATGCAACACTGTAGTTTGGATAATTTCGTTAGTAGTAACAAAAAATTCTTTCGGTGAACATTCATGCATCGTCTAATATATAACTTATTGAATATTTTTATTATTGCATATTCGCAAACATTGGATTTTTTTCCCTGTCGGGAGTCAAAGATATTTTTTAACAGATTTTTAATTATCTCAATAGAGACAGTTGGAATATTTATTGTAGGAGAACCGGGAAATCAAGGCACCTACAGGGCTTACGACCTGTCATCGGCTGGTTTACGTGATCACTTTATGCGCTTGCGCAACATTCACCGTTTGGTGATGACAGCCGATGACATGTCGTAAGCCCTGTAGGTGCCTTGATTTCCCGGTTCTCCTACAATAAATATTCCAACTTCATCTCTATTGAGATAATTAAAAATCTGTTAAAAAATATAACTTATTGTTCAAGCGTCATAAATTTCCCTTTTTCAGGGTGTTGTTCACTTGGCTGTTCCATCATTTTCTTTGGCTACCTTGACTTCTTGCTTGATTCCTATTATCTAAATACCTATATTTTCCTCTTCAGGCGTTCTTCAATCACTCTTAACTATCTCATAATGTTCTCTTTCATTCTACCTACATATTATAGACGTCATTCGTTATTTAAGATTATTTCCTATTGTGTTTATATTTCTTACCCTTTCATACATCGTCCTATTACAAATTCTTCTTAGCGATCTCATTTCAACTGCATTACTGCCATGTCCATTGTCTCACTGCTTATGTCGAGGTTCGCACTAAATTTGCATTATGGATTACAACTTTAGCTTCCTTTGATATGTTTCGATTATTCATAACTGATTTCAGTGCTCCATTCACACTTTTTCCTGCCATAATTCTTATTTCGATATCCCTACCAGGCCGTCCAATCCATCGTAACACGATTGTCATATAGAATTAATATTTGGATGCATTATTATTAAAAAAAAAAAGTCAATGTATGTAATTATATAAAAACTCACCGACAAAAGGTGTGAAATAAAGCATTGTGTATGTGCCCGGCTTCCTCTGGATAGTGACTGTTATATTCAAGGTGTTGTCATCACTGTAGTTCTTTTCTGGCAGAGGAGTGTAAGTGGACCATGTGTTGATATTGTTCATCTCTAGCAGATCCCATTCGCTAGAAATGAAGAGTTCCTCGTCCTGTGGAGGATACCACATCTATCTCTGGGATTATTTACATCTATACAAAGCGGCACTTGATAAAATATTTATCCAGCATGGAGAACCAAGAAAAGCGCTCGTATAACCCCTAAAATATGGTCTGTCAACATTTTACAGTTGGCCGAAAGTACCTAGATACAGAAGGGACAAGATGAAAAAGAGTGAAAGTAGACGGAAGAGCTGTACATCCAGATGTAAAAAGATGGTTAAGAGAGAAGATGAATATCAGATGATGGTGACGATGATATAATTGCCTGACATATTCACATATGCTGACTTCAAAATTACATAATAATCCATGTAAATAAATAGATATACATAGCGCTTGAACAGTATATTACTTAAATTCTCATCATGACACCAATAAACGTAACTGAAATAAGGATTATTTTCCGTTTGTATAATAAGGAGTAAGTTCTCTGTAATCAGGTTCTAAGATATCCACAAGATGCTTGTTAAGGATCTAGAAGTCGTTTATCGACGCGATGGAGTGAGTTTGTCAAGTTTGCTATAGGATCTCAAATTATCATATTCCAATGACCATCCTATATGGAAGCAGACCATACGTCGAATATTTAAGTATTTTTTTTTATTTTATAATTTATTGGGAGACCAATAGCTATCCATAACAGTTTTTCAATTAGGATAACAACTAAACAGCCAATTATAGGTCTCCGTTGATAGGCCATACCATCAGTTGCAGGATGAAAAATACAACATCACAATATATTTGGTTTCTGTAATAGATAAAGTTTCATCCTGCAGCCCAGGTAAACAAAATATGAATTACAATAAATGTTAAAATAACAATAAAAATGAAAATATTAAATTACAATAAAAAAGTTCATATTCACAAACAAATCACATATCATTAAAGAACTTAGCACTAAGAACATATCTCGCCCCTGTAATACTATGTAGACTGGAATACGTCAAATTCTGGTGAGTTACGTATTGAATTATTTATATTGTTACAAACACGCCAAAGAAATGAATTTTGTCTATAGTTAGTGGATACTTGTTTTAAAAAGAATATGGGATTATGGCGTCGCAATTGAGTAGCAGACATCCTCAGTAATCAGGTCAGGGAGGAAGAGGTAATCTGCGATGACCAATTCTAATAAATATGTAGGTATATGACTAAAGTTTCTTTTTTATTATTATTTAATGCATTAAATTATTTCACTGTCTTAACATAATATTTTAATCAACGAAACACACATTTCACTAATCTACGTATCTTTTGAGGAGAAATCAATAAAAATATTATTATGTACCTAACTGTGAAACATATTTTTTGCACTGCAGTTTTACTTTCTACATGGTCGTAGGTATATCTTCTGCTATCTCACTTGCACAAATGATCACTTGCAGACGAGTAAATAGACATAAAAATGCCTATTAAATCGATTGAAATAACTAGATATAATACCTATATACTATTAATATAAGGTAGATTTAGATTACCAGTTCATTCATGAAACCAATGCCTTTAACAAATGACTCTACACCAATGATCTTCAAGAATCCAACGAGTGACCAAAGTCCTATTTTGACGGAGCAGGTATGGATGTCCTTTGGCCATTGACTTAGTCCGGGACCTGGGGAACACCAAGTGGTCACGTGCAGCTTTTGTATCTTCACAACGTTTCCAGATTTCAAAACTCGTAGATTTAGGCTGGTCTTCTCGTGGTTCATGGCGTCCAAGTCCAATGCTCTGAATAGAATTGTCAATAGGTAAATACACGAAATGAAAATTTAACCGCGTGAGTTTAATACAACAATATAATAAATGTAATAACTTCACAAATTTACAGGTAGCTGTTTCAGAATTGATTTATTCAAGTGAAACAGCGAATGCAAATATTCAGTTTTGGACATGTTTGGAATTTATACTCCTTGTTGGAACTCCAGTTTATCTAAGCAAGTGTGCTATCATGAATAAACACTATATCATAGTAGTGAATTGTAAGAATTAATCACTCTTTCTAAGTTAAAGACAGTTAGGTTATTAATTATTTAAATAAATTTCAATATTGCACTAATTGTTTTTTGGTAATACGTACTCGTGTATCACCAATTCCGGTTCCCAAATCTCTCCATGGTTAAAAAAAATTGTAGAAACGTTATCGTAATCTGTCATGTTCCATATAAGTCGTGAATCTTTCCAAACCTGTAAATAAATAAGCGTAATATTTATTGTATTTAATACCATGTCATACTATCACATCCTTTCCCTTTTGGGGTAAGCAGATAAAACCGGACGCCAGACTCCTCTCACTTGAAGTTTCCCGCTTTATGACGACTCATATTCGCTATTCTATTATTCTTACTTATTACGCCTCCATTTTCCAAAATTCCATTTTTGTGATCGTGCCAACTTTACCTCAACCGACCTCCACTTTTTGTTCCTCTTTTTATCAGACTTTTATACTTTTTTGTCATCACTCATTCTTTTAATGTGGCCAATTGTACATTCTCGTCTAATATTCTCATTTTTTGACCTCATTTCAACAGCATTAATTCTACTTTCACGCGTCTTCTGCCATGTCTTTGTCACACTAGCCTAAATTAGAGTCGGTACGACGATACTATTTTGTAGCGCGAGCTTTGCTTTCCTAGAAAAAATTAGGTCCTTAAAAACATATTTGTTAATTTACATTTCAATCCATAGAAAACTAGCAAATATTGTAAATAAAACAATTGATAAATGTTCCACTATAATTTATGTTCATTTATAAAGCAATCGTAGCACCAACCTTGATGTATACAAGTGAAACTTGTATATGGCAGATTTTTTTTATGTTGCTGAAATGAATCGCGAAAAAGAATTAGGTATAGAGCGATGTACGACAGGATAAGAACTGAGAACACAAAGAAAGATGACACTGATAGAATGAAATTTAACACGCTGAAATGGTTTGGGTACTTTGGAAGTATGAATGATAAAGGACTGACAGTAAAAATATATACAAAGCCAATTGGAATGGAACTTGAGACGTCGGCGTCGGGGTCGTCGTTTCGATTTCTATTCCTATTGCACGACCGTGTAAACGACAATTTAAAAAATCTAAGTTTAAGAAGCTTAAATAACAGACGAACATGCATGAGACTATAGACGATACATGAATATTAATGAGGTGATAGATGCATGGAATGCTTGAGGGAATAATTGACATAGGACATCCCCGCCGGGAGAATTTAGAACAGCTGAAAAAATGCATGGCTTTGCTGCCAAACAATCCCCAAGATTGAAACATAATTACATGTTAAAAGTAACAAAACTATTGTGACTACAAAACATTTGGTTGTTTTAACTTATTATTTTGTTCACACAGTACAATTGTAAATAGATTGAAATCTTTTTCGTTAATTGTTACTGATAACAAAGGTTTGGCAAAAATATAGACAGCCAGTTCATTTTTCGGTGTATACGCAATTGCAATATATCATATATTTTAATTCTTAAAAATCTTTCCTAAACACATTCATCAAAATACCTATTTCATCACATTCACTAAACTCTCATTAAACTTCACCACAGATCAAAACGCGCATTTCTCATTTGGCACATTTTTCCCGACCCTCCTCGTAGTCCCCCTCCGAGTTGGTAATGCATTCTCCAAATCTGAGACATTGGTACGTAGAAACAACAAAAAGATATGAAAGACAAAACAAAAGTTTCCGATGCAAACAAAGAAGGACCAACCTATGTACCTAATCCATTTTGGCAAATATCCAAACCAAAATCAAATTCAGTTTTACATGATAGTTAATGGCTTGGCACAGGACTGCAAATTTCGCTAAGACAACAATAAAACCTAAAACCCAAAAAAGAAATAAAAGATTCGTGGTTCAACACATACATATTGTATGAAGATAATAGTAATATCCGTGTGACATGATGATTAATTTTAAGATTTTGTTAAGAAACTCGCTAATGCTTATGAATATGCTAATTTCTGCGAATTCCCTGTGACGCGGTACGGTCGGTATGTTTGAAGAGTTATGGCTGCAGTTTGCGAAGCAATTAATTATAACGCTTATTATTACACATTATAATGCTATATATTTTAACATTGTACCCGACATCCCTTAGATTTTTTTATTTTTATTTCGAAGGTTCACTTTTTTGAAATGAGTTAGCAGATTTAAAAATGATTTGAAAGATCGAAAAAGGTAAAAAACGTGTAGATCTGGCGGCTTTTTACAGCCCTTATTTTACCGGTTATCAGTAGCCTTACATTTTTGTAACTCGAATCCTATCCTAATTTCAACAATTCGTTTAGAACTTATGTACCTACCTACCGCATTCTGCTCCGTTCCAAAGGTATATAGGTTCTTAGTGAATCGTATCGAATTGGGATCAGATTTGCAGTGGAGAGTAAGTGAAGAGTGGAGAGACTGGACCAACGTTCACATTAATTTCTCTAAATAACACTGAGCGACGGGCTCACGGCTAACGGTCCGTTGTAAAAAAATACCCGGTACATTCTCGTACACAGCCGTGGACGACTGGGCTTAAGCTTTGATTGGGAATCATTCACTCCACTTTGAAAACAAACATGATTATACTGTCGTCGCTTAAGGCCCCCATTCACAATCGTGCCACCCTTCCAAATGGCTGGTTATCACTCCAAAATGCGAATGTCAAAACACGCGCAGCCCAATTGGCCTGACACACAAAAATGGAATTCCAAACGATCGAAATTCCATAGTACCGCGACAAACCGCGCGGCGAGTCCTGCCGGCACAGCATGCTTGTGAGTGTGAAAACCAGCGGTACATGGCGCCATCTCATGGCGCTAAACTGTTTGACACTCTCTTGAATGCGAAAATACAACATTATATCTTTGATTTTTTTCTTTTTATACATAAACACACCGCTATAGCAGTTGTATAAAACTCATCATCAGAATTATAACTCATTTTTACTTGAAAATTTCAAAAAAATATAAATTGTTAATGCGAAAGCGCCGACCGCTTGTGTATACTAATTTTGATGGCTCGATGGCGCGATGGCGCGCCCGTGAGTGTGATGAAAATTTTACAATCTCCAAATGGAGCCGGTCCATATGGATCGACGCCGAATGACACGATCGTGAATGGGCTGCTTTAGAGATAAAATAAGAAATGAAACGGTTATGCAAAGAACAAATAATGTCACAGCAGATCACCAAACAGAAACAGTTGGACCTCTGTATCCCAGAAGTAAGATTCGAGGAACATCAGGTCACATTCTTATCACATTATGTTAGGCGGATGATGAATAAAAAGAAGTTTGGGGGTATGTGCGTGTTTGTATAGGCTCACCAAAGTGCCAGAGTGGTCACTTGGTTAGAAGCGATTGCATACCAGTCGGAGCTGATATACACGCCTGTAATTGAGGTGGTAAGGTCGGTCAGTTGGACGTGTAGGTATTACCTGTTTGTCCGCCTTTGGCCACATACACCCAAACGATATCTCACCTGCCTGGTTCGAACCTGGAGGCCGTCTGTTCGGAGAGTCCCGACAGCTGAGCCACAGATTGATCGACCAAGCAACTGCGATACCGTATACAATAGATTATTAAATATTACTCAGGTAAAAATGGTTGACAGATTGAAAGATGTAACAGGAAATTGAACTTACTCTTTTATTGATCTAGTTGTACAATTGGCTCTTATTGATATGACTAGGTACAGACAATATTGAATTATTATTTAATAATTATAAATGTAAATTTGGAACGCGGACTATTTGAACGACGACGAGCGGTCGGGCAGCGTGATGCCTAGCCTCGAGATCTGGATGAACGGGAATGGTCTGGGAGCGCTGTGCTTCCCCTTAAATAGGTGTCGGGCTGTGCATACGGCGCAGGGCAAGATGGCGCCTGCCGAAGTAACGCAGCTTCGTGGCGCAATCGGTGATCGCGCCACAGAAGTTTGAAAAATCAAACAAAAACCACCATTATGATGTTTGCTGTGCGAAAATCCGCAGTACATAAATGAATGATTTTTTAGTAAAAAGGAGAAACATAAAATTTTATTGTTATTATTAAATTTTATTGGTATTATTATGAATATAAACAAACGAACATACACTTAGATTTATAGTTCGAATATGAATTTTGTTACACACGTATACAATTAAGTATTGAATTAATACATTTCTATGTACCTGCCTATATAAGCATATACAGTTTAGGCTTTGTGGAAAATTTAGAGATATTTCAAAGCCTATTAGACTAAAGCATACAACTACGATAACATACGAGAGAAATATTCTAAATTGAGGCTCAAGCATGGGTACTTTACAAAGACCGACTAAATTATCAAATATTTTAGTATGTATTGTTGGTGGTACATGTTACGAATACCATGGATTGCTAGAAGAAACCATAACACAGAAGGATGACAAATGAAAAAAAAAACTATAGAGGTTGCTAGAGATATTTATTATTAAAAATAAAAAAAATAAAATTTACATACTATAGCAAGCGCATCAAGTGAAAAGAATTTGGCCACAAGAAGGACAGACAAACACAATCACACAGACAGTTTAGTCCAATAAATTAATGCTACACAGAAAATTGAGAACTACTTTAAAAATCATCGACATGAACTAGCTTCTCTCTCATCTAAGGATTTCCCACTTTTCCCTCCAAGCTCTTGTAAAATTTCTAAGACCGATTAAGGGTCTAGGAAATAGCAGAATGTGCGCCATGCATATCGGTCTCTGAAGATTACATAGCCAGGCTATAAAGACTTCTCGTTCATTCTTCAAAAGCTCTCACTCCCAGATAACATGCATGATATCTTAAGCCCCGCCACCACAAAAATACCGAAAGTTCAAGGACAATCCCAAACTATGGAGTTTATCTATAAACTCGCCATGGTCCGATCTTATTTGCACCATGATAGGGTCCAGTCTGACATGCTTCATTTTTAGTCTTTCCCCAATGTTGGGCAAGAAAAGGTTGATAGTCTGACTTTTAAGGAATCGTCCCACCTTATCTGCCAAACTTCGAGAGTCAAAAGATGGGGTAGAAAAGAGGCTTTGCCAAAAAGGGGACTGAGAGAGAAAAACTGAATGAGGTGCGTGCGTGTACTTACCAAACGGAACTTTTGTTTTTTTTCGGAGGATGCATACATTAGCACCTATACGCTCATGGATTAGGAGACTTTTTCTCCTGGAGCGAGTCTGGATAGTGGAGGGTTCTCGAAATAGATACATTTATCTCTAAGTAAATACATAGTGCCAGGTGATTGAACCATTATTATTTGTGTCTACCGAAATATTAAAAAGAATTGTATCTTCACTAATAAAATAAAGGTTTGATATTATAACATAGATAGGTATCAATGTTAGGAATAACTTGATTAAAACTCTTGTTTGGAGTACGCTGCTGTATGACAGCGAAACGTGAGCTATCAGCCGGGGAGAATCTGTACGTCTGGCTGCTTTCGAAATGTGGTGCTGTAGGCGCATGGCTAGGATCTATTGGTCCGATCATATTCCAAACGACGTGGTACTGAGCACAGTCGGAGTAACGACACAACTTTTAAAGAGGTTTGCCCAACAACGATATAAATGTAAAGTCCATTACATCAGACATCCAGGTCTGCTTGTCACTATCGCCGATAGAATGACGGAGGTTAGAAAATAAAGGTTGCCCTAGATATAGTTATATGGACCAGGTGATCAGTGATGTGCGCTGTAGCAGCTAACAAGAAGTAAAAAAGCTGGCGCAAATCAAAAATAAGCAGAGAAATGGAATTCTTATTGCAAACCAATCCTAGAATTGTGACCATGAAGAAAACATTAATGAAATGTAGGTTGGAAGATTGTCATAAGGCAATCTGACCATCGTGCACCATTATTTATTTAATTGTGTACATATATTTTTAAATCGAATAAAAAAAAACAAAGGTTACCGTTGTTAGTGTGCCATGGGTTGTGACTTGTGATTTAGCCACATCGTATGATATGCCTCTTGTATTGAAATGTAATAAGACTGACTGGAGCAGTGGATCTTTATTTAAAAAATCCATTGGTTTTGGCATTACACCTGGATTGTAGTTCTTCAGCAAGTCTACCTTCAGCTGTTGCCTTGCAGTTAGATTTGGCTTGACCATTTCTGAATCTGCAAAATATGTCAAACATACCGTCATAATTGACACTTCAGTCCGCTGCGGATCCTGTGCTTTAGTCTTGTCGCTCGAATGCGATCCCAATTTCGAATATTCATTCATTACTATATTAAAATTATCTTCTATTACCATAGGTCAATAATTAATAGACATGACAAAAGCAAAACAAAATGGAACACAATGTAACCAAAATTTGGCGGCAGTCAATATAATGTATTTGAATATTTTACGAACGGTTCGAAATGAAAATCGAAACACCACTCAATATAAATAACAAAATGTAGATACATATTTTTAGGAAATGAATTTAAATTTCGAAAAGCTTTTACTACTTTTACTGTTATATAAATGTGTTAATATTTTCCGATTATATTTTAACATAGAATATGTTTGGGATACCATCCATTCCACCTCACCTTCTTCTAGCCTTAAGCCTGGGGGCCTAGACAACGTGTCATTTAAGCTAAGCGTTATATCGCTAAGCGATAGTAAATGTATGAAATTGGTCGCTATGACAACACGTGACAGCCACAAATTTCATACATTTCTATCGCTTAGCGATATAACGCTTAGCTTTAATGGCATGTTGTCTAGGGGGGCTAATCCTCTAGTCGTAGCCTATGTCAGCTCTGTATATTCTTTACGATTAAAACATACCTACCTACAATATTATTCTCCGTTACAAAGGTAGGTTCTTAGCGAAAAATTCCACAACATGTCCAAATATACGTCATTCATTTTCGACAAAAGTATGGATACCATTTTTGTACGATTTCTCTAGTAATAAAAATAGAAAGACACAAGTTATCATATTTGTTTTATCAAGTCTTACCGTCGGTAATATTAGTATTGTTTTGAAATGGACAGTCATAAAGAACTTTTATCTCAACGCCCAAGTATGATGCAAAACTGAAATATCTTATTTCCAAGGGACTTGGATCTCTATATGATATCAGAGCCAGTTCTTGTCCTTCTTCGCCAAATTCAACAGTCCCATCTGAAACATTTATTAATTTATGAACTAACATCAGATTTTTATTTGAACAATAACATTGTACTTCGTGTGGCCGAAACCAGATTTAATTTAGGTACACATGTTTAATTTTCAAGAATTTTAACACATTCAGGAGATAAATAATATTTTTTTGTTTGTTTGTTTTGTGTACAATTAATAAACTCAGCTCGGAGAAGCAAAAATTGAGTGAAAAATCATTTTGAATAAATTTTCCTCTGCTAGGGATTGAACCCAGAACATATGCAAAGAAGCCAAACGGCTTACTAACTATGTTACGGTGGGTAACAAAACAATGCTTTCTGAAGGTACATTGATGTTTTTATGGTTGAAAAAATATATTTAAATGAGTCAATCACTATTGCAATTTCTGAAAATCCTTATGAAAGTTTACATTTAAATTCTGCAAATATTTTTGAAAGTTAATTTCCGCATATTCTTATGAAAATTCACATTCAATTTCTGTAAATTGAATATTTTATGTTTTCAAAATATATGCAAACATTAGATTTTTTGCCTGTCGGGTGTCAATAATATTTTTTGACAAATTTTTACCATCTCAATGGAGAGACAAAGTTGGAATATTAAAGAAGAACCAGAAACTCAAGGCACTTACAGGGCTTACGACCTGTCATCGGATGTTTTACGTGATCACTTTATGTGCTTGCGCAACGTTCAACAATTACAATGAAAGCAACAGTCTTTATACACAAAGTGACGATGCTCTCGCACAGATGTCACCCTTGAACTGCGCCAGAATCATAAGATCATTTTTGGATTGTTTACTTGTTTCTACCTATGTTTATGTAAATCGTATATTTTTATGTTGCATATCCGCAAAAATTGCATTTTTTCCCTGTTTGTAATTAATGTTAATGATATTTTTTTGAAAAAAATTAAACATCTCAATAGAGACGAAGTTGGAATATTATAGGAGAACCAGATACTCGAGGCAACTACAGGGCTAACGACATGTCTGTGTGTGATTAATTTCTGGAAATTTTAATGTAAATACACATTTAATTTCTTTTTTTACTTTTATCAAAGGATACTATTAATTATAATATTGACAATGTTATTCTTGACAGCGTTACAAACTTGAGGGATTTGGGAGTCACATTATCTGAGGATCTGACCTGTAATTTACATATAGAGGAGGTCGTCGGTAAAGCTATGAGGGTGTTGGGCTTCATCACGAGACTGGCAACTGATCTTAAAAAAACTGAATCATACAGGTTACTATTTGTTTCTCTAGTCAGACCATTATTGGAATATAATTCTGTAATCTGGTCCCCCTACTACAATGTTCACTTAAATCATATTGAAAGGGTCCAGAGAAAATTTTTACGATTTATAAATTATAAAAAGGGGATTCCAATAGAACACATCAATTACTCAGATCTAATGCTAGAATTTAAACTTTTAAATCTTGACGTTAGAAGAAAGGTTTTTGACCTTTCCTTCTTACACAAAATATTGAACCATGCTATAGACTGTCCTGAACTCCTTAAACTCATCAACTTTAATGTTCCGGCTAAAACTACTAGACAGTGTGTTATGTTTTGTGAGAGCCATTCTCTAAATAATTATGTCTACCACTCCCCAATACCAAGGCTACATAGACTTGGTAACATTGTGGGAAGTCACTCCGATGTTTTTGCCGACGATTTTCCTTCCTTCAAAGCAAAAATTGTAAATTTTCTTTCTTTAAACTCTTGTATTTGAATGAAAATAAGCTTTCAAGCCTTAAGTGTATTTAAATAAATAAAATTAATTAATTAACATTTTAACTCATGTAATGTTAATCTAGTAATCGTTGTGTCTGGGTTTTTTTTTTTGTGTTTTTTTATGTATTTTGTTTTTAAATTGTGTATAGTATATTATTATGGATATTATTTATTATTATGTTTGTTACAAATTTGCATTGTTGATATTATTATGTTAGTTTAAATTTACTTTAATTTTATAATTCAAAGTTTTAATCATTATATACTTGTTGTTTTTTTATATAGGCTCTCAAGCCGTAAATTTGAAATAAAAATAAATAAAATAAAATAATGTTTATAATAATGACACTAAAGTGATTCTGTTAAATTACAAATATTTAGATTATACAATATGCAGCAAGATATTGTTTTTTATACCAATCAAATATAATTCAATAGTATCGTATACTAGAGACAATTTATTTTAAGAAAACAATACTAACTGTCCATCGCCAAAATGAATATACCTGATTAAACAAATTAAAGTTAAATCAAAGCAACGGAGAGAAGAACTATGGAAACTGGATTTTGGAGCGACGTCACAGACTAATTTACAAGAGGGAACACGATTGGGCGAACAGCTCCCATACTCTATTTGGACTACCCTCAATAGGCTGAGAGCTGGTGTCACTCTATGCAAGAAGAACCTCAAGAGGTGGGGGTACCTGCCTGCAGATGATGATGTTAATTGTGATTATGGCGAAGCCCAGGATGACAGCCACCTACTGATGTGTCCACTGATGAGGGGAGGCTGTACACCTAGCGACCTGATTATGGCCAATGACAATGCGATGAAAGTCGCGGCTTACTGGAGTGGCAGAATTTAACCCGGACACGTAAATTAGTAAGTAACAAATTAAAGTATTTACCATCGCGAATTTGTAACCAGAATGGACTATATTTAGTCGAAGACAATATCCCTTCAGTGTTTACAGAAATTTTGCCAAATTTTCTTTTCATCCTTCTCAGTTCTGAATATGAATTGTTACCAGCGCCAATTACTGTAAAATAAATAAATAAAAATATTAGAAAAAAGTAAAATAAAAATGAGGACACACTTTTCAAAGTTTTCTTGAAGTTGAAATGAAGAATAACAGTCCGAAGATTGTTTACATTCGTACTGCCAATATCAAACACATAATGTTATTCGCAGTATTTATACAGAAAATTCAAATACAAAACATACATAATCTATTGTGAAGCGAAATACTTAAATGGTACTTGAACACATACAAGTGTTCAATTTTATCAAAATATCAATGAATTACGCTGTATCAATGAATATGCAAATTCTGAAATTTTCAGAGCTCTATTCGATCGGCAAGTTAATTAAAAATGAATTGCGAAAAGTTAAATATGAGTGTGAAAAAAAAATTACAGGTATGAATTACCTATTATGACGAAACGTTTTCGCCGAGATTACTTGACAATCAAAGTCTAAAAGAAAATTTGTTGAATGTATATAGATGATAGATGTTTTTTTTAAATAATGAACCATGGACCCACGTTAGTAAGGGCCCATGATGTAAGTCCCCACCCATTTCAAAAAGGTCTTGTAGTTACCTATTCTAAAATACCCATATATACATCCTTGTTTTTGAGGCCCTACAAAATATGCAAGACATCCTATCATCTCATTACAATATGTCAATTAACAAAGAAAAGACAAAATGTATGGCTGTAGGAAGAGAGCAAACGCTGATAAATATAACTCTCAACAATACAACCATAAAACAAATAAAGGAATTCTTCTACCTGGGCAGCCGTATATCTCAAGATGGGCGTTCAAATGCAGAAATTGTCAGCAGGATCCTACAGGCTAAGATAGCATATAATAAAAAATCTAAAATTATCTAATCCACCAATATCGACCTAAGAATAAGGAAAAACCTCATTTAAGACCTTAGTCTGAAGTGTCTTGCTATATGGCTGTGAGACATGGACCGTAGGCCAGAGAGAAAAAGAACGACTGTCTGCATTCGAGATGTGGTGCTACAGACGCATGTTGAAGATCCACTGGTCGGACCACATATAAAATTGGGAGGTGCTGAGCAGAGCCGGGGAAACAAGGCAACTCCTCAAAAGAATCACCCAACGACGATCAGACTGGATTGGCCATAACGTGAGACACCCGGGTCTGCTCATAACCATCGCGGAGGGAACGGTAGAGGGCAGCAACTATAGAGGCCGACCAAGAAAGAGCTACATGGACCAGGTGATCGACGACATGTGCTGTAGTAGCTACGTGGAGTTGAAGAGGCTGACAGAGGACAGGGCGGAGTGGAGAAGAAGAGAGGCAGCCATAGCTGTTGCAAACCAATCCCATGATTGAAATTGATTAGAAGACATCCTTGTAACAAGTACAAAAGACATCCTCATATATTCCCTAAATAAGGCATAAATTCTTGTGGTATGTGACCAAAATCGGTCAAGGCATGATTCGAACTCGCAACTACTGGATTACTAACTCAGCGAGCTGACCTCTCTATCACCACCCATCTACATACAACCACTCATGTTATAAGTACCTTGATAATGCCGAGCATTCTTGTCGAAAATATAAGGTCTTGATGTATTGAGTCTCTGAATACTCTTTAACATATCATCACTTATCACATATAGTTACTTGCGCAGTGTGCAAGGCAGTGTGTTTATTATCATTCATATTTTTAAAATAAATAATAAATACCTACCGAAAATCACCAATTCTAAAATCATAAAGGTATATTAATAAATTTGAAATTAAATATACTTATTTATATTTTTGTACATACATACATACCATTACTTCTATCTTGACATACATTCATCGCCTCGACAACATTCATACATCGTCTTATACATGTTCGTCTGTTGTTCACGCTTCTAACATTTCCGTCTTTCAAAATATCGTTCACATGGACGTGCCATCCCTTCCTTGGGCGGCCCCGACCTCTCATTCCATTCCTGTCCACAATGTATATTTTCTTCGTCAGGCGTTCCTCATTCATTCTCCCCATGTGGCCAAACCATCTCAATGTGTTCACTTTCATTCTATTAACAACATCTTTCTTTATCCTACATTCTTTCCTTATGTCCTCATTTCTGACCCTGTCATACATCGTTCTATTACAGATTATTTTAAACGATCTCATTTCAACTGGATTTATTCTAATTTTTTTTTTTTTTAGTTAATGTCGGGTTTTTCTGTTGGCCATTGTTCAATATAATTGCTGTCCTTTTAATACAATATTTGTATATTCATTCCTTCACTTCAATTTTATTTTTATTATACCTGCATACATATTTACCTTAATGTCTTTCGGGTATTTAATTTTTCTTAGAATTGCCCCCTTCCATATCTATTGTTGTTATCCTCTTTGTGAATCTATATATAGATGGTCTTCATCATTATTGTTCACCATTCTGACGATGCTCATCATAGAGCGATACCGGTGAATGGGAGTCGCGTTTGCGAAAAATTTAAGTAGAACGTAAAATTAAATATAAATTTTTTTCATAGTTTTAATTAATGGATTTATTCTACTTGCGTGCGACTTCTGCCATGTCCAGGTTTCACTTGCATACGTCAAGTTTGGCACTAAGATAGCATTATGAATGGCAACTTTAGCATCCTTAGATATGTTGCGGTCATTCATAACTGGTTTCAGTGCTTCGTTCTTTCTGTTTCCTGCCATAACTCTTCTTTCGATCTCCTTATCAATCCGTCCATTTTTGTACAAAATATAAACAAATATAATGCACACTGGCGGATTTATTGTGATACGGCAATTTCTTCCAACCAACCAGATTACATTAACAGTACAATTAAGTATGAAAAAATATATATGTACATCAACAAAATAATTAAAGCGATAAAAAAAACAAATAAAATATACATTACACTAAGTTAGATATAAAAAAAACATCTTGTCAAAAAAACGACTGGGAAAAGACAAGGAGAGGTAGTCGGGATCAGATGTTTAGGGATAAATACTCCCTTCCTTAGGTTTTTCTTGAAAATACAAAATGAATTAGAGGATGATATCGGGACTATTACTACTATTGTATAGTCTCACTGATCGTATTTCGAACGACCAGATGAAAAATTTAGGTAGGTATTTGCAAATATTGTGATTGTATTTTGGCTTCGTGGAGGAAGGTTTGCGCATCTACCTACGAACTAAACCAAACTACGCAGCGACACATTTTTTTAGTCAATTTATCCGTGACTTTTTTATTCGATTTCGAAGCACTACAGCATTATCTAGATGAATCAAACCTCACCTATTTCGTACACTGGATCTGCATAACCAGGTCTCAGAACCGGGGAGAGTAATATGTGTCCATCTCTTGGTCCTTTCATCGCCAGATGCATCTCGAACCTTAATCCTGGAGACGCGGTATGTTCCGATTTCACTCTAAAGTAGTTTGTATAGTCTCCACCTCGACAGAAATATTCCTTACATTCAGAAGCCACTGCAAAAGAACAGAGATTATCTAATAAAAAATTTCCAAACAATATAATATATATTTTGTTTAACAAGGACATATTCATTTTTTAAAAAAAAAAAAAAAATTTTATACCTAGAAAATCTGACCAATTGAATGAGGCAACACTGTTTGGGTTTTTATTTCATTGTGTCATTTTAATAATTTTTGAATTATTGTACAAAGCCAGGATCATTGCAAAAAGGCTAATTCTTTTATTATACCAAGGTAAGTACGTGAAGACTAAAGTTTGTAATTTCGGGACAATAATGTATGGGTTTTTTCTGGATAACAGAAAAAATACTAGAAAATAGATTTATCACAGCAAGGAGGAAATCGGAAGATGCAAAAGTTTACTGAAATTAATTGGTAAGAGATTCTTTGAATTCACTTTCAATTTTGTTTTTTTTATAATTTCAAGCAAAAAAATGTTAATCGAATATTTTGAGACCCGAAAATAAAAATAGAAAAGAGTGATATAATTGTTATTTAATAAAATTTCAAGTTTATTAAATAACAATTATATCTTCTTTTTATATGGTAAATAGATGACATATTGACATAAATTAATATATAATTTATTTTAAATAAATATTAAAACATATAATTAAACGGCGAGTTTTTGGCGAGAGACATGTTAAATTTATCTTTATTATATTGAGTTTTTTGAAATTTGAATTTGTTCAATGCTTTTCTTGTAAAATTAGTTTTTTTAAAACCCTTTTTAATTGTAAGTAACTAAAAAATACAAGGCCTATGATTTAGATTTTTTACTTCAATGAAAAGATTATATGAAAATCTACCTGCTGAGATTTTTATCTACATTAATTATTAAATATTTTAATTGATTTTAATTCATTTCTCACACAAATATTGTTCTCTGGGCTGGAAACACTGTTTTTTGGAAGATTTTGTCATATGGAAATAGAATCGCCACTTGCGCAGGGTGCAAGGAAGCGTTTATAATAATTATTAGATAATTCTTGTTATATAAATAAAACCTCTAAAGTTTACATTTTCTTCACAAAAAAAAGTTTATAACAGATATGGTAATTAAAATATTTTTTTAGTGTTTCATACATATTAGAAGGTAATTAAGTGTGCATATTTGTGTACATTCGTATGTCCAATATATACAATAACCAAAGTGATCACGTAATCCAGCCGATGACTGGTCGTAAGCCCTGTATGTGACTTAAATCCTTCATCTCTAATGAGATATTTTTTGATAAAAAAATGTTGTTTCATCATTATCTCTCATGATATACATATACCTACTTTGTAATATAAAAACAAAGGTTTTCACATATTAATTGACAAATATACTTATGATTCTCTTTTAAAATAATTATTTACCCACAAAAATCAAATTGATAAAAAAAAAACATACTTTTATCTGTAAAGTTGTAAGCATCATTTCCATCCACAATCCACAACGTCAAAAAAATCACAAATTTCAAACATATTACAAATGACATAATGAAGTTTTGACACAGATGTTCATAAATAACTGTTTTCTTAAAACTCGCTCAAAAAAACGTATTTATAAAATATTACTACACTTCATAAATAATAAACATTTTAGCTAGCAGTAATACATTGAGGAATCATGAATGTAACAGAAGCAAACTGAATCGTTATCTAGCTGAATGTTCCCAACACGCCGCCCCGATTAGAAATATAAAAATATAAAATGTTATTAAAAAAACTATCAAGAGACAACTTCCTGTGATAGCTATTATATCTCTGCAATAGTTTTAATCCAATAAAACGTACATACCACCCGCAATATGTTAATAAACATATATACATAGATAGTTGAGTAATAAATGACAGTCTTCATGGCTTAATTTTATAGGCATCAGTCTTCCGAAGTCAGACTCTGGATCAGTTACTATTAAAGTCTTATTTTTAGGCGTCTTTGGCGTCAAAACCGATGATTGCGACTATACTTGATCATTTACAGTGTTAAATGATCAAGTATAGTCGCAATCAATGATCAAATGTATAAGTTTCCTGAGTTTGGAGTCACTTTGAAATATTTGACAGTTAAAAAAAATTGAGAAGCACTATTCAGATATCCTTCAAAATCTAATGGGGTCTAAGTGAGTATTAGATATACAAATTTGCAAAATTTTAATAGAATCGAATGAGTACTTTAGTCTATAATCGATAAAGCAAAAATGAACACGCCGTACATAGCACACTGCACACAGCACATAGCATATAGCACACAGTACATAGCACACAGCACATAGCATATAGCACACACACACACACACACACACACACTGATACATTGTGATGAAACTTTCAGAATACAATTTCAGCATGATACTGGTAAAAAAAATAGCCTTAAACATTGCGAAATCATAACTCCCCACTATATCCACTTGGGTTAGTGAGGAGTAAAAAAAACCCTTGAGAGATGATTGAATCACTTGAACAAATCAATTCAATCAATTGAACCCGGTTCAGTCTTATTCCACATTCAACACTTTATAAAATAATATAAGAACCGCAGTGCAGTTATACTCTATTTTGAACTCTTTTTCATACGACAGCACCAAATTTAGTTTTGTTTAGTTGATTGTTTGCATGAATTACCAGAGGGACGCCAACCACCGGAAAGAATGATTTAAAGTCATAATATTAGGGCGCTTAAGACCGCACAGGCACTGAGAATTTTTTTGCGAATATTTCCCCGGTTCTTCCAAGAGCGGTAGCAGCGGTGGGGATTTGACTAGCGCCAAACAGGAATTACTTGAGCTATAAAAATGAATTGTAAATTTTTTTTGAAACCAAGACAAATATTTTAAAATCATACAGTCAATGTTTTAACGCCATATTTAACAATATTTTTGCTAAATTATAGTTTTACATCTAACAAATTCAACGGATAACGAAGGAATCCTCAAAATTTCAGGAATACTTTCGGATTTTTCTTTTTTTTGAGAAAAAAATAATGAATAATGCATGCTAACATCTATAAGGAATCATCTATAATCTGCTATCATCTATAAGGAATTTGCAACTCCCACTGCTGTATATCAAAAACCAATGCATTCCGTATACCAGGGTTGTAAAAGATCTTGGAATCTTCATCGATGATGACCTTTCGTGGCATGAACAGGTATCGCATGTTAGTAAATCTATTTTCTTTGCCCTACATTCAATTAATAAACTTAAAAATATCCTTCCATTCCGTTGTAAAATAACTCTAGCTCAATCACTTCTTCTTCCATTGCTTGATTATGCCGATGCATGCTATTTGGATGCAAATGAAGTGCATCTCAATAAACTTGAACGTCTTCAGAATATATGTATCAGATTCATCTTTGGGTTGAAAAAATTTGATCGCATATCATCTTACCGTAATCTTCTTTGTTGGCCCAGGATACGCCAGCGGCGCAATATACACATTTTGTCACTATTGTACAATATTCTCTCGAACCCAAACCTGCCACAGTACCTCAAAAGCAAATTCACTTATTTATCCAATCATGGACTTCCACTCCGATCTGCTGAACGTACAACACTATCCATCCCTATCCATAATACAGAATTTCTCAGCTCTCCTTTCGAAGTACAATCAGCAAGAATAGCCTTAGTCCGGATATTGCGTCGCCTAACTCACTTAGTATTTTCAAGAAAAAACAAAAGAAGGAATATTTATCCTTGAACACCTGATCCCGATTTCCTCTCATATCCTTACCATATCCTTTTTTCTTTCTATGAATTATTATTATTTTTTTGTTTTAATAGTATTTAAGTGTTGTACGTATTTTCTATGATTTCTTTTACTCTTATTTATTTGCTGTTGTACATACACAATGTTGTAACACTTTGTAATCTGGTTGGTTGGAAGAAATTGCCTAATGGCAATAAGCCCGCCAGTGTACAATTATATTTGTTTATATTATGTACAGGAAGATGTATAAATAAATAAATAAATAAATAAATAAATAATATTATGTTTCTCGAATATCTTTAAAATATTATGATTCTCGATCTGTCACGATGTAGGCCATACTATAATTTATCTTTGTTTTTAGTTTCAGTATTATCTAAGCAAATGAGGAAACGCCAATTCAACTAATCACATTTGAGTGGCTGTGCGGCCTTAAAAAATCTGGATTATCATTTTTGTACATTTATTGCGCCTATATAAATATGGAAAAAATATTCATTAATACTATCAGCAAAATAGTTATGGGGGAAGTTCGGTCAAACGGTGAGATCAAAACCTTCATGATAACCCATATCATGGATATACATATTTATCTTATATGGTATTGTATGATATCTTAAGATATTAAAGAACTCCATAATATAATTATATCCACGAGATTATCATGAATGAAGGTTTTTATACCACTGTTTGACCGGACTTGCTTTCCCGGTCTTTGTCTTGCATTTTTTTTTTAAATTTTTTTTTAATGAATATGTCCTTGTTAAACAAGTACATATACATCTTCCTACATTCCCTAAATTCAGCATAAATGCTTGTGCTGTAGGTGAACGAATCGGTCGAGGCAGGATTCGAAATCGCGACCGCTGGATTACTAGCCCAGTGCGCTTACCGCTCTGCCATCGACCCATATAAAATTTATTGTTTTATACTATTTACTAATAATATTAATAACAATTAAGCACTACAAATAATAACACTCAATTATTATTATTACCATTATACACTTCCTCAAAAGAATTAGCAGATCAATGCGTAAATTGTAAATTATTTAAAAGAGCAAAATAAAATGCAACAAACGCATCATCAAGCTTTCAATTGGGAATAGTTCACCCATCCAGATACTTAACATATCAAAGGATTAGGCTCTGAGGAGGTCTCTATACTACCTATCAACCCTACTGATTATTGTAACTGTTAGTCGTATTCATTAAAAAGTACCTACATTAATATTATTTTGACATATCTTTGTGCTGTTCTTATTCCTCGGATAAAAAATTGTAAATCAATCGAATCTTGTATAGTTTTTATAAACTTTTGAAAAATATTGAAAAATAATAACAATCAACTTTAATTTTTAATGAATAAATGTAGATCATCTAAACAAACTCTGGACCTAATTTAATTCGAAAACTGAACATTATTGAAGTTAAAATATTAATTAAAACATAAATATTAAAGTTTCGTTGATCGTAAGTTTATAATAAAGTTATTTATATAGTAGGTAATGAGAGAGTTAGGGTTGGTCAAAAGATAATGATAGCAAGTCTTTCAAAAACAGATTTTTGTTTAGAGCACATTATTAAATTTTTTGTTTACTACTTTAAAAGCTAACGAGTGGGTATGTATATAGGTACCTTCTTTGTAAGATACATATTATCAATTAAGAAAGCAGGTTCTAAAAAAATCGTTGCCATACATATATACCTACTTTGGAGTCTTGTGATGTTGATCTTCTATCCAACGCATATGTGTATCACCACACATCAGTCTCATTTCACCTAAAGAGGTACTACATTCTCTACAGGTGATGGTGAACCTCATTGCTGAACTCAATTACTCAGCTCTAACGCTACGTCCTACGTAGGCGATTCAAAGCGAACGCGATTGCGAAGCGATGCGGTGCGGATTCAAGCGAATTCAATGCTATGCGTTGCGACGCGGCGGCTCTGTCCTACGTGTGCGCGAATCGTTCCCTCTGCCGCCAGCTACTGTCATGGATGTACGTATATAAAATACTCAAGAAGTGTGTTCGGCAGAGAAGTGATACTAATATTGTGTACTGTGTACTTAGAGAGGCAAATCAATGGGGAATAACACAATTCGTATGAAGAATTGCGTGATCTTGAATTAATAAATGAGACTGAATTTACATCTTTCCGGGAAACATCAAAATTTGAAATTCGTGCAAGCGAGAGAAAAATTTGTATGTTTTGAACAACATCCTATTGTAAAATAGCAATAATAAATAAATGTGTTTACTTGTAGTCCCATTTATTTTTGCCAATTCCTAAAATTCGCGGTTCGATAATAATAATTCTTTTGTCCCATAATATGGGACGTTCATGGACAGAAATTAAAATTTATGTTTCTGACATGTCAAAAAACAATGGCACCGCTGTCAATTCGCGCGAAAATATCAAACCAACTGATCGCGTTCGCTTCGCATCGCGCCGCGCCGCATCGAAACCAACTCGCGGTTGGTAACGTAGGACACTTCCATAGTTACCGACTGTTTGTTATTATCGCGCCGCGCCGCGCCGCTACGCATTCGCTTTGAATCGCCTACGTAGGACGTCGCGTTACGGGTCACTCGAAACAATAATAGAACAGAATGGAAGCATTCTTCTAAGTCTTTTTTTTTTCATACATATACATCTAACGTTTTTTTCTAAAATAAGCATAAATGCTTGTGTTATTATATATCTTGAAATATCTGCGATTGGTCGATTACACTTAATGTAATATTGGTTTATTAGTCTTTCTTGTACTAGTCTTGTTGATGGCTAAAAAAGATCAAGACTAATTTTGTCCTTCACTACTTGTTACTACCTTGTACCAATTACTTCTCCAAGTATCCAGCCCATCAATTTGACGGGAATAATAGTAATTAAACGAAAATTGTTAAGCCTAGTATTCACTCGGGAATTTTAAGGTCTTGGGGCGAATATTAATTATTTGGAAATTTATGTAATAGGTATTTGAATATTTTAATATTTTTAAGAAAAGGTTTTATTGGTGGTTTAGCGGTTGGATCATTAAATATTAAACCTTATTGGAAAATAAATATTATCTCAGATACAGAATAGATATGTACAAAGAAAATTCAGAAAGGGTTTTGTAGGTGGTACGATATGGAATCAGTTATTAATCAGCACTATTTGCGCAACTATGTAATAACATTGACTACCTATATTTATTAAATTTTTGGTATTAAAGACATATTCGTTTTAAAAATGGTGTTTCTCTTTATTCATTTGCTCAAATACTTCGATGACCTTAAAAACTAAAATTAATGTGTAGTCCAACTAAAGCGTTGTTCCAAAGAGTTTATTTCTCTCAGTGTTTATATTAGTCCCGTGTGATAAATTGAATGGTTTGGTGACATTTCCGTATGGTTTTTGGAGTCAACTAATATCAACTTATAGGCTTCGCAGCATTAATGTTATAAATGGATGGACTCCAAATTCAGAGAAGAAAATATTGTGTGTGTGTCACTGTTTGTGTAGGTATGTATTTGTGTCCATTCCCTCTTATACATTTGATCCGCTTGATGCACAGATCCTTAAATTTCATAATATTATATATAAAATTTTAGACGCACAAAACTTTTATACTCAGAATATAGAATTTTTGTTCCAATCAGAGGTATTTCAATTTTTTTTTCATATTTCCACATATCTCAAAAACCATAGGTACTAGCTAGAACGCTAAAAAATTGTGAAAATATAAAAAAATATAATATATTAAACGTGGTTTTATGAGAATGTTCCAGGGTTTATCAAAGTTTTTTTATAAATAAAAAAAAATTACGACAAATTTATTTCTTTTTTATATTTCCAATTTTTTTATGTCAATAGAAATTGCAAAAAGGCAAAACACTCAATATTGATTAATTTTCTATAAAAATATACATTGTAGCAATACATTTCAAGATTTTTTGTAAAAATTGTATTAAGTGACGACATCGTTTATATAATTTGTATGGCAAAATACACAATATCTACGGGGAATCTCGATAGTTTGATACTTTCTCCATACATACATAGGTACATCCCATAAAACTGTTTATATATTTGGGGCAAGAAAAAGGACTAACCGCCACACCATTCTATCCTGACATACCTACATGATTGGAATAGAAAATAAAATATCTTAATATTCAATAATTTGGATTTTAGGGTTTATAGTTTGGTACATTTTTTTTTTTTTTTTATTTTATTTGAAAAAATGGGCAACGTACAATAATATTTTTTTAAACAAATATAATAAATAAGAATAGCAACATAAGTAACGTGGCTCCTGAAAAGAGTCTAACGTGGCTCCTGAAAAGAGTCCTGGACATACAGAATATGTCCACGGACCTGATCTTTTCCAAATTATTATACGTGGTAAGGCATCGGTACAATGGCGAATTTTGAGCGGCATTAGTGTTTTTTTGTCTAAAAAGAACGTTGAGGTGAGTCTTGTTTGTCTGTTTGGTATGTTGAAGTTAATAATTTTCAGAAGGTCTGTACAGTCAATATTGAAGTTTATTATGTCATAAAGGTACATTAAGTCTGAGGTCCTTCGTCTTGTCTGTAAAGTCTGCAATTCATGTTTGTAGTTATTACCAAATTTGTACTTCATATGTTTCAAAAATATTTGTTGTATTCGTTCTATATTGTTAATATAAATATTATATTGTGGATTCCAGATGACTGATGCATGTTCCAATTGACTTCTAACAATTGTGTTATATAGTAAGATAAATGTTTTCACTTGTGTGAATGGTTTGCATACTCTCATCAGGAATCCCAACATTTTATAAGCTTTCAGAGTAATTGTGTCAATGTGTTTGTCAAATAAAAGTTTACTGTCCAGTTGTATACCTAAGTCTCTACAGTCTGATTTCTTATCAATTGCCTCCCTATTGATTGTGTATGTGTATTGTATTGTACTCTTTTTCCTAGAGAATGTAATGGAGTGACATTTTTTTACATTTAGTAACAGCTTATTCGAGACACAATAAGAAGTTAGTCTATCAAGGTCAAGTTGTAAGTCCTCACAGTCAGTAATGTCTATAACAGTTTTGTAGATTTTCATATCGTCAGCGTATAATATGTAATTACTGTTCCTGAAGCATAATCCAATGTCATGTATGTAAATATTAAATAAGAGAGGCCCCAAATGGGAACCTTGAGGTACACCCGAATATTCTTCAACTATACATACCATCGCCAGTTGAATCTCATGTGCTACATGCAACAAGTGTAAAACTAACTTTTTTTTCACATAGCACTCTTTAAAGGGTGAATTGCCTTAAGCAAAAAAAAAAATAACTTTTTTAATTATCTATTTCTTACATATGATTTTTGTTAATATTAACCTACGTATCTTTTCATAATGTATTCTTGTGTCGTGTATTATGCAGAAATAGACCAAAGAACGCCTGGGTCCTTGTTCCCGTTCACATGTAATATTTTGCGATAAGTTCCGCTGATCTTTACGTATCACAGAATGTAAAGTGAAAGTTACGTATCAGGAGCTATCATTCATAACTATTATCTGTGAAACGAATAAATGAATGTACGCGTCGATTTATGTCTTTACACAAAACTTAACACCACCTCTATATGCCGCATAAATCATTTCGAATAAATTCACCTGTCGAATGTCATGCGTATTTTGCCCCATTCCAGAATACCGCGTTACGAACGGCGAACGGAGGTTTTCTCGACATAATGCGCGGAAATTAACGCGGGGTCGTGTCCACGGAAAACATAATAACGATCCTGGATAAACAAATGCTCCAAGATCCTACTAAGATGCGGATTGCATGAAAGCGATACCCAGAACCGCATAGAATATTGCTATATAACGCAACATTTTTCTTTGTTTTGAGAAATCCAGTAGACAACTTCGACCATATTGATTAATACCAACACAGGCTTTTTGTTACATAAAGGATATACATTCCTTTATGTAACAAGGATGCATACATACGTTCTCATTTCAAGGACAAATTCACTGTTTTATAGAAAAAAAATCTGTTGATCATAAAATTTTCCTGATCCAAACAATTATAAGTATTTTTGAAATCTTTGAAAAATCATTGGTCTTGTTCGTGTTCGCGTATCGTTCACAAATGTTACAATCACCAAGTGAATAAGCCCCTTGATTATTTTCGTATCGAAACGTTAACAGAGGTTCTCAGAAGAGAATTATTTTCCAAAGCGTGTATTATACTCAACGAATAGTATAATACTCTATTTAGAGAATAAAATGAACAAGAGTTTATACTCTACCTACTCTGTATAGGGATGTTTTATAAACTTAGTTGGCCTCTTGTTTCTAACATTATTAATAAAAGTAAATTACAACTGTAACAAATTGCTTCAAATGGCTTAAGTTTCACACTTATCATTATTATATTAAACATGAAAACAAGCTGAGATTTTGTAGAGAAATTATGAAATAAATTTAATTGTGAAGTAGGAATATAAAAACTTAAGTGTATCATAGCTTTTTACTCTGCACACTATGGAATAGTGGAGAGTCATGATTTCAAAATTTTTAAGCGTATTTTTTTTCATCCATTTCTCAACGGGTATCATGTAGAGAGTGCACACTGTGAGTTTCGTCGTGATTTATATGTATGGCGTACGGCGTACGGCGTTATCCTTTTTGTGTCCTCTCTACAGCCCAAACTATTAGTCCGATCGACTTCATATTAACATCATAATATATATAATGTGTAAAGTGCATAGACCTAGAGCTGATTAGTTTTCCATAGATATCCGTCAATTTCTTCTCTATGATATCATCTGTCCAAATTTTCGAAATGCTCTCACGGTATGGAAAATCGAGGTATTTTTGTATTGTTTGAAATTTTGACACAACAAAAATTCACTCATGGATTGTCAAAATTTAAGGAATAAAATCTATGGTTTGCCATATCAATGTTTTTTTTTTTTTTATTTACTTATTTTTCAACATAATTTCATTTATAAAAGATCCCACTAACCATATATGGTTATCAGTGGGTTTCTATATCATACAATATATGTGCTAACTTAAACTAACCAACAATGACAAAAAGAAATGAAATTGGTTTGACAATATGTGAGGAGATAAATTTCATATTTGTATGAAAATGTATATAACAGAAGTAAAATTGCTTCTGTAAGGGTAAATTGAGTGATCAACTTCATATTGATACTGTATGTGTCTCTATAGACAAGTGTATTTTTTACTCTCCACTTTTATCTTCCTCAAGGGGTAGGCAGTGAGAACCGAACACCGCATTCTTCTATCTTGACACAAACATCGCCTCATCAACATTGATACACTGTCTCATACATGCTCATCTTGCCAGTAATTTTACTTACAATTCCTCAACAGTTATCATGTAGAAAATACATGCTATGAGTTTCGTGACAATGTTTTTGCGTACATGGTGTATTGTGAAAAATTTTATCCTCTGGAAATCTTATATTTGTTAAAGAATCTAATAGAAATGTACTTCATAAAAATGCATTTAGATATTGTCAACCTTTCAAGAAGAAAAAATGAACGCTTACTATGGTGTGGAGAGTTAGCCACAACCCACCCGTTTTAAACAGTGGATATGTCCTTGTAACAAGTACATATATTATACATCCTCATACATTTCCTAAACAAGGCATAAATGCTTGTGCTATAGGTGAACAATATCGGTTGTGGCAGGATTCGAACTTGCGGCTACTGGATAACCAACTGAGCATGCTAACCACTCTGCCACCACCCATCTATTATTATCAATATCATTTAATTAGTGTTATGCCTCTTATAGATCGTAGCTCCTCGTTGCTGTCCTTTGGGACTCTTCAAGGTCCCATTGGTCACGCGGATTTTCTTGGTCTCGAAGAACAATTTTAAAGCTTTTAAGAAGTTTTGTCATTTTTACAGAGATCTTGGTCATACACCTGATGTTTCTCATTTAAAAAGATCTGAAGTTAATGACAGTCCACAAGTGTGAATCTTCAATTCACATTCGTCGATTGTTCTTTTGCACTATAGTGCCGAGATTGCTAATCTAGAGGGCTCCATTAGCTACTTTTCGTGCTATGCATTTTTTTTGTCGCTCTTTAAGCATATTTGAAAATCATGATATTATAAAATTTAGACATTTCAAATGAGTCACATACATTAAACAATTTCTCAATAGAAGGCGGAACAAAAGGATTTCTTCGTTACTTCATAGATGGCAATAGTAATAATATATTATTTTCAGGTGAATTTTTTCACATTATTCAAACATATAGAACTTTCTAAAAAAATACATTGATAAGGGAATTCAATAAGATGGGATAATTGGTGAAAGTTGTGAAAGCACATAAAGTGATCACGTTAACCAGCCGATGACAGGTCTTAAGCCCTGTAGGTTTGTTGAGCTCCTGGTTCTTGCTATAATATCCCAACTTCTTCTCTATTGAGATGTTTAAAAGTTTGTCAATAGAAATGACATACATTTAGGAATATTATTTGTTAAACTGTCTTTCCAAAATAAGTGTACATACATACATCTATCGAAGGCAGGCAATGTGATATGTAATGTATATATGGATATGACAACTTATGACATATTCATCGGTACTTATTTACATAAAAATATTGGATTTACCTACCCTATTATAGCTTTCCTTCAACTCGACTGACACAGAATTCGTATTGATATATTTTTATCGTTGATATACTACATAATATGATATACTACATATCGTTGATATACTACATAATATGATATACTACATAATATGATATACTACATAATATGATATACTACATATCGTTGATATACTACATAATATGATATCCTACATATCGTTGATATAGTACATAATATGATATACTACATATCGTTGATATACTACATAATATGATATACTACATAATATGATATACTACATAATATGATATACTACATATCGTTGATATACTACATAATATGATATACTACATATCGTTGATATACTACATAATATGATATACTACATAATATGATATACTACATAATATGATATACTACATATCGTTGATATACTACATAATATGATATCCTACATATCGTTGATATAGTACATAATATGATATACTACATATCGTTGATATACTACATAATATGATATACTACATAATATGATATACTACATAATATGATATACTACATATCGTTGATATACTACATAATATGATATCCTACATATCGTTGATATAGTACATAATATGATATACTACATATCGTTGATATACTACATAATATGATATACTACATATCGTAGATATACTACATAATATGATATACTACATAATATGATATACTACATAATATGATATACTACATATCGTTGATATACTACATAATATGATATACTACATAATATGATATACTACATAATATGATATACTACATAATATGATATACTACATAATATGATATACTACATATCGTTGATATACTACATAATATGATATCCTACATATCGTTGATATAGTACATAATATGATATACTACATAATATGATATACTACATATCGTTGATATACTACATAATATGATATACTACATAATATGATATACTACATATCGTTGATATACTACATAATATGATATACTACATAATATGATATACTACATATCGTTGATATACTACATAATATGATATACTACATAATATGATATACTACATAATATGATATACTACATAATATGATATACTACATAATATGATATACTACATATCGTTGATATACTACATAATATGATATCCTACATATCGTTGATATAGTACATAATATGATATACTACATATCGTTGATATACTACATAATATGATATACTACATATCGTAGATATACTACATAATATGATATACATACTACATTTCGTTGATATACTACATAATATGATATACTACATATCGTTGATATACTACATAATATGATATACTACATATCGTTGATATACTACATAATATGATATACTACATAATATGATATACTACATATCGTTGATATACTACATATCGTTGATATACTACATAATATGATATACTACATATCGTTGATATACTACATAATATGATATACTACATAATATGATATACTACATAATATGATATACTACATATCGTTGATATACTACATAATATGATATACTACATATCGTTGATATACTACATAATATGATATACTACATAATATGATATACTACATAATATGATATACTACATATCGTTGATATACTACATATCGTTGATATACTACATAATATGATATACTACATAATATGATATACTACATATCGTTGATATACTACAAAATATGATATACAACATAATATGATATACTACATATCGTTGATATACTACATATCGTTGATATACTACATAATATGATATACTACATATCGTTGATATACTACATAATATGATATACTACATAATATGATATACTACATAATATGATATACTACATATCGTTGATATACTACATATCGTTGATATACTACATATCGTTGATATACTTCATAATATGATATACTACATATCGTTGATATACTACATAATATGATATAGGTACTACATATCGTTGATATACTACATAATATGATATACTACATATCGTTGATATACTACATAATATGATATACTACATATCGTTGATATACTACATAATATGATATACTACATAATATGATATACTACATATCGTTGATATACTACATATCGTTGATATACTACATAATATGATATACTACATAATATGATATACTACATATCGTTGATATACTACATAATATGATATAGGTACTACATATCGTTGATATACTACATAATATGATATACTACATATCGTTGATATACTACATAATATGATATACTACATAATATGATATACTACATAATATGATATACTACATATCGTTGATATACTACATATCGTTGATATACTACATAATATGATATACTACATAATATGATATACTACATAATATGATATACTACATATCGTTGATATACTACATAATATGACATACTACATATCGTTGATATACTACATAATATGATATACTACATATCGTTGATATACTACATAATATGATATACTACATATCGTTGATATACTACATAATATGATATACTACATATCGTTGATATACTACATAATATGACATACTACATATCGTTGATATAGTACATAATTTGATATACTACATATCGTTGATATACTACATAATATGATATACTACATATCGTTGATATACTACATAATATGATATACTACATATCGTTGATATACTACATAATATGACATACTACATATCGTTGATATACTACATAATATGATATACTACATATCGTTGATATACTACATAATATGATATACTACATATCGTTGATATACTACATAATATGATATACTACATAATATGATATACTACATATCGTTGATATACTACATAATATGATATACTACATATCGTTGATATACTACATAATATGATATACTACATAATATGATATACTACATATCGTTGATATACTACATAATATGACATACTACATATCGTTGATATACTACATAATATGATATACTACATATCGTTGATATACTACATAATATGATATACTACATATCGTTGATATACTACATAATATGATATACTACATATCGTTGATATACTACATAATATGACATACTACATATCGTTGATATAGTACATAATTTGATATACTACATATCGTTGATATACTACATAATATGATATACTACATATCGTTGATATACTACATAATATGATATACTACATATCGTTGATATACTACATAATATGATATACTACATATCGTTGATATACTACATAATATGACATACTACATATCGTTGATATACTACATAATATGATATACTACATATCGTTGATATACTACATAATATGATATACTACATATCGTTGATATACTACATAATATGATATACTACATATCGTTGATATACTACATAATATGACATACTACATATCGTTGATATAGTACATAATTTGATATACTACATATCGTTGATATACTACATAATATGATATACTACATATCGTTGATATACTACATAATATGATATACTACATATCGTTGATATACTACATAATATGAAGAAACCATTTATATACAATTTTTACACATAGTCAGGAAGAAACGTATTGGACAAAGAAATGATTTATTCATTTATTTAAATCTTCTTGTACATATAATTAGTACACTGGCGGGCTTATTGCCTAATGGCAATTTCTTCCAACCAACCAGAGTAAATGTTAAATATGCAAAACAATGTGTACTATGGTAATAAGTTAATAACATTATAAAATAAATAAAGATAGCAGAAGAAATGTAAAAAAAATAAAGAAGATAGCATATAAGAACAATTCATAGCAATGATAGGTAAACTAAAGGATAAGGAAAGGAAGAGGAGAGGAAGATGTAACCAGGTATTGTCAGATAAATATTTTTGCTTTAGCCTTTTCTTGAAGATGTTTAGTGAGATAGACGACAATAATACCTACCCCCTATTCTGTAACTATTGTAACTAAATTAGAAACGTACTAAAATTGTAGATTTTAGATTTACGGTCGTATTTCAGCGTGATAAAATATCAACTTGGACTAAATGGAATAGGAACGTACCTATTTTGGATTATCAACTAGGATCATGCTGAGATTGTATTCTGAAAGTTTCATCACAATGTATCTGTGTGTGTGCTGTGTGCTATGTACGGCGTGTTCATTTTACTTTATCAATTATACACTAAAGTACTCATTCTATTATTTTAAAATTTTGCAAGTATGTAATCCCAAGCTTAAGAAACTTTATTTACAAATTGGTAAAGAGGCTCATCACATTCATAAAATGGCATTGAATAATAATCAAGTTTTCATAGTAAAAATATTTAAAGAAAAATAATTGAACAAACTCATTTCACAAAAATGATGAAAATTTGAGTACATTATGGAGTGACTTGTTAGTGAGAAGTTTAGCGTTGGCCACAACCCACTCGTTTAACATTGTATCCATACTTCTCAATCTGTGCTTGAGACTTGAACACAAGTACACTTAGTACACAATACCTTGATAGAATTCAGCCCAATTTCAGTCACGTACAAAATTCATTAATTATACAAGTTTGAAATAATTTGGTTTGTCTTGCTAATTCATTTTGCTATGCATTAATCAATCCTGTATTTATCTATATACATATAATGGCACGGTATAGTGCAGGGATCGCCAAATTCACCAATCATAACAGACAGTATAAACAGTATTTATATTAAAATTTTAAACAAATAAGAATACAAATAAGAAAATGAACACCCGCGCACCTATCACTGGTAACCCTTCGACGTGGGATATGCCGTGATGGTGTGTATGAATGCCTAATCAGCCAATCGATCTTTGTGTTCCTACCTAAAATAGGAAAATAATATAGGTACCTGTCTATGTGAACATAAATTAATTCATTTCTTTTGCATCTTTCTATGTATGTGTAGATTTTGAGATATGTCGGCCTTCGTAGCTCAGTTGGGTAGGTGTCTGCCTGCTGATCCAAAGGCCCGGGTTCCCGAGAAGTAATGTCAAATAAAATAAATAAAATATTTCTATACCATTGTGTAGGTAGTCTCCTGTGATGTGGATTCTCAACTATCGTTTTGAATGCCATCCTGGTGATTTTCTTCTATATTTTTATCTATCTATAAAAGTCTATCTTTTTTAATTTTTTTAATATAACTTTTATTTAATTTTAATTTATTGTGTAAACAGACAGTTAAATTCACTTATGTTACTTATATGCATAGTATGACATGTGAACCAACAGAGTTCATTTATGTACAAATTAAAAATAATTGGTTCCAGGTGAGAACCTTGCGGTACGCCCTAAATGCATTTGCGGAAACCCGACCTACAATTGTTATATTTACGCGTCAATTCCAATATCGTCACATTTTTCTACCCCATCTGACAACGTCTAATTACACATTTGTACTATTTCTGTATTTCAAATTCTATCCCTTACGCTGTATTAATTTATTTCAACAAAGTAAAGTAAAATTAAAGTAATTTATTTCATTTTATAAAACTCTAATTACTTTACTCTAATAGTAATTCCCGGGAAACTAACAGGTGCTTTGCCACAATTAAAAACTGTGTCTCTACCGCGAACAGAATCCGGGACCTTTGAATCAGCAGTCAGATATCGAAACAACTGAGCTACGAAGGCCGATAAAAAGCTGAAGTTTCTAAAATATTTAAGTAAACGTATTCAAATTCACTTACAGCAAAGATGTAGAAAAATTAGCAATGAACATAATGCTAACATCGCTTCTTTTCCTTTAGACTTCATTATGTCATCGTCATTTGAATCAGTTCAGCAACAGAAACTTTAAATTCAAGAAACTTCACAACGCTAGTCATCACTTGTTTTAATCCAGTAATAGGGATATTATCTTGATAATTTAATCGGTCACGATGGCGTCACTGAACCAAAATATTATTTGTTAACTAATTTTAACAAAATTCTTTACATGATTCTTCTTCTTTCTCTGGTTTTAGGCCTAGGGCCTGTTTTTTCATTCGGAGACTGCCTCTTGTGATCTGGATGTCCAGCTGTCACTCCATCTTTTTGCTGGTCTCCCCCTTGCTCTACGACCCTCCGGGACTTCCTTGGACACAATTATGGGTAGTTGTGCGTCTTCCATTCTCTCGGCGTGGTCTCTCCATTGACGCCTTTGCCCTCTTTGCCCAGCGGATGATGTCGTCTACATCGCATCTCTTCCTTATATTACATGATTGATTTTTAGAAACCAATTAATTTTATCAAACTAATTTCAAAGTGTTTTTAACAGTGTTTTGTGGAAGAGCCACCTTGGAGCGGCCGACCACAGTGGCTCATGTGGCTCGCTAGCCGCAATTTCCCAACCACTGGCCATAGTGCATAGTTGCTGGTCTCATGACAGACTAGAATTATGCGCTGTGTTTATTGGTCCAATGGCTATACAAATGATACTATGTATATATGTTTAAGTCCCAGCCCTAGTGTAATTTGTCGGACCATTGAGCAATGTTCCTCTACTGATATTAGACAATACACATTTAGTACATCATGCATATTAAAGCATCTAATATTTGTAATATATATTCAAGTTTTGATGCTTTGGCGTTCACTATAATAACAACTTCGTGTTTTAGTATTAAAATATTTTTTAGTGTCAGACGTAAGAAACTTTATGAGAGCAAAGTCCCCGTAAATTTACAAAGTACCGAAATATTTAAAATAAGTCCGTACGTCCCTTATGACTGTAGATCCGCTTGAAGCACAGAGCCCAAAAAGTCAATGTAAAACTTTTATACTTAGAATATTTATATGTCCTTATTCTTTACTTACTTTAAAGGTCCGGACCTTAGACCTTGCCACTCCAATAGGCGATGACGGATATCGCCTTGTCGTCTGTGCTGCATGTCGTCTTCATTTGTGGGCATATTAGTAGATGGTCGTCATCATGTTCCTCTCCTCAGTCTTAGCATATACCTTATCCCTCCAGAAATCCCAACCTCTGTAGTTTTTTTTTTACATCTAGTCACCCCCACTCTCAGGCTGTCCTCCATGTTGGAAAGTCCAAACCAAACGCGGTGTTCACTTCCTCAGATGATGCCATACAGAGTCTGCTTCCGAGTTGTTGGGGGGGGGGCATGATTTAGCAGTTTTTTTAGTGATGTTTAAAATTAATGACGAGAGCGTATCATTCAATTCGTATGGCAAAACACACAATATGTACGGGGAATCATAGTTTGATACCTTTTTAAGTTTCATACATACATACATACATACCATCAAGCCGTTTATCTGTTCGGGGTAGGAAAAAAATACTTAAAACTCCACACAATCCTATTTTGACAAACATCTTTTCCATAGGAAAACAAATTATCTTGATTTTAATTTATTTTCGAACGTAATCTTCAACTATACATTCTATCGCCATAGACTGTTGGACCTTGTGTGTTATAAGCAAAAAGTAATATCAAGATGGTTCAAGATAATAAATGTCATTATCTTGGATGGCATGATTGAGGAAACAACTGGCAGTGAGCATTACCTCCGAGAGAATCTAGAGGACATGAAGTGTACCTCCTACAGAAAGTTGAAGAGAGACTGTCCCAACATATCGTCGTTGAAGGCTGTTGAGGTCGGTTTTTCTCGTCCCCGGGATAAATCTTCGTCTATTCTGTATGACCTCTCCCTCCAGGCCATTTTCCCGCACAATTCTGACGCACTGTGTTATCCCGGTGTTCTTTGGTCTCCCTCTTGATGGATGACGAGAAAGATTCATCGACATAACTTTTTATAATGTGTGTTCCTGTGGTCCTCGCCTTATGTGCTCATACCATCTTTATCTATCATCTATCCATCAATACATTCCATCTTTATCTATTTAGTTACAACTCTATTTCTTTCTTCTTCTTAAGCTGATGTTCTTATAGAAAGGATCTATGTGTATATAATGTTTTATATCTATAAGTTGTTTTCTTTATATTTTTTTGTACTTCTTTCTCGCGTTAGCACTTTTCTTCATTTCTTTTTTTTTCAAAATAATTTTGTCTGTATTTTAATTGGTATACCCACAGATTTCGCTGTGCCTTGCAGGATTTTTGTGAGCACGGCTGCTTTGTTATGACTGATATATTTGTGTGTATTATGTATTAACCGTGTATCAAATCTGTGTATCAATCTGATGCTAAACAATCGAAGACTTTTTGTCACCTTACGAAACAAGAATAGCCGCTGGAGAAACCAGAGAAACGGCCTGCCGCAGGGCAGCGTGTTGTCTCCAATTTTGTACAACATTTACACTAATGACCAGCCGAGGACACCGCACACGCGACAGTTCATTTACGCCGATGATACAGCGATCACCGCCCAAGGATCTACCTTCGAAGAAGTGGAAGAAAAGCTCACCGTTGCTCTCGAACATCTAGCAAAGTATTATGATGAGAACTACCTTAAACCGAACCCATCCAAAACTCAATTATGCGCTTTCCATCTGCGCAACAGAGATGCTTCCAGAAGGTTGTACGTTACATGGAGAGATGAACTGCTGACACATTGTTCTGCTCCTAAATACCTGGGTGTAACACTTGACCGTACATTGTCATTTAAGGAACACTGCATAAATACCAAGAATAAAGTATGCAGCAGAAACAACATAATAAGGAAATTAACGGGTTCGACCTGGGGAGCTGGGCCATCCACTCTAAGAACTTCAGCTCTGGGACTATGTTTTTCTGCCGCTGAGTATGCAGCACCTGTATGGTTTTCTGCACCACATGCAAAACATGTAGATGTGGCATTAAATGAAACAGCACGGATAATATCTGGCTGCTTGCAGCCAACCAGAGTAAGTGAGATATATCCGATAATAGGTATTGCCCCTCCAAATGTCAGAAGAAAGGTAGCCGCAGACTCGGAAAGAAAGAAGCAGGAAATGGACCCAAGACACTCTTTATATGGTCACTTGCCTCCGATGGCGAGATTAAAATCTAGGAAAAGTTTTTTGACCACTACATCCCCCTTTCAAGTACCGCCAGAAAGGGCAAGACAAGATCGCTGGATTGATCAATGCAGTGGAAGTCGAAACGAGCTGTCGGAGGTTTTGGGGCCGGGAAACCATCTATCCTACCGTACATGGAAGACATTGAATAGACTCCGTGTAGGTGTCACAAGGTGCAAAAAGAACCTGTACAGGTGGGGAATAGGACAGGAAGATGTATCTTGCGATTGCGGGGAGGTCCAAGATGATAAGCATCTTCTTGTCTGCCGAAACATGGAACAGGGATGTAGCGAAGAAGACTTGGCTGTGGCAAATGACGCAGCAATTGCTGTTGCAACGTATTGGAATGGAAAGGCCTAATGTTTACCCGGACACGTTAAGTAAGTAAGTAAGTATCAAATCTGAAATAAATATATAAATAAAAAGAAGAAGATATTCAATAATATTTTTCAAAATAGCATGTTAAGTGTATTGGAGTGAAACTAAAATGAAACGATAATTCCAATTTTGAAATATGTCAGCAGAATCTCTCTTTCTCTTACAAGTGTTTCGTAATTACAATTTTGTCAAATGTCCGGTCATTTTCTCTTCTGGCGGGAAATGTGAAAAGGTCGCAGTCCGATGACAATTTGGAACTTTTTGGAACAAAACAAAAGCTGGAAATAGTGTAGGAAACTGTATGTAGCTGTGCAGTTGGTAGTCAGGGCCCGATCTAAAAAAATTAGCGCCGGACAAGCTTTATTAAAAACCACCCCCCTTTCGGTTTCAACTATAAATGTTATTAGAAGAAAAAAACCTAACCATCTTTGGATTTTAAAAAGATACCAATCCTAGATATTTTAAGTAATTATTTGAATAAATGAATGAATAATAATATGTATATTTCCAACAATAAACATATTACAAAGGAATAAAATACAATTTAATTTATACTTAATTACAATTCGTTAAATAAATGGAATCTGTGGATATTTACTCTTTTCTATTTATTTTGATCCTCTGAACAGCCAAAACTATAAGTCCGATTTACTAGTAAAATATGAATTGTCTCTACAAGTGTTCGAGAGAAGAATACTCAGTACGATATTCGGACCTGTGAAGGTATGCGGAGCTTGGAGAATGCGACACAACGATGAGATCTATAATATTTATAATGAGCCCAGCATTATAAAGGTGATAAAAATAGGGAGGCTGCGATGGGCAGGACACGTGGAAAGAATGAGCCATGAAAGAGTGCCAAAAAGGGTCCTGCACAGAGCCATAAGGTAGACGAAACGTTAGTAGACCCAAGCTCCGATGGCTGGATGGCGTGCAGCGGGATGTGGAGGCTGTTGGTGTAAGGAACTGGAGGGATACATGTAAGGATAGAGGGAGATGGCGAGGAATGCTGGAGGAGGCCAAGGCCCGCAGTGGGCTGTGGAGTCATTGATGATGATGATGATGATATCATAATGTCTAGTGTGCATTAATTTTTGTATAAAGAAAATAATATAATTAATTTTATTCATTGAAAGGAATTCAGCTAATGGTAACGTTTTTAAGGAAAAAAAAGATAGGTACTATTACGAACAATGCAGTGGAGCGTTTATTTTATAAAATAATTATAACATAAATTTTATCTTGAATTGCTTCTCGGGAAATTTAAAGATCATACTATGTCAAATATTAAATTAACACGCTCCCAATAACAAGTTGCCACATTTTGTAGACTGATGATGTCTATCGTGTCAGAGATCTACATATTGTCGGGCACAACCTTTTTATTTTTTATATTCAATAATAATAATAATAGGTAATAATAACCACTTCCTTGTGCCCTGCGCAAATCGCGTGTTTATTGCCGTATGGCAATTCACACTGAAAAAAATAATTGTGACGACCGAACTGGCTACCTGCGTTATATGTAATTTATAAGTAATAAATGTTAATCTATTTATGACTGTAGTGTTAAGCTCAGGGAACAAAATATTTAGTAGCACAAAACGAACTCTTCTGTAGTCACTATAGTGACTATAGTTCGGTTAATTTTAGCATAACTTTTTTTTCAGTGTTTTCCAAATAACCAGTATTTCCAACCGAGAGAAGCAATATTTGAGTGAGAAATGAATTTAAATACATTTTTAAGATTTCTTAATTTAAATCTAAAATAAATTTCTCTATTTGGCACCATCTAAATTTTTGCGTCCGGTGCACCTGCAACATATGAAGCTGCGGAAGATCCTGCCCTGCGGCCATAGACAGCTTTTGTATGTGAAATTGTCGTTTTGATTGTGAATCGGGTCTTGAGTTAGAACTGCATGTGGGTAAGTTGGTGAAAGTATTATTATTATTGTTGTACATTTATTGTCGCAATAGTGAAAATGACTAGAGTCTACAATCTGAATCTACCCGTTTGCATTCTGTTTCCGGTTGGCTCTCTGATTGGTTGAGATCTCGTAGTATTAAGTCAAATGAGCTGTGAAATTTTATATTGAATGCGAAAAATTAAAAGAATATTATATATTTAATTTATAATAATTTATAATTCAATTTATAAAGCAACTCGCTCACGCGAGTCGCTATTGTTATTATACACAAACTTAAACCTAACCTAAGAATGCAGAAAAGAAACTCAGGGGCTAGACGTTACTGTGAAAATGTCTCCATTTTAGGCGTCGCTTTGTTCTTCTAATTTATTTATTTATTTATTATAAAATCCTTTTTTTACAAATATAATAATATATTATATATATGTACAATAAACTTAAAATATATATTTTTTATTATTTTTATTTATTAACAAAAACAATACAAGCTTCACATATAAATCATAATTTAAAAAGGTATACAATTTCCAAAAAAAAAAAAAAATAGTACTATAATGAACTTAAAATTAAAGTTTATGTTTTTTTATTTTAATCACTTACTCATTATAGAGTTATATTTTGTAGATGATTTCTGGATAAGACACTGCACTAGGCCAATGCCTGTGTCAGAGTGCCATTACATATATTTTTTTTAGTATGATGTTAATCTATTGGTACCTACTGTAAGGTAGTCTAATAGTACAATGTATTTATTTGTTCATTTCACTATATGCAATAGTCTTTCGCTCTCTTCTCTACCTTTGTTAAATAACCATTTGAATATTATTTTTTTTTACATTAGTTGATGAGATAGTTGAAATTTCTGGTATGTCTTGTTTTAACATATTATGAAGTTTAGGTGCTAGGTATGTATAGTTTTTTTGTCCTAGTGTGGTTTTCATTCTAGGTACTGCTTCAAGATTTCGTACAGTTTGTCTAGTTTTATGTGTAGTATGGTTTTGGGGAACTTGGCTGCTAGTTTTTGTATAGTTTTGTGTAATACTTTTTATGTAAATTTATCGGATGTCAAGGACCTCAAATTCTTTAATTCAATCATAAAAAATCATTAAAATTTGTCAGTATGAATTTTTCATTACCTAATAATGTTTTGACGCTTCCCAAATGAATATTAACATAAAATTTAATGTACCAGGTAGAACAAGCAGACACTAAAAATTATTTCATACACCTCACTGTAGTACTAATATTAGAATTAATTAATGCTTTCTACGCATTTTTGAGCAGTATAATACAAGGTTTTATGACACTGATATATTGAATAACACATACTCCGCAATATCGCTGGAGTATATCGGCCATGACGCAGTGATATGAGACATGGAGTACCTAAATCCTCTATCCCTCCACACTCCTCATAATTCCTACATAATTTAATAAAATTAATTCATATAATTGAACATGATAACTAATCTATTTATACCAATATCATTTGAATGTTTTTAATTTAGAATTACTAATTCGTATGTTCTTCTTTTTTTTGTATTTTATATATTTTAATTAAATTTATTAAACTACATAATATGTAATTTGTGTAATTTATTTTTATCATACCTACGCATAATAATATGCATGATGATGAGGGAACTATTTTAGCAAATAATATTTAACATTCATTGTTGCCTTTTGTAATCTGCAAATTGCTGTATGTTAGCCCTCAAATAAAATAAACTAATACACTTTTACAATCTAACAATTTTAATCTAAAAGATTTCTTGGATCAGAATATAATCTCAATCAAGGTCATGAATACCCTTGCAAGTCAGACATATAGCTAACTGTAATATAAAAATATACAATGGTGGTATTACGATTGCAATCCTCAGCGACGATGTAAAAGGCTTTTTGTCCTTTAGTAATGAATCAATTTTTGGAAGAAAAAATACAAAAAGTTTTTTTTCGCGTAATTTTCAAATTTATCTTTCAAAGAAAATCTATTATTTTTTGGCTAGTTGAAAAAGTTGTTAAAAATGTATAGATTGGAACTTTTGCAGAAATTCTCCTAATAAATTATTTTTTTAATAATCGTAAAGATTGTGTCTTTAGCGTGAGAAAAAAAATGCGATGGCAAAAGTTTCCATTTTTCAATAACGAATCCTATGTTAATAGTCTGTTACTATCACCTCGTAAAAAATGTCTACATAACGTACAAAATCACCAGTGACAAAACAGACGGACAAAACAGTCGTGATGTTAAACATATTGGTATTCTCAAATATCGATTTATTAACTTTTTGGTACATTTTATCATTTTTACTCTCCACACTATGGAATAGTGGAAAGTCATGATTTCAAAATTTTTAAGTTTATTTTTTTACATCAATTTCTCAACGGGTATCACGTAGAGAGTGCACATTGTGAGTTTCGTCGTGATGTGTTAGCCCAAACTATAAGTCCGATCAACTTCATATTAAAATCATATTATGTGTACCTAGAGATTATTTAATTTCTTTTTTATGAATTCATAATTTACGTTGTTTTATTTTTTGTGTCCTCTCTGCAGCCCAAACTATAAGTCCGATTGATTTTATATTGATATCATATATGTAAAGTCCATAAATTTAGAGATGATTAGCTTTCCATAGATATCCGTTAATTTCTTCTTTATGATTTCCTCTGTCGAAATGTCAAAATGTTCTCACGGTCAACAAAAATACACTCATCAAAAATGCATTCAAGGATTGTCAAAATTTAAAGAAAAAAAATCTATGGTTTGCCATATCAATGTGAAATAAATTACATATTTGTATGGAAAATGTATACAACAGAAAAAAAATAGCTTCTTAAATTTCTCAATAGGTATTACGTAGGAATTATATACTATGAGTTTCGTGACAATGTTTTTGTGTGTATGGTGTATTGTGAAAATTTTTGTCCTCTGGGAATCTTAAATTTGTTTAAGAATCGAATATAAATGTACTTCATAAAAATGCATTTACAGATAGTCACAAACGAAACTCATAGTGTGCACTCTCTGCATGATACCCGTTAAGAAATTGATACAAAAAAACTACGCTTAAAAATTTTGAAATCATGACTCTCCACTATTCCATAGTGTGGAGAGTAATAAATTATTAAAAATACTTATACGATTTGTTTTTAGTCGGACATTTTGTTGTAGTTTGTATAAGCCCAAGTATGAAAAAATATAGATTGCTTTAGTTTCAATTTCGAAACTAAATCTAAGTTTTTCTAACCATCCTTTTCTCACCTCTATTAGGAATAATCTCTTTCTTTTTTTTGTGTATCCATTTTCCCTTTAAAAATCTGTTTGGATTTACAATTGTTATGTGTGGTTGTAAATTGTTGAACAATTAAATTTTTCTTTACCTCTGTGCTGCACGAATATAATATTTTATTACAAAATAATAGTCAATTTATCTTTGTACTTTTCGATTATTTCGTTTTATTTTTGAATCTTTTCTATCTATAAAAGATTTCATTTTTCTATTTAATTTCAATCGCAAAAAAGAGACCTTCTATGTAGGTACTCACTTACATGTTATCCACATTCAATAGACATGAGACATGAGACATGACTCAAGCAAAAAAAAATAATGATGCCACCAAAATATGGTTTCATTATAATATGAACATTTTCGGAATGTTTCGAAATGATAATTGTAACTGTTCACAACACTAGTATCCAAAAAGTCCATTTTGACAAAGAGATATAAATTTCGAAAAGCAAGTACTTTTTTCTGCTGCATAAAAGTGTTATTACATAAACATATACCATTGTGGGGCCTCAAAGGACCACAGCCAGCGACTGCGCAGCTGTTGTGCGCATCGCATTTGCGCAGGCACAGATCACCCGTGCGAGCTGCCGACCTGTGCCAACAGGCAAAAATCATTCGTGTTGGAACTCCCTTTACGCCGAGTCGTTTTGTACGGACCACGCTGCAGTACTTCGTTCCGACGACCGTCGATCTATATATAACCGATTCAAAGTAATATTTTAATTTGTAATTGTTTTGGGAAATAAAAACTGTAAGTTCATTCATTTCTTTCATTTTATATGTAAGTTCCTTACATAATATCTATTCTGAATTGGTGCATTTAAGTAGAACATAAAACGTGGATTGGGTTTATACGGGTTCGATGCCGTATGTATAAACCCATAATTAATACCCACACCATCATGCCATGTCCCTCGTGGGGTAGGCAGAGAGAACCGGACATCACATTTTTATGTCCTGGCACGCATCTTTCACCTCTTCTACATGTCCGTTTGTTGTTCACGTTCCTAAAATTTCCATAATTCAGAATATCGTTCGCACTGTCGTGCCACCCCTTTCAGAGGCGGCCCCGACCTCTCATTCCATAAATGTGTTATTAATAACCGATAAAGCTAATTGTTGATGATAAGCTTGTGGAGCAAGTAATGATTTTCAAATTTTTAGAAATAGAGATCTGCAACCATAATGACCTGTACACTGAAGTCCGCGAAAAAGTCAATAAAGCATGTACCGTATCTAGATGTCTAAAAATTATGGTCTGGAAAAAGAAATACATGCGTATTGACAGTAAGGTCAGAATATAATATGTAGAAGACATGCGTGAAACCGATCATGACGTATGCTGTGGAAGCGCGAGCAGTCACTGTATGAACCAAGGGGCTCCTAAGGACAATAGAAATGAAGGTTCTAAGGTCAATCACTTGAAAAACTCTGAGATCGTGTTATAGAGGACATCGTTCGGTGGAGTAGATCCAGAAGAAGACATTGGAGGGACCACGTAGCCAGAATGGACAGTGATAGACTTGCGTATATAGCAGCAAAAAAAAATCCCTTGTGGTCCCCGTCTACCCGAAAGACCACCAAGAGATGGAAGGATAGTTGGACTTCGTCATCTCAACAGGCATTGTTTATGAAGTAGAAGAAGAATATCCGATTTATTTAATCGTTGAATGTGTTTGGTATACCCCGTTCACCTCACATTGTGTTCCAATCCCCTGGCCTTAAATCGTAGCTTATGGCATCTGTGCTTACCTACTCTGTGCTTATATCCTATTTCACCAGAGGTAAAAGAAGTAAAGTTGCCATTCATAACGCAATCGTAGTGCCAACCCTGACGTATGCAAGTGAGACCTGGACATGGCAGAAGTCGCACGAAAGCAGAATAAATGCAGTTGAAATGAGATCGCTTAGAAGAATTTGTAACAGAACGATGTATGATAGAGTTCGGAATGAAGATACAAGGAAAGAATGTAAGATAAAGAAAGATGTAATTAACAGAATGAAAGTTAACACATTGAGATGGTTTGGCCACTTGGGGAGAATGAACGAAGAACGCCTGACGAAGAAAATATACAAAGCTGACAGGAACGGAATAAGAGGTCGCGGGCGCCCAAGAAAAGGATGGCACGACCATGTAAACGATATTTTGAAAGATGGAAATGTAAGAAGCATGAACAACAGACGAACATGTATAAGACGATGTGGCAATGAATGCGTGTCAAGATAGAAAAAATTGGCGTTAGGTTCTCCCCACCTACCCCGTGAGGGACATGGCGTGATGGTATGTATGTATGTATGTATGTAAAAGAAGTATAAATAAAAGAAAAAATAATTATAATATCCATCTATATTTGGGTCACTACATAGGCACCTACTTCAAATAAAATATTGAAATATAGATCAAATATTGTTTGTGCCACTGCATTTGCTGACAAAGACATAAACACAATTTTCTCTTAGTGGAAAAAAGAAGCTGATTGGAGGAAGACGTTCTTGCGTTTCTGAAAATATGACCAATCATACCATTTCCGGTAGGTTTATCTTTTGAACGTTGATTAGTATGAGGATGCCAGAAGTGAAATAAAACATGTCTTGAATATATTATAATATAAAGATACCCTTCTATGTTTCATTTTGACATACAATCCAACAATTTTAAACTCGGAATTTCAATTTTAATTAATTAAAATTTTGCGTCACGATGTTCGTACACGCTCATCTCCGAAACCGCCCAACCAATGACAATGAAGTATTATTAATTTGTACGATTGGTTCCAGATTGAAATATACCTACATATAACATTCTTGGATCCGTTAGGTGGCGCGCTGTCATCGACATCTAAAAAAATATTTTTAATTTTTATTTTGTGTAGGTAGGAGACAGAAACATCTAAACATATTGGCTGAGAAACATCGGGGAATGGATCGGAGTACACAAAGTAGAGGAGCTATTCGAGTTACTTCAATACATGGATGTCTACATTGAAAAAAAAATGATAACCGAACTGGGTAAACATGAAATTTTGTTACTATTAAAAAAAAAATTCAACGTGTGTCAGAATGGAAACCATGTCAGAATGGAAGAGAAGAACTCTGGCGTCTGGACTCTGGAACGGCACCATGGATGGAACCAAATGAGAGCATCGGAGTTGGAGAACACATACCATATGCTCTATGGAAGACCCTCAATAGACTCAGGGTTGGCGTCACTAGATGCAAAAAAAACCTGCAAAGGTGGGGGTACCTGCCTGCATCAGATGACACCCGATGCGAATGCGGCGCAACCCAGGATGACAGCCACTTGCTGATGTGCCCACTGATGGGAGTGGTCTGTAGTCCTGGGGATCTGATTATGACAAACGACAATGCGATGTCAGTCGCTGCTTATTGGAGTGGTAGAGCTTAGCCGGACACGAAAAAGAAGAAAGAGAATGGAAACCGACGTCGCGTCTGGGGTAAGAAGAAATGAACAAATTTATACCTTAAAAAAATTGAATAATGTAAAAAAAAATAGATAAATACATAATATGTGGTTCGTTCTTGACAAACCATGTTTAAAGTTGATTTTAACCCCCGTAGAATTTTCACACTGCATTTGTGGAAACTCTGAAGGGGACATAATAACTGCCTTCTCCTTTATAGAAGTTAAGAAGTCTGTCCCATTATATAATATAAAATAAATCTATGTATAAAAACATTATTGTGACACTTTACAAAGGAGTAACTAGATTGTCAATTGCTGGTCTGAGAGGTCAACATTTACCTACTTAAATTTCCCGTGACAGCTTCTTATATTGGGGTAACAGGGTTGGAACTCGATATACATTATACATACAAAAACCATCATGTTGTTTTCTTTTATAATGAAAAGAGACTGAAACAAAGGTCAAGAAACATCATGTCAAGAATCCATCAGTTGGAAACATTTAAACATCTTCTTCTTCGCGTGTCATTTCTACCAGAGGTTGACGACCATCCTCATGAAATCTCTCGATCCTGTAAAAAAAAGAGACAACAATTTATGTATTAATCTTTTGATATCTCTGTCGGGGGGTTTCCACCAAACAAAGTGTGTCATTAGAAGGCGTGATTTAGATAAAAAAAATCACGCTTTACAGTATACATAATTTTTCATACTGCAACTCACGTGTTACAATAGTTATTTAACACTTTGAAGGTTGATTTCTCTGAAAGCCACCACCACTCAGAGTGCATATTATTGTTCAATAGTTGTTTCCTGATGTACTATACTTATACATAAAAAAACAGTCATTAAACTATTATGTTAATTTGGCTGTCGCTGACTCTTGGTATAAAATAGGTAATGAGTTTTATGCGCATCTATTTGGAATTGAGTGGATTTCAGTATATAGAAATATAATAGGTATTATTAATCCGAGAGATGGCAACATTTTTGATGATGAATGAATGGCTGTTTTTTGGTATTTTCTTCCTTATTGAATATAGGTATGAAAAAGGTAAGTCTTTTACCTGGGAATGGTTGCGTTCACCAGTGCGCATCCTATATAGGTAGGTGAAAATTGCAGTTTTTAGCATTTCTTCAATATAATTTATAATATTATATTATATGCACCTATAGAATTCGTCCGTTTCTGAAATATGTCCTAACTGTTACTGAAATATGTTAAAAATAATCCAGAAATATTACAAAAAATCACTAAGTTTTATTGTAATCAGATGGATGGTATAAGAGCCCAAAAGGACTTACAAAGATACAATACAAATGATACTAAAATCTGCAATTCTCTTCTATGGAAAGGGGATGCGTATTGATAAATTTCCATGTGCCAGACTTACCTTTTTCATACGTTTCTTCGATAAGAAAATAAATGGAAAACAACCATTAAAAATGAACTGTTTTTTGACGTTGCTATTACTTAGACTAATATTTATGCTCTTGTGAGAACTTTCCAAATTCAAAATCATCTGCTGATTTTCATCCACAAAGTTCTCATTTATTATTAAGAATTACTGTGTACAGATTTCAGTGTAAATTTTCTGTCGTCCTTGTTTATATAAAGGCGTTAGGAGAAAGAGGGGTTGGTTAGTTTATAATATGACTTCCCGTTGAAAGAAGATTCTAGTCTTTGTACATGAAATTCATTAGGGAAGGGAACCTGAGTATCCTTTTACTATTTCATGCTTATAGTTTTACATTATCATCTTCCACAATCTCCGACGTTAGTAGGTACATACTAACCACGCCTGACATAACAAATAAGAGTGCTTTCATACTCCTGGATTAGGTGTTTATATAAACATTATTGAATGTTTTTTCTCTACAAACTAGAATTTACAACCTTTTTTCGCCGAAGTGTCTCGGCATCATCAAGGTCTAAAAGAAATAAAACTGAAAAACTCATGTCGAATCGAATATTTTTATGAATTTATTTATTTATTTATTAAATAATAAATTTATTTATTTATTGATTTATTTATTTATTTATTTTTATTTAATTATTTATTTATTTATTTACTATTTGTTTTTTATTTATTAACTAAATATTTATTTATTTAATTAATTATTTATTTATTTATTTACTTATATAATTATTAATTAATTAAATTTCTATTTAATTATTTATTTAATAATTTTATACTTAAATATTTATTTATCTATTAAATTATATTTATTTATTTTTATATTAATTTAATTATTAAATTATACTTATTAATTTATTACCATTTTGTTACCATTTATTTATTTATTCAACTATTTAGGATGATTTTTTATATTGGTATATTCATGTATTTTATATGAATTTACTGTACACATACCTATATTCATACATTTTGAACGATTTAAAATTCACAATACAAAAATTAATATCGGATGGTTTATTATTACTGAAATAAAAATATTTGCTTAATTATTTCATATTTCAAAACATACCTACAGCTAATTGTTGTGGCCAACGCATAACCATTTATCTAATTTAAAATAATATATAATCATTCATAAAATTTTACACACAAAAACCATTTATAACTCTTTAAAAAACAAAAGAAAAAATATGTAAATACTTAATAACACAGTTTCAATTCACACCGATTATGAAATTAAATATCCTATTATGCTAGCGGGGATTAGTGATAATGGTTAGGCTATTAAATTAAAATTTAGTTTGCAATTATGAAATTCCTCTGTATTAACAAACAAACTAGAAATTATTAAAAATTGTGATTAATGGCGCGCTATGTGTAAGGCAAAAATTGATAAAACCTGATTTTTTTCATTGTTAGAAATATAAATACTTCCATACATCTCGTGTAAGTGGGGAGTTTATTGATAAATGACGATTTCTTCCATCCAACCAGTCCAGAGAAGCCAGAATTGCGTGAATCAATATTTTAAATAAATCCTCTGCTTGGAATCGAAGTCATGACGCCGGCAAAGAACTCAAACGATTTGTTAATTACGACTTTTTTTACCTTGATTTATATCTCGAATAATCGTTTAGTAGTAAAAATTTATGCTTTTTCATAACAAAATAGTTGATTTGTTTCTAATTAATAAACAGTATTTTTTTGTTTAAAAACTTCTTCTTCTTCTTCTTTTGAATAGACCTTCAGGTCTGTTTTTTAAGAGGCCTGCTCTCCTGCGAGGTGGACGCCCAGCTATCCCTCCATCTTTTTGGCGGTCTACCGCGAGAGCGGGTTCCGTGAGGCTGATTGTGAAGCACGATATGAGGAAGTCTGGTGCTGTCCATTCATTGGACATGATCATACCAGTCCCTCCTCCGCTGCCTACTCCATCTGATGATATCGTCAACCTCACATAGTTCCCTTGTTCTGGAGTTCCTCACTCGGTCTCTCAGGCTTTTGCCTGCAATAGCTCTCAAAGTCCTCATTTCTGAAGTCCTCAACATTTGTTTGCTTCTGACTGTGTCTGCTCGTGCCTCTATACCATATGTCATCACTGGTCTTACGCATGATTTGTAGATTCTCACTTTGCTTTTAATGGCCATATCCTCATTTTTCCTAATAATGGATTTTAGGACGCCCGAGACTGCAGCTGCCTTATTGACTTGGCTCTGAACTTCTTCAGAGCCAAGTCATAAGGATCAATCAGAGGTCAGCATCTTCTGTTATGTCAATTCCTAGGTATCTAAAGGTATTAACCTAGGTATCTAAAGGTTTAATAACTTAATAGTATTTTTTTACCAAGTAGTAATTTTTATTCTTATTCGTAACTAGTAATTTTTTTCTAATAACTAATTTGTATTTTTTTGACTAATAACTAAATAGTATTTCTTTTCTAATAAATAAATAGTATTTTTTTCTTATAACTAAATAGTACATTTTCCTAATAACTAAATAGTATATTTTTTCTAATAACTAAAGAGTATTTTTTTTTCTTATAGGTAAATAGTATTTTTTCTAATAACTTAATAGTAAAAAATATACGTGTTTTATGCGTATTTTAAAATTTATTCTTTCTAGTGAATAAGTTGTTGTGAGAGAATATAATGTTTATATTATTGTGGAAGAAATCTGAGAGGGTGGGAAGACAATATAACGGGGATGAGAGAGGTGGGGGTGAAAATAGGGGGTGGTATCCATTGTGACAAACACGAGGAGGACAAAGAACAACCACTAATGAGGACGCAAGGTTGACAACTTAACCGCAAGGAAAATAAATAAATCCGTAGCGACAGGAACCTGTTTTTCTTTCGCTTAAATATATATCCCAATTTTTTTTTATTCGGAAGGTAGTTTTTCATAATATGTACCTACCGGTTTTAAAATGAAATAGTGGGTTGTGGACAACGCTAAACTCCTCACTAACAAGTCATTCTATAAATATTCAGCATTTTCATGAAATGAGTTTGATAAATTGTTTTTTATTTAAATATTTTATTATGAAAACTTGATAAATGCCATTTTATAAAAGTAATGTGCCTTTTTATTAATTTGAAAATAAATATCTAGGGTCACTTTGAAATATTTGACAGTTAAAAAATTTGAGAAGCGCTATTCAGATATCCTTCAAAATCTAAACACACACACACACACACACACACACACACACACACACACACACACACACACACACACACACACACAGATACATTATGATAAATCTTTCAGAATACATTCTAAGCATGATACTAGTTGATAATCTGCAATAAAAAAATACCCTTAAAAATTGCGAAAACACAACTCCCCACTTTATCCTCTTGGGTTAGTGAGAAGTAAAAAAAATGATCTTATAACGGCATCTTCAACATTTTAAAAACACAGATTTATAAGCCGAAAGTATTAAAAACCAAATAAATTCCTGCTTCATTTGAATCTATGTATTATTTCTTTTTTTTATTAGTTTATTTATTCATCTTCAAGAAAAGGCTAAAGCAAAAATATTTATCTGACAACACCTGATTACATCTTTTCCTTATCATTTAGTTTACCTATCATTGCTATGAATTGTTCTTATATGCTATATTCTTTGTTTGTTTTTTTACTTTTCTACTGCTATCATTATTTATTTTGTAATGCGATTAACTTATTACCATAGTACCTACACACTTTCGTATATTTAACATTTACACTGGTTGGTTGGAAGAAATTGCCATTAGGCAATAAGCCCGCCAGTGTACTTATTATAATATATGTACAGAAATATTAAAATAAATAAATAAATATAATAATATATTTTTTTCATTATACCTATCCAGTTTCGGTTAACAAGGCCATAATCAACTGGATAAACAGTTTAATATACTAATCAACTGTTGATTTTGGCCTTGTAAGCCCGAAATGGTCGTCAGAAGACAAAAAAATTTGTTCATATTAATATTTTTTTTTTAGTTTTGATGACATCCCTGTTTAAGATATTCCCCAGGGCTAACATCAACAAAATGAAGAAATAACTTGTGTGAGTGAAGACTCGTTAGAAACTTATGGATAAAGAAAGAAAAACAAGAACGATATGCATGTTTACAGAAGAGATAAGAAGATAGTATATGAATGGAAATATACTTAATTGTGTTTACATACTTTTTACTTGAAATCAAATGCAAAACAAAAGTTGTAATATTTATTTATTTAATATAAAATATAAGATATCTTAGAATTTAGAATTTATTATATTAGAGAATTTAGACTCTGACACTGAAGTAAAATGCAGAATAGAAGCGGCCCGATCGGCAGTTTTCAAAATGAAAAATCTTCTCCTCGACGACAATATTAACTTAAAGCTGAGACAAAGAATGGTCAAGTGTTATGTGTGGTCAGTTCTGCTTTATGGGGTGGAGGCGTGGACTCTCAAAGTTAATATTATAAACCGCCTTGAAGCATTTGAACCATGTGGATCCACCGCAGAATGTTTAGAATACCGTGGACTGACATGGTCAGTAACACTCAAGTACTACGTAGAGCCAACATCAAAAGAGAATTATTCACCAATGTTAAGCTACGTAAAGTGTTGTACTTCGGCCATTATTCTGAGAGGAGAAAAGTATGCCATCCTTCAGCTCGTCATGAAGGGGAAGATTGAGGGTCGTAGAGGGGTCGGAAGGAAACAGCTTTCCTGGCTGCAAAACATCCGCGAATGGACCGGTATAAGAACTGTGGAGGAGCTGTTTCGCACTGCACAGGACAGGGAGGCTTTCTCTATGGTGGTCGTCAACGTCGGGGGGACCTGATATGACACAAGAAGAAGAAGAATAAGATATCTAACCAACTGAGTCGCGTAGGCCGTCATTGAAAAAATATTTTTTGAGGTATGATATTTTAAACTCTGTATAGATCTGATTTAGATGATTGAGATGTATGAAACAGACTGGAATAATAAATTTGAGTCCTGAGGGGCAAGTCTGGTTCGACCGGCGAAATCAAACCCTAGTGATTATCCATATCTTGGTTATAATTATCGTACGGAGTTCTATGACATCTAAAGATATTGTAGAACTCCATTTAATAATTATATCCATGATATGGGTACATAATCACGAGGGTTTTGATTTCGCCGATTGAACCAGACATGTCCCCCTGACTTCGTCAAACTCTACTCTACGTAATGTTTACTAAAGAAGGAATATTTTTCCCTAAACACCTGATCTCGATTTCATCTTCCTTCCCTATACTTTTATTTTTATGTTTTTTTTATTTATCTTGGTCTTATGTATATTTACTTTGTTCTTTTTTAGCTAATAAGCCCGCCAGTGTGCATTATATTTGTTGTTTTTATTGAAAAACTTTTTAACATCTCAATAGAGACGAAGTTGGGATATTATAGATGAACCAGTAACTCAAGGGACCTACAGGGCTAACGACCTGTCATCGGCCGGTTTACGTGATCACTTTATGCGCTTGAGGAGTTATATAACTCGCAAATTTACAGGTTATTTTTTATTGCAGATTGTCAGCTAGTATCATACTGAGATTGTATTCTGAAAGTTTCATCACAAGGTATCTGTGTACTATGTGTTATGTACGGAATGTTTATTCTATTTTATTGATTAAAGACTGAAGAATCTACTCATTTGATTCTTTTAAAATTTTGCAAAATCTAATACTTGCTTAGACCCCATTTGATTTTGAAGAATCAGATATGCTTCTAATTTATTTTAACCGAAAGTGACCCCAAGCTCAGGAAGCATACAATTTGTTATTTTTATTTTCAAATTGCTAAAAAGGCACATCACTTTCATAAAATGGCATTGAAGAATCATCAAGATTTCATAATAAAATATTTAAACCAAAAATATTTTAATAAACTCATTTCGTGTAAATGCTGGATATTTTCCATACAAAATTTGAATAATTTAGAGAGTGACTTGTTATTGATGAGTTTAGCGTTGGCCACAACCCACTCGTTTTATTTAATTTCTTATTTTTTACTTTTTATTTATTGAAAATGCTGAAAATTTTCATACAAAATTTGAATACTTTGCGGAGTGACTTGTTTGTAAGGAGTATAGCATTGGCCGCAACCCACTCCTTTTATTTACGTCAACAACTGACCAAAATATGAAATAAATTTAAAGTTAATTGTGGATGAATTGTCAGCCTTCGTGGCTCAGTTGGTTGGGTATCTGACTGCTGATCCAAAGGTCCCGGGTTCGATTCCCGGTGGAGACACAGTTTTTGATTGTGTTTTCAGTCTGGATCTGTGATACGATTAATATCGTAAGTCTACAGAATGTGACGACTTATTATTGGGTGCGTGTTAAATAAATATTTGACATAGTATCTGTTTGTTACCCGAGAAGCAATATTAAATAAATAAATGAATAAATAAATAAATAAATAATTAAATAAATAAATAAATAAATGAATAAAGAAAAATTAAATAAAATATTTAAATAAATAAATAAATAAATAAGTAAATAAGTAAATAAATAAATAAATACATAAATAAATAATTGAATAAAAATGGAATCAGTAGATATTATTGCATGCTCGTACCTATACATTAATAATATTGTTATAAACAAGGACACATTATGTTTTATATCCCCAATGGATAAATTATTCATATGGTGATTCAATAAATTTAATACACACGGACAAACTTAATGATTTATCAATAGGTATTAATTTGTTGTTCACCGGGACTTGAATTCACAATAATTATTCATATAATCAAAATAGACAATAACCACATAACTATAGTCACAAATATCGAGTGGTTTTGGACATCGCTCGACTCTTCAATGCGGTATGAAATAAATATATATCTAAATATATAACTAAAAACAACTAAAAAAAGATGGGTCGATGACAGAGCGGTTAGCGCGCTGGGCTAGTAATCCAGTGGTCGCGAGTTCGAATCCTGCCTCGACCGATTTCGTTCACCTATAGCACAAGCATTTATTTGCTTATTTTAGGGAACGTAGGAAGATGTATATGTACTTGTTTAACAATGACATATTCATTTTTTATTAAAAAAAAAAAGAACCTAAATAAAACGAGTTGGTTGTGGCCAACGCTAAACTCATCATTAACAAGTCACTCTATAAAGTACATGATTAAAAGTAAAAGACTTTTTTGATTCTATATGAATTTAATTTATGCGATAGTCCTATTTTGCCTTGTTAAGGAATTTTATAGCTTAAGCGAAATAATCCTATCGCACGTAATAAAATGCATGTACATAGAATCAAAAAAGTGTTTAATTTTAATTTTTTTTTTTTTTTTTTTTTTTTTTTTTTTTTTTTTTTTTTTTTTTTTTTTTTTTTTTTTTTTTTTTTTTTTTTTTTATTGAGTATCATAATATGAACATACACATAGTACAAATATATAAATTAATACAATTTTTTTTTTCAATAGGTACTGTCCCAAAAAAGTTAAAAACTTGTGCTTGGGACAGGAGCAAATAACATATCTACATTTAACATATTACATACATTTTACTTATAATAATAGAATCATTTAATAAATTGTAAATCAAGTTCAACTTACAGCTAATACATACAGATGATTAAAGTTTATTTTTGTTTTTTTTTTTTTAGTGAATATAGAATAAAAACCATAATTTATCCAAAAAGGAGAAAAAAATGAAAATTCACATATACAAATACACATATACAAATACACATATACACATACATACATACACATATACAACATACACACATATAATATACGCATACTTATACACACATGTTCACACATACATATACACATACATACATATACACACATACATATACACATACATATATACACACATATACATATATATATATATATACATATATACACATACACACATACATATACATACATACACACATACACATACACATATATACATATACACACACATACATACATACATACACACATACACCTACACACACATACATACATATACATACATACACACATCTACATACACATACAAACATACACACGTATACACACACATACACATACATACATACACACACATACATATACACATAGTGAATATGAAAAAGGAATAGATAAAAATTTATTGTTATTTTAAAGATTTGATTTTTCTTTTAAAGTCATAAAATTTTTGTGTTTTTTTAATAATGGCAGGTAGTTTATTAAAATATTGTATACCCAGGTATTTATAGTGATGTTGGGCATGCGTCTTATTACATTTCGGTATCATCATATTTCCTATGAGATGCCGTCTCTGTGTACTCACTAGATTTTCAGCCCGCTTTCCAAAGGTATCTTTATGTATTTGTTGTAAAGCAATATTTTTATATAAATTATCTAAATCAGGTACTTGGAATATATCAAATAATTGTTTTGTAGGAAAATTTCTAGGTTTTTTGAGAATGACCTTAATTATTAATTTTTGTGTTATTTTTAGTGATTTTAAGTTAGTCTTATATGTTCCACCCCAACCAATAATACCATATTGTAAAAGAGATTGTACAAGACCATAGTACACTGTCTTTATTATTTTTACTTGCAGTATATTACGAAGTCGCACAAATATATAAATCAGTTTTCTTACTCTTTTTACAAGTTGGTTCAAATGTTCTTTCCACTTTAATTCTTGGTCTATTGTAATTCCTAAATATTTCACTGATTTATTTATCTGTAAAATACTACAATCTACACTTAAACATATATAGATATTATCTATAATGGAAATCTACAGAATAAAAACTTCGTCAATAATTATAAAGTACCTATTCAAATTTCGTGTGGAAAATATTCAGCATTTTCATTAAATGAGTTTGTTAAATTATTTTTGGTTTAAATATTTTATTTTGAAATCTTGACAATTCTTCAATGCCATATTGTGAAAATGATGTGCCTTTTTACCAATTTGAAAATAAAAATTGCAAATTTTATCTTTCCTGACCTTGTTCACTTTGAAATATTGGACAGTTAAAAAAATGAGAAGCACTATTTAGATATCCTTCAAAATTTAATGGGGTGATAGCGAGTATTAGATATACATATTTGCAAAATTTGAAAAGAATCTAATGAACAATTTAGTCTATAATCGATGAAGGAAAATAAACACGCCGTACATAGCACACAGCACACACACACATAAACATTGTGATGAAACTTTCAAAATACTATCTCAGCATGATACTTACTAGTTGATAATCTGCAAAAAAAAGTAGGCTCAAAATTGCGAAATCATAACTCCCCACTATATCCCCTTGGAATAATGGAGGAGTAAAATGATGATATCCTTATCAACGTTTTCTTGTTCTTCACTTCTTCTTCCTGGCCTCTTCCCAACTTATCGTCGATGAAGACCGTTGGGGTCAGCTCTCCTCGTCCTGAAGCTGTACACTCTTCGGTTCTGGGCCGCCTCCAATGTCAATTCTTGTTTCATCAATTGTGAACTCCTTTGCGCCATCCATGTATTTTTGTTCTTCCCCTATTCGTTGATCGGGGGATGTCTACGGCCATAGCCTGGTTCACAATGTGATCCTCGGGTCTTCTTAATATGTGACCATACCATCTCAATTGTCTTTCTTCTAATTTGTTGTTAATGCCTGTTCTTCACGAAAAAAGGAAATCATAAATATACGCCTGATGTCATTTAATACGTTATTGTTGTTTACTTTGTATGATTTTTTTCAATTTTATCAAATACTAAATAGAAATATTAATTACAAGTAGGTATATAAAAAAAAATGAACACTTTTCAAAATTTTCTTTCCGTCGAAATGAAGAATAAATAATATTTCACGTCAGTCCGTAGATTCCATGATGAACCTAAGAAAACTGGAAGGACGAAAATGAACCGATGTTTTTAGTTGCATTACTTACATAATATATGCTTTAGTCCGTGTAGAGCAGTGATTCCCAAAGTGGTCTATATCGACCCCCAGGGGTCTATGACAACCTGCAAGGTGTCTACGTCAGCGAAAAAAAATCTGGGGGTCCATGAGATGAAAATGGGTCTCAACATACACAGATAGGACGTATCGTGTAATAAATTGTTATTATTATTCGTTGTATAATATTTTATTTTAACATTTTTTGTCATGTTTTTTTCAAATTTCCTTAACGTTCCATTATACCAAAACCTTAGATAACATTCCCCTTCTCACATTCATTTATAATGGATGTACGCCTATGCCTGCCTGCCATAAAATCTAAGACCATACAATTTAAATTTGACTTTGATTTTTGTTAGCCTTCGTGGCTCAGTTGGTTAGGTATTTGACTGCTGATCCAAATGTCCCGGGTTCGATTCCCGTAAGTCTCCAGAATGTTGAAACTTGTTATTGGGTGCGTGTTAAATTAATATTTGACATAGTACCTGTTATTTGCCCGAGAAGCATAATATCAGGTAAGTAGGGAGTCTACTAAAAATCGAAAAACATGGCAAGGGGTCTACGACACAAAAAAAAGTTTGGGAATCTCTGGTGTAGAGACAGATTAAATAGATTTGTTTGACGTTTAAGAATATTGTTGTAGGTACAGCAGCATTAAATAAAACTGTTTTGATAGTAATCAGTTCTAGGTAGAGGTGTGTAAATGTGTAAAATATACTGTAGTGGTTGTGATGTTCTAGACAGGCAGTTTATTTATTTGCGTTTCATACACACAGAAAAATATTGTTTTTCGTTTTTCTATAGATAGTTAAATTTATTATTGTCCACACAAAAGTAGGTAAATAAGTTAATAAATAATTAATCAAAATATATGTGAAACATGCAACATATTATTCTGATCAAATATGACCCATTCATTGGCTTCAATTGTCCAAGAGATTTAATTGCCTTTCATATATTTTATTAATTACACTCATACGTACATTATCAGTGGAATTTAATTATCATACGCACAATATTAAAAAAAAAGTTTTTTTTTAATTCGGGATGTAAATGCACTTTTATTGAAGAATGGCGAGGTACCTACATAATAAAAATATGCATGGAGCTGAATTAATATTAATATTTTTTTTTCTAAAAAAAATGAATTTGTCCTTGTTAAACAAGTACATACATATGCATCTTCCTACATTCCCTGAGTTACGCATAAATGTTTGTGATATAGGTGAACGACATCGGTCGAGGCAGGATTCGAACTAACTCGCGACCACTAGATTACTAGCCCAGGACGGTAACCGCTGACATCGACCCATCTATTTAACAAAATATTGTAATTTTAGTAGGTACATATACTTTTGTAGAAAACTTTATTTTTGAAAACATACTTTTATGACAAATATTATTTACCTACTAAGAAGTTTTTATTTTTTTTTTTTTTGTAATACTTCTCGGCCAATTAACGGCAATTTGTATAAAAAAATAATTTATCACGCACCCAATAACATTCATTAGCTCATTTGTTCATTTGCTCATTCTTACATTCATTCGTTCGTTCGTTCGTTCTTTCGTTCGTTTGTTCATTCGTTTGTTCGTTCGTTATGGGCCTAGGTTGAGGCTCTAAGGGCCTAGGCAGTAAAGGCGGGGGTGGGCGGCCGACGCTGTTGCGCCCTCGTCAATTCTGTACATAGAGAAGAGCAGGACGAACGTCTTCAGTCTCGCTCGGCAGTTACTCGTCAAACTGTGGCGAATGTTGTTGTGTGGTTCGGGCACACCGCTGGCGCAGACGTCGGGTCAGACATCCTGTGTTGACAACTAGACGTCTAATCTGACAGGTGATGATTGCGTCGGATGCCCCCGGTGTTAGCCCGCGGAACCTTCGGACGCCAACACGAGGACCGAGGGGTCGGGGTACAAGCCCCTCCGACTTGAAACGGAGTGTACATAGCGGCCGATTTTGAGACCAATCGGAGGCCCTGACGTGTGAGGTTGGATTCTCGGGGGCAGTGGTTGAACCCGATGGATGGTGGATATTTTATGTTTGTCCGATGTTGCGGCTGCGTCCGGTGGTGAACAGGGCCAATGGGCTCTATAGCGTCGCCGGCGTGGAAGTGAATCGCGATCTCCCTCGATGTTCGTTCGTTCGTTCGTTTTTTTCGTTCGTTCGTTCGTTCATTCGTTCGTTCGTTCATTCATTCGTTCGTTCGTTTGTTTGTTTGTTTGTTCGTTTGTTCGCTCTTTCATTCATTCGCTCTTTCGTTCATTAGCTCATTCGTTCGTTTGTTAGTTTGTTCTTTCGTTCGTTCGTGTGTTCATACGTTTGTTCGTTCATTCGTTCGTTCGTTCGTTCGTTCGTTCGTTCGTTCGTTCGTTCGTTCGTTCATTCATTCATTCATTCAAATGAGACTTTCAATCGTGTCGGTTCGTAGTGCCAACGTTAAAAGGACGAGGTAAGGAGCAGATCAAATTGTTTTATTGAAGCCACCCTTGATTTTCCAATACAACATTTGAAAGTGAAGATTTAACGTCATCCCGAACCCACTCGTAAAAGCACACCCCAAAAGCGTTCAACGGTGTTGTTAAAGCCGTGTTTTACCGCCATTTATACAGCCTCCATTATTATTTTATCAACTTCACGACGGTCAGTCCTGTGGGGACCGAAAATCATCAGGCCGAAATCAACTAAAGGGTTTTTTTTGTCGCATTTTCGGGTCAGCCATTTTATCGAGGATCCATGATTATTGTGTAGGTTTTTATCCTCTCTGAATTGTTATTTTGTTACAGCCTTTTTATATTATATAAAAATTTATAATATATTCAAAATTTATTTTGGTAAATTCTAAGTGTCCATAAAATAATTTTCTTCTTCATCTTCCCTCTATCATGCCCTCCACTATGTATATGTTGCATAAGGGCATATTTATCACCATGGAATATGTGGCTAAAGTATGAAGCTTTGCATCCCTTAGCAGCGGTTAGCAACTATCTGTCAATTTCATCGTCATATTCAAAGCTCTTTTATTGGAGACTATCGACCCATGAGATGCCTTCAGTATAGCTACATGTCGAATTCTTCAATTTTATTTACTGTTGACATTTTGAGAGTCCAAACTTCCATTCCACACAACAGTCCTGGAAACACGTATGCTTTAACAACTCTCCATCTTGTACTTAAGTAGCTTAAGTTCTCGGTTACACAGCGATTCTTGCATTCTATAAAAGGTGGATTTCGCCGTATCAATACTAGGGGGGGGGGCAACTCCGGTCAAACAGTAGAATCAAGACCCCCACGATAACCCATCTCGTAGATATAATTATGGAGTTATAAGATAATATTATAATATACTATAGAGCTCCATGAGATGATTTCATCCATATCAATTATTACCTTACAAATTAGTATTTTTTTTAAATAATTATGTCCTTGTTAAACAAGAACATATATATCTTCCTTTTTACTTTAGGTGAATGAAATCGGTCGAGGCAGGATTCGATCTCGGGACCACTGGAATTATTGTAAATGACCACATGTAAATTATTGTGTCGTCATACTATGTATATGTGTGTACTTATATGTGTGAGAGTAAGGCCCTTATTACAGATTCGTTCTCCAGCTTGAGACTGGTCTTGAGGACACGTTCTCAACCAAAATGGTATTTATGGAACAAAAGTCACTGAGCTTGAGCATGGTCTCAAGGAGAGAGAAGGAGACAGTGCTTTACACGAAAAAGAGACGCATATAGACACGGACGAATTTCGCTTTAATTACTATTTTGACGTTTACGTTGTTAGCGGTACTAAAATGGATCGAGAATCTTTTAAAACCTTCCGGTAGTAATTTACATACAATCATTCATAAAATAATTATGTGAATTGAATTTTGTAAGATTTCATAACATTTCCGGTACATCCAATAAATATTATGTTGTTATTCTATGCATGTTGTATCATATTTTGAAATGACTGTCTTCGCCTTACCTGGATCTATTGACTCTAGGTGCACATATTTCCATAATATGCTATATAACAGATTAACGAAGAAGTATTTCTTTTCCTCTTCCGAATAAAATGGTCGACATTTTCACTATTTAATCAGGTATGATGGATAAATTTCTCTACACTTTCGACGATTACCAAGACAACGAATCGTCAATATATCTATAAATACCTATTCCAACTCATTGCTACCAACATACTAATGCTGATATTATTGCCATTCACGAGAAAAAGTACTTATTTATAGAGCTGCATCCACATTTTTTTTGAATACGAGACGGCGTACATATTTTAATTTTGATACGGATTTTCGAGCATGATCTCAAGATGGTATTGAGATGACACATTTGGAGAATGGTCTTGAGAATTATTCTGTAATTCGGGCCTAAAGTGTACTTTATACGGACACTATTTTCAACGCGACCCGGTTTCCAACGCTTAAAATTATATCCAAAATACAGGTTACTCCAAACATCGCTTTACACGCAACGCTTAAAACAGCATCCAAAATATAGGTTACTCCGAGCATCGCTTTACAGTACTTTACACAATTTACACAATTATATTATGTGCAAATTTTTAATATAATATAAATAAATGTATATCGAAAAATTATATAATAATTAATATAGTATATCGAAAGTTTCGACACTTTCCAAATAAACAAAATACATCGCGAGCGAATGTCACACACGTAAAAGTCAACGCAAACGGCAGCCATTTTGACTCGTCGGTAACGACGACAGCGAATAATTTTACAGATTTCTGTTTTACCAAAAAGGATGAAAATCGCGTTGAAAATAGAACACATTCTATTTTTTTGCCCATCGCGTTGAAAATCCCGTCGAAAACTTGAAACCCGTTGAAAATAGTGTTCGTGTAAAGTGCACTTAAGTGTGTGTGAAGATTTTTGTGATGCGTATGTGAATCTTAATGAATATGATGTGTGGTGCGTAATGAATATGATGTGTGGTGCGTAATTTATTTTATTTATTTATTTATATAAGCATGAAAAACAGGCTAGAAGCCCACTGGTTTCATGCATTTATGAACATATATATAATGTATGGAATGATTGGACGATTGAATTATCATCCATACCCCACACATGAACGCACGTACATAATTTTCATCCATGCAGTCATACATTCAGCATTCTTGCACAAAGATTACATATTTAATAAAAATGAGAGAAAAAAAAACAAACAAACATTAATATAACAAGAAACATTGAAAGCGGTAACTAATACATGATATTAAAATTGGCACGTTCTTAAAGCACTCTTGAACAATGCCCGTGATTGTGAAAATATATCGACATTTTCATATTGATAGTGTAGTCTGTTGTATTGACTGAGTGACCGTGGTAGAGGAGCATGTAAGCCCAGGTTTGTATTGTAATGCGAGATGTTAAAAATGTTTCGTAATCTGGAGCATGTTCTTATGGGTATATTTATCTTAACAAGTTCGAGCAAATTGGGAGCACTTAAGTCACAGTGAATAATTTTGTGAATTGTAATTAAATCTATCATGTTCCTCCTAATGATAAACCTATGAATAAAGTGTTTTTATCTTTTGACGAATCGCATTTTTAATAAGTTTAAGTCGAGGGTATTCTCGTGTTGTGTATAGAAATACAAAATAAAAAAAAAGAATACATAATAAAATAACGGGAACATAATATTTGTACCTTAAACCGTAATAATAACTCCCAAAATAATTTAAATTGAAAATTATAGCTATAATAATATTTAGTGTCGTCAGGAGCGGTGCGCGTAAAATACATAATTTTTGTATTGTCTGAAAGGTATTAATGTTTACGACGTCGAGAGCAACAAATTTTCCTCGCCGATTTCTCCGTTATAAAACAACACACTAACGGGTTAACGGGGCCGTTTATCCGCAGGGCGGGGCCTCCAACGGCTATTATCCGTATCCGTTAAGTAGTGACCCTCTCCCGCTTAAATCACGTCCGCAGCTACCGTTAAGTTACTGCTGCGTCACCCGCACACTCCTGCGTCACCCGCACCCCCGGACGCTCCGTCTACTCCCGGAGTTTCCCTGCCCTTCCTCCGGCCCTGCACGGGGGCAGGCAGTAAATATATATTTTGTGTTTTATGTTGTACTTTACGACTAAACACGTGCGTTAAATAAAATTAAATTGTATTTTAATTATGCCTTTTATTTTCCTCCGCAATTAATCCATCAACACCACTTTAATGGCCGACGGAAGTTGATTTTATTAATTCGTATAACAGACGTCGTTTTTCTCTGAATCCCATCACTAACTTGTTTCGATTGTTTTATCTGTGCGTATTTTCGATCGATATATATTTTTTAATATAAAACAGAATTAATACATCCTTGTAACAACTAAGTACTTACATATACAATTTCAATTTATTCAAAATATCAATTATTCTTATTAAAGTAGTACTGCAAATAAAATAGTAGTTATGGGGGGGGGGGACTGCTGCCAACGAACCTATTTTTCAATTTTATATACCATCATTATTTCTTATCAAATCGTTTTGAAAAAAATAATTTAATAAACAAAAATATACCTTAATTTTTTGAAAATGTTCTGTATAAATTCTTGTAGAAAAATAATGGCATACCCCGATATTCAACGTTTATCTTATATTTTTAATAAACTATAAGGCGTAGAGTAATATATTTTTTTTAATTAAAGAAGTCAAAAATATCTAGAAAAATATGATGTGACGTTGCAGTAATGCTTCAGGTTTAGTAAATAAATTATTACTAAACAGTTTAGTGATAATGATGGTATATCAAATTGAAAAAATAGGTACGTTGGCAGCAGTCACCCTCTTAACATAAATTTCTTAATTTTACGCTTCTTATAATGTTACACTTGTGTAACGAAGCGGATAGTAAAATATAAGTTAACATATTCTATGTACAATTTTTTTATTTATATTTTTGTTGTAGTTGAAATAATGTTTATTAATTGATTTATTTATTTATTATATACGCCCTTAATAGGGCATTTACAAGAAATACAAGATAAATACAATAATGTAAGTACAACAAAACAACAATACGTATAAATACATCAATAACATACATAATAAAAAAGTACTATAAACAATAAACAACATAATTCAACATTATAAAAGAAAATAGAGGTAAATGATAAAAAAAAACTAGACACTAAAGAAGAGGAAAACGAATGGGTTGTGGCCAACGCTAAACTCCTCACTAACAAGTCATTCTATAAAGTATTCAAATTTTGTATGGAAAATTTCCAACATTTTCATGAAATGGGTTTGTTAAATTATTTTTTATTTAAATATTTTATTATGAAAACTTGATAACTCTTCAATGTCATTTTATGGAAGTGATGTGCCTTTTTACGAATTTGAAAACAAAAATTTCAAATTTTAAGTTTCCTGAGCTTGGGGTCACTTTGAAATATTTGACAGTTAAAAAAATTGAGAAGCACTATATATCGTTCAAAATCTAATGGAATCTAATCGAGTATTAGATATACATATTTGCAAAATTTGAATAGAATCGAATGAGTACTTAAGTCTATAATCGATAAAGTAAAAAATGAACACGCCGTACATAGCACACACACACAGATACATACATTGTGATGAAACTTTCAGAATACAATCTCAGCATGATACTAGTTGATAATCTGCAAAAAAAAATACCCTTAAAAATTGCGAAATCATAACTCCCCACTATATTATCACCTTGTGTTAGTGAGGAGGGAGATCGCGATCCACTTCCACGCCGGCGACGCTATAGAGCCCATTGGCCCTGTTCACCACCGGACGCAGCCGCAACATCGGACAAACACAAAATATCCACCATCCATCGGGTTCAACCACTGCCCCCGAGAATCCAACCTCACACGTCAGGGCCTCCGATTGGTCTCGAAATCGGCCGCTATGTACACTCCGTTTCAAGTCGGAGGGGCTTGTACCCCGACCCCTCGGTCCTCGTGTTGGCGTCCGAAGGTTCCGCGGGCTAACACCGGGGGCATCCGACGCAATCATCACCTGTCAGATTTGACGTCTAGTTGTCAACATAGGATGTCTGACCCGACGTCTGCGCCGGCGGTGTGCCCGAACCACACAACAACATTCGCCACAGTTTGACGAGTAACTGCCGAGCGAGACTAGAGGCGTCCGTCCTGCTCTTCTCTAAGTACAGAATTGACGAGGGCACAACAGCGTCGGCCGCCCACCCCCGCCTTTACTGCCTAGGCCCACAAAGGGTGTTAGTGAGGAGTAAAAATAAACAGTAGGTATTACATATTCTAATTAAACAACAAAAATAAACAAAGCCAAGTAAAAATAAAAAAATATAATTTGCACTTAAGCATCATAATTGTAAAAAAAGCAATATATACCTAGTAGAAATATAGTTATATATGATAATACATTGGACATTTTATTTATACAGACTTATATCCTTATACATTTGTCGGCCTTCGTGGCTCAATTGGTTGGATATTTGATTGCAGAGCTAAAGGTCCCGGATTCGACTCTCGGTGGAGACACAGTTTTTAATTGTGTTTTCAGTCTGGATCGGTGAGACGATAAATATCGCAAATCTCCAGCATGTGGCAACTGTTTTAAAAAAATCTACGCATACGGTGTACGTTGTACATAAGGTATGTTGAGCTCAGAGATTTGACACTTTCAAATTATAGCATACCTAATATTGTTTGTGACTAAATAATGAGTAAAGAGTTTATGAGTAAATAAATTCCAAAATATAGCATTGTATTTATTTTGAAAAATAAATGCCGAAATATAGCTTAATATTTTTTGCAATTAAATAAATTCCAAAATAATTTGATTCATTAAATGGTGCTGTATTAATTCTAATCCAACTGTCGATTTGTTCAGGAGAACTTTGTTCTCTTAACATATCGACAATGTATCAAGCCAGAATACGCGAGAATTGTATGGAGAGGTCTACTTTTTTCACGGCTTTTCCAACTTTGAAGTCAAAAAACACCAACTTAGAGGCTTCGCAGCATATATGTTCCATACACGGATTTACTCAGAATTCGGAGTAGAACATTTCGTGTGTCTGTGTGTGTGTGTGTGTGTGTGTGTCTGTGTGTGTGTCTGTGTGTCTGTGTGTCCGTGCGTCCCTTATAACTTTTGATCCGCTCAATTTACAGAGCCTAAAATTTCAGAATATATAAACAGTTACAGGCCTACAAAACTTTTATACTCGAAATTTTGAATTTTTGTTTCAGTCAGGAGTTATCAACTTTTGAATTTTTATTTTATTTTTCCATATATCTCAGAAACCATAAACGCTAGAACGCTGAAAATTGGTACAAACATAGACAAATACAAAATCTCAAATTAGTTTTTTCGAAAAAATTCCAGGGTTTCTCAAACATTTTTTATTAAGAAAAATATTTTTTTTATGATAAATTTATGAGTTTAACTGCCTATATTTCCAAAACTTTTACAATTATCGAAAAAAGCCGAAACACCCCAACTAGATAATTTAATTTTATATAAAAAATATTACCATTGTAGAAGAAGATCTCAATTTTTTTTTAACAATTTTTTTAAAAATTGAATTTAGTGACGACATCGCTTCATACATTTTGTATGGCAGTCGCCTATACACAATATGTAAGAAGACTTAATAGTTTGATACTTCATCTCCAAACAAACATACATACCATCATGCTATTTTCATATTCTGGGTAGGAAAAAAGGATCTTCCTCCATACTATCCTATCTTGACATACATACCTACATATGTTGTATAGAAAACAAAATATCTGAAAATATTCAATAATTTGTATTTATGGGTTTATAGTTTGGTACATATTCTTCAACTATACATACTATCGCTATCGACAGTTGGATCTCATGTGTTACATGCAACTAGTTAAATAATTCTTTTGAAAAACTTTTGCAACATTCTTCTTCGGCTTACCTTCTTTTTTTATCATTTTCTCATCCAGTATAAAGCTATATGTACCTATAAAGGTAGGTATATTGAAGTCAAAAGATTTTGTTTAAGGTAATCATTATATATTAATTTAGTTACCCAGTAATCCTTTAGCTAGCTATAAGCTAATTCCATAGCATGCCTTTTCCTCTATGTATAAAGTTTTGTGTCAGGTTGGGGTGAAATACCTTCTCAGACGAGTTACATATAATGGTGTTATTATATAGAAAGAAATTGTAAAATTATAAATATTTAATGGGTGTGTATATCAGTTATATCTATTGATTTCTTAAAAAATAATCCATTCTATAAAAAATATTAATTTTGTATAAGTACATAGCATTCTACCACTGAACCATCGATGGATGTGATGTTAAGCTGTGAGGCACCGGCTTAGAATAGTGCTTCCATTCTTTTAAATCATTGTTTTCGAGTGTCAGCAATGAGGTTCAGCAATGAGGTTCACCACCCATTCTGAATGTAGTGCCTTTTTTGGTGAAACGAGACTGGTGTGTGGGTATACATAGATGTGTTGTTCTCCCTTTTATACTGCACACCCGCACACCTTTCGCTGGTTACCCCACATTGTGGGATGTGCCGTGATGGTATGAATGAATGAATGAATTCTTGCATTGGTGGGACTGTCAGTATGCTTAGATAACTCTGCAGTTCTACAATTTATTCGCTGTGTCTAATTCGCTAATTTGGAAGTGGAAGTTCACTTATTAATAGATTTTAAAATCTTTGCATAATTTTATTTTCACCAACATCAAAATCGGTCCCCTGTAACATAGTGATGAACAAACCCAAGGACATGAGTCTCTAATCTTAGTTTCGGGTTAAGTCTTGCAGTCATATGTGTTTTTTTTTTTGGTTTATGTATATCCAGGCTTTTTCTCTTGAAGGTCAGTTATTTCAATGAAACATACAAAAATTAGATTACAAATAAAGGATGGGTAGTGAATAAGAATGACGTATATTTTCTTTAAATATAGCAAATGGGTTCTATATCAACTTAATATACTATAGAACTCCATATCATAATTATTTCCATGATATGGGTAATCACGAGGGTTTTGATTTCGCCGGTTGACCAGACTTTCCCCCAGATCTTGATCTTGCCGGTTTTGTAATTATCATGGCCTTATAAGACTGCAAGATTTATTTATTTATTTATTTAATATTGATTCTCGGGCAACTAACAGGTTCTATGTTCAATATTAATTTAACACGCACCCAATAACAAGTTGCCACACTCTGGAGACTTACGATATTAATCGTCTCACAGATCCAGACTGAAAACACAATTAAAAACTGTGTCTCCACCGGGAATCGAACCCGGGACCTTTGGCTCAGCAGTCAGATATCTAACCAACTGAGCCACGAAGGCCGACGAAGATTTGCAAGACTTTTGCATATCACTGCTTCAACAATTTGTGATAGTTCCTATCTGTAGGTATATCGTGCATTAGTTTTTGCCTTTTTTTTTTTTGTATTTTATTATTTTCATAAAATATTTTTTTATTACAATTATTTGTTACTTGTTCCAATGTGTAAGTAATCGAATATTTTTATTATTGCATATGCGCAAACATTGGATTTTTTTCCTGTCGGGAGTCAAAGATATTTTTTAAAGTAGGTAAATAAGACAAAAATGACCTAATAAGTCTGGCGCAATTCAGGGGTGACTTCTATGCGAAAAATTCATTGTCACCTCAGGTATAAGAATTGTTGCTTCATTATTTACAAAAAACCAATTCTCTCAATAGATGGCATTACAACAAAAATAAAAAAAATAATAAGAATGTTGTTCATAATTTCACACATAGATGGTTGTAGTAAAAATCCTTATTTCCTCAAGCGAAAAGAATTTCAGAAATGCAATATATAGAACTTTCAAAAATTGAATTGATAGGGATCTCATTAAAGAGGCATAATTGGTGAACGTTGCGCAAGCGCATAAAGTGATCACGTAAACCAGCCGATAACAGGTCGTAAGCCCTGTAGTTGCCTTGATTTCCCGGTTCTCCTACAGTAAATATTCCAACTTCGTCTCTATTGAGATAATTAAAAATCTGTTAAAAATATCTTTGACTCCCGACAGGAAAAAAATCCAATGTTTGCGCATATGCAATAATATAAATATTCGAATATGAAATTTGTTGACATACAGATAATATATTTTTTTGTCGTAAAAATCGCGGTGTCAAAACAGCTTTAATTTGTTTGCAAATGCACATCAGCTATAATCTTCCATTTTAACCAAATACTGAAATTCAATTACTGGATTAATACTCTATACCTTTACATACATAAATATTGGATATGTGTATTTAACTGGTGCATCAGTGTCCACGTCCTGTATTAGTTAGTAACACATCGATATCCGCCCCTTCACTTGCCAAATTCTCCCGCATATCACCAAATTCCCGATAAGTTGAATTAACATAAGCCGGCAACGCTTGGAGTACATTCTCTCACAAATGCCAGAAATAGTTTCCTTTGAATCCGTTGCAAATATACATAAATGCATCGGATTATGGACCAGTTGGATGAAGTGGTATGACGTTATACATGCAATTATATCGATAAGTTCAGGATAGGAACTGGTGTATCCATGGACCAGTTGGATGAAGTGTTAAAATAAATTATGTAAATGTAACTAATATAATTTATACATTCACATAGTATGGATAAGTGACACAGCAAGCACACAAGACCGCAGCAATCTCGGGCTGTCTGAGGGAAACTATATGGAAGAACAAACACATGAGCACAGTGTAAAATGAGGATCTACAAAACATGCGTCAGACCTATCCTAACATAGGCCATTGAATCCAGAGCTGATACGGTCCGTAACAAACAACTTCTGCGCACCTGTGAAATGAAAATATTGCAATGCATAGCTGGAAAAAGTCTTCGTGATCGAGTCAGAAATACAGAGATCCGAAGAATCTGCGAAGCTGAGGAAATTGTAAGATGGGGGCACCAAAGAAGAAGGTACTGGAACGAACACGTCAGCCGAAGATAGGATCCCAAAGATATCCCGAGACAAGGTACCGGAGGTTTCTCGACCACGAGGACGCCCACCAAAAAGATGGCGAGATAGTTGGTAGTCCACATCACAGAAGGCTGAAAATGCAGCATAAAACAGGCCCTGGGCCTAATGAAAGAACAAGAAGAAGAAGAATAAGACCCCGATTTTCGACATTTATCTTAAATTTCTAAAAAAACTATAGGCATAACTATCATTATATTTTTTGTTATAAATTAAAGAAGATCAAAATATCTGGAAAAATACGATGTAACGTTGCATTAATGCATCAGGTTAAGTTAATAAACCAAAAAAAAAACTTTTACTTCGCAATGGCACTGAATGGAAAATAAATGTTATTTAGGATTATTTACTAAAACAGAAGCATTAATGCAACGTCACATCATATTTTTCTAGATATTTTTGTCATCTTTTATTTAAAAAAAAAATGTGTTGAAATACGCCTTATATTTTATTAAAAATATAAGTAATCGTTGAAAATCGGTGTATGCCATCATTTTTATACAAGAATTTATACAGAACATTATCAAAAAAGTAAAGATATATTTTTCTTTATTAATACCCAAACTATCTAAATTATTTTTATCAAAACGATATGATAGGAAATAATGATGGTAGCTATATCAAATTGAAAAATAGGTACGTTGGTAGCAGTCCCCCCCTTAATTGGTCCTCAAATGGAGTATTATTGTTTACGTATGTTATTCAGACTATGTTTACAAAAAAAAAAAAAATAATAAAATATCCAAATTAAAATTACCTGCTTGGCAAACTAAATAATTATAATAACAACTCTCCCCATGAAAATGAGTCTTTTTTGTAGATTTAAGAATCAATGTAGTTAACCCTCTAATAATGTTGTTTTTTTTCATTTTTACTCATAACTACCCCAAGGGGATATAGTGATGCGAATTGTTAATTCGCAATTTTTGAGGTTAAGGTAAAAAAAATACAGTAAATTTATATTTGATAAAGAAAATTTCTTGAACCTACATATGTACATAGATGCGAACTGACACTGCTTTAAAAGGCTAAGAACCTGTTCTGAAGCAGTTTATGATTTTATATAATATTTGTATGTTTTTAGTGCACGTGTGTTTCTGCCATTGTAAGTTTTCGTAAATTTTTTTTTTTTTAAAGTTTGGTCTGTATTTTTAACCGATTTTTAATTCCCTTTTTAATTTTATTATTTTTTAGGCCTAGGTATTTCATTTCCATGATGGGTGGATGGCAGAGCGGTTAGCGCGCTGGGTTAGTAATCCAGTGGTCGCGAGTTCGAATCCTGCCTCGACCGATCTCGTTCACCTATAGGACAAGCATTTATGCTTAGTTTAGGGAACGTAGGAAGATGTATATGTACTTGTTTAACAAGGACATATTCATTTTATTTAAAAAAAAAAAAAAAAAAAAAAAAAAAAAAAAAAAAAAAAAAAAAAAAAAAAAAAAAAAAAAAAAAAAAAAAAATTATGTAAATTGATTGCTTTGAATTCAAGGAATTCAATATGTCTAAGACCAAAATTTGACTTTGTTTATTTGTCTAGTCTGTCTAGTTTGGGTTGGTTGGAATTATTGGTTTATTATTTATTGGATTTATTGGTTATTAATATTGGTTTATTTGTTATTGTTTTGTTTATTTTTGCCGTATGTTATCAAATCGCGCCCGGTTAATCTGCATCTATGAAACATGTCGGTAGAGCTGGACCTGTGTAGAAAGAATGGTCATATGAATTTATCCCTCACATATTACAAAATTTCTATCTAAAATAATAATGCTCTCAAATAACAGGGTTGTCAACTTGGATTTATTTGATTTCTATAGTTAGAGAAAAGCAAAAAAAAAAATACACATATCAGTCTTATTCATAATATTTACTAATACTGTGGTAAAAACATTATATAACAAAAACACAGTATAAGCACTTATATTCTTGACTATTCATAATAACATTTATATACCAATATAACAATAACGTTGCTATGTTACTGTTTGAGCTGACAACGTCGCAATTCATTCATGTTTCTCCGGTGATTTGACATTTGTCGATATTTTGAAAAAAAATATATAATATTTCTTATAGTGTTTGGGCTTTATTTTTATATTTTGTTTCATGAATAACATTATTTAGATATTTATATGAAAAACTATAGCGAAAACAGGAGCAATAATGAAATACCTTAAATTAATATAGGTACCCATTCTCAAATGATCTGTCAGTGGTTATGACAAATATTTTTTGTGATTCGTTTTTTTTTTAATTGACGCGAAACAATATGTTTGATCGTATTTATAATTATCTGTTGTTTTATTAATATGTGAAAAGAAATAGAAAAATAAAAATCACGTCGCTTCACACATGTCTAAAATAATTGACATGTAATGCGACCATCGGCAGCATTCGGGAATTATCGTAAATATTCGGTCCCTATACACTTCTTATATTGCTGTTAAAATAACCTAGTACCGTGTTTATCTTATATAGGCGTAATGTAGCCGTTATATAGTATTATTGCCTTATATAGGTATGTTATTATGAATAGTACTGTTGTTATACACTGTTTTAAACCTAACATAAGTTATTATGAATAAGACTGTAAATCTTTAGATAAAAATATTGCATTTGTTTTTATTTGTGTAAAATTAATTCTTAAGTAATATAATAAAAAAAATGTCCAGTTAAATGTTATAAATAGTCATCCATACAATTTTATAATTGTTTCCACATTTCCTCTCCATATAAAATTATATTTTGTATAGTATAATTTGTATATTTAGTGTAGGTTATATTTCTTCTTAGTTCTTTAAATTCTATTCAAAGTCTTGTATCTATTTGACTCACAAAATATATTAATTTTATGAATGTAAAAAGGGTTAGTAATCCAATGGTCCCGAGTTCGAATTCTACCACGACCGATTTCGTTCACCTATAGCACAAACATATGCTTTATTTAGGAAATGTATGAAGATGTATATTATGTATTAGTTCCAAGAACATATTCATTTTTTGAAAAAAAAATGTAATAATATAGAAGGTAGAATTTTCCGTTTTTTTTTTGTTTTCTTTCATTTTTATGTTAATTTGAAAAAGTGAGAAAAGTCCACAAAGTGAGTAAGTATATAATTGATGTTTGTTTAAATAAATAAAATTGTTCATGCATATTTTTCTGTCATAAGTTTTAGGGACAATATATTTGTTGATAAATAAAAAGATTTTGTTTTGGTAACCCTTGTTAAAATATTCGTTACGTCACATGAATGCATATTCACACTAGAATGGTATTTCAAATTACATTCATTCATTTTACATGTACAATGTACCTACATAATATATACGCAATTTAATATTTAAAAAAAAAAAAAAGAATGGATATGTCCTTGTATAATAAGTAGGTACATATACATCCTTAATACATTCCCTAAACTAAGCTTAAATGCTTGTAATATTGGAATTAGTTTTTTGTATGTGATGAATGTATTATGTACCTATTGCTAATTTTAATTAACACAGATACATTGTGATGAGACTTTCTGAATAATAATCCAATCTCGATGATACTTGTTGATAATCTGCAATAAAAAAAATAATCTAAAAAAATCAGAACTCATAACTCCCCACTTTATCCCCTTGGGGTAGTGAGCAGTACCTATAAATGTAAGGATTTTGAGTTGACTGGATGCCAATTTCATCTGATTCTATTCCCCAAAGTTAAGGTAAATTTTTTTTTAAATTTATTTTGTCTCGCATGCGTTTTGATTTCACCAATTTGAAAATATCATTGGCCATTTATTTAATTGAGTATTATATTGAAGTTAATATAATCCCAAAACTCTTCTCTATGGATACTGTGTAGGTACTATACGATAAAGGCTTTTGTGAACGGGCAACCGATTCAGATAGTAATCTGGCGAAAATACATAAAAACGATGCTTCGCGTTGATGACAGTTGTGCGACTAATTTCATCGCCAAAGGAGAGCGATGAAATCTAAGATATTATACTATTTAACCTCAATTGAGATTAAAATGGTCTGATGATATGCGAAATCCGTACGGATGCATATATATTTACATACATACATACATACCATCACGCCATGTCCCTTGCGGGGTAGGCAGAGAGAACCGAACGCCACATTTTTCTATCCTGGCACGCATTTCTCGCCTCGTCCACATTCATGCATCGTCTCATACATGTTCGTCTGTTGCTCACATTTGTAACATTTCCGTCTTTCAGAATATCGTTCACATGGTCGTTCCATCCCTTTCTTGGGCGTCCCCGACCTCTCATTCCATTCCTTTCCGCTTTGTATATTTTCTTCGTCAAGCGCTCCTCATTCATTCTCCCCATGTGACCAAACCATCTCAATGTGTTCACCTTCATTCTAGTAATGCATATATATTTAACTGATGCAATATTGATTTAACTTATGATTTGAATCTTGATGAAGCGAAAATGCATTATTTCAGTGTAATATTACTTTAAAATATCTAATATTTTGAAAAAAGGTTTTTTTTTACTGTGACAAATTTTTAACATCTCAATAGAGACGGAGACGGAATAATTTAGAAGAACCAGGAACTCAAGGTATGTACCTACAATGCTTACGACCTGTCATCGGCTGGTTTACTATAATAATAATTGATAGATAATTTAATTTATATAGCGCCATTTTTGTGTTTTCACCTCAAGAGCGCTAAATCACTTTATCAACGTTCACCAATTATGCCTTCCTATTGAGTTACCTATAAATCCAATTTTTGAATGTTCTATATAAATTAATTATTAAAATCTATTTGAAAATAAGCTCTCAAACACCATCGCCATCTACGAAGTTACGAATAAACCTTTTTGTAATGCCATCTATTAAGAAATTGGTTTGTAAACAATGAAAGCAACAGTCTGAACTGCGCCAGAATTATTAGTTCATGTTTTAGCTTGTATGATTACCTGTACCAATGTGAATGTAAATCGAATATTTTTATAGTTGAATGTAAGCCCGATATTGGCTTCCGACATTGATAACATCTTCAAGAAAAGGCTAAAGCAAAAATATTTATCTGACAATACCTGATTACATCTTCCTCTCCTCTTCCTTTCCTTATCCTTAAGTCTTCCTATCATTGCTATGAATTGTTCTTATATATCTATCTTCTTTGTTTTATTTTTTACTTTTTTTCTGCTATTTTTTATTTATTTTGTAATGTAATTAACTAATTGCCATAGTACACATTATTTTGTATATGTAACATTTACTTTGGTTGGTTGGAAGAAATTGCCATCAGGCAATAAGCCCGCCAGTGTACTAATTATATGTACAAGAAGACTAAATAAATAAATAAAAATCAAATGTTTGTGTATTCATATGCAAATACATATACAAATATTCAAAATATAAATTATTTAGAAAAAGAAACATCTAGGAAGATTCGAAAGAACATTGAGTAAGAACTTAATTCGAATCTTTATATGGTTAATTGCAACAAGATTGGTAAAAACCTAAAAGAGTTTATTGATAGATTTCTCATATGATGATTTTATTATATTGGAACTAATTTATTACTGTTTATATGGTAGGTACCTATTGTATGTAATTAAAAATTCGCAAGTTTTTTTTTTGGCAATAGTAAAAAGTTAACTTTTCAAAGTGAAAAATTGTAGGAATTTATTCTGGCTCTAGACATCTATATAAAGTATATTTACACATTGTTATTTTGACTGAAAATTGTACTGTAGTTTTGTACTCAAAATTTCGTCTGTAAAAGTTTTAACAAGTATTTATGAAGTTGATACGATAAAAACCACCATAGTAAGAAGAACATTCACCGTAAGAGAGAATACTACAAATAATATATGAAACAAGCTTATTAAGTAAACAAAACGAAACATTTCGTTGGATTGAAAAGACTTTTAAAGCAACAAAAGATTAAGGAAAAGATATATTTTTTTTAAGAAATTATGTAGCTCAAAATTTTTGTCGTAAAATTGTGCAAAATATTTTTCCAAAGCCGTTCACAAAAAAAAGCGTTAATATAGTGCCTTCCACGCTTTTATTCGTTCATTCATTCATTCATACCTTCACGGCATATTCCACTATGCCGAGTAATCTGCGACAGGTTTGCGGGTGTGGAATACTTTAAAGATGGAAGCACGACATTGAATTTTGATATAAGTAAGATTTTCAATTTATTTTTTATTTTTTGTTGTATTTTATAAACTATAATTATGAAAAATAAAGAAAATTATATTTAATTTTACGTTCTACTTAAATTTTCCGCAAACGCGACACCCATTCACGGGTATCGCTCTATGCTGAGCATCGTCAGAATGGTGAACAATAATGATGAAGACCATCTATGTATAGATTCACAAAGGGGATGACAATAATAGATAAGGAAGTGGGCAATTCTAAGAAAAATTAAATACCCGAAAGACATTAAGGTAAATATGTATGTAGGTATAATAAAAATACAATTGTAGTGAAGGAATGAGTATACTAATATAGTATTAAAAGGACAGCAATTATATTGAATTTTGTAATATTTGCATTGAACTTGCATTCAATTATCATAATTTTCTTGTAATTACATTCATCGAATTTACCACCATTTTTTTAATAAATAAAAATAAGCCGGCGAACAATTTTTGCGCACCATCCATCCAAGATTCATAAGCTTTCGAATATCCTCTATGCTTCAGCTTGAAGACCCAACTGGTTGGAGTCCAATTATCACGCCATATGAAGCAAGAAGGGGATGTGTTTGGTAATAATCATATACCTACAATAATTTGTACAAATCTATATTATTTGTGTCTACCAACATATTCGTTTGTATATATCTACATGTATTATTAGAAAGTGACTATATATTAATATGTTTATACCCGAGTATTGAATTACACTAGATACACTAGCTAACACCAATATTGTATTATAACTCTGGAATTGACTATATAAGTGATGAAGTAACGTTGTCTCAATCCATACAAATTAATATTTATCTTCTTCTTCTTCTTCGTTAACCTATACGGATCGAAGCGGGGGATCCGAATCCCCCAAAAATGACATTTAGGTCAATAACTCGGTAACTATTTGACCAATTGAATTCATATTTGTTGTTATCTTTAAAAATATGATATAGAACATTTATTCATTCATTATTAGTTTAAAAACAATAAAAATAAGTTATAATAATTTCAAAGTTTTTTCGTTAACACACTGGAAATTCATAGTTATAAATAAAATATTTATAAAAATAAATAAAAACACACAGTTTTAATCCACAAAAGGAGTCAAACTGAGGCAGAGTTTGATTTCTGCCTCTGAGGATGCCGGCTGTGTTCGGCGAAAGCGCTCAGGCTCATTAAAGTCATACTCCTTTTGTGGATTAAAACTGTGTGTTTTTATTTATTTTTATAAATATTTTATTTATAAAATAAGTTATATTCAATTATTTTATTTCATAAATATTCGCGCCTAAGAAGGTAAACAATAAATACCCTTCGATCGGTCGATGTCATGTGGTGGACACTGGACACATGTGGCAGACCTTTTTTTATTTATTTTTTTTTTTTTTATTGAGTATCATAATATGAACATACACATAGTACAAATATTTAAATTAATACAATTTTTTTTTTCAATAGGTACTGTCCCAAAAAAGTTAAAAACTTGTGCTTGGGACAGGAGCAAATAACATTTAACATATTACATACATTTTACTTATAATAATAGAATCATTTAATAAATTGTAAATCAAGTTCAACTTACCTTTGTTTTGTTGTTTTGTGAATGCCTGCTATTTCATGTTATTTGTTTCACTCATACTTATGTGGGATTAGGGTACAGCAAAGTGGGAAAGAGACAGCGTCATTATAATATGCTCAATCTTTTGTAAAAACACGTGTTGTGTTTTCAACCAAACAAGTGCATTTGTTGCGTCTTGTAAGTGGTTTACAAACTAATATAGTTTAAATACTCGGCGGATATTTTGTGGTTGTTCATATTAACCGTTTTGGCATGTGAATTTTGCCCTAAACCACTATATATTGAGTCACTATGCGACATTTTTCGGCAGCGCTGTCCTGCCATCGACCGGGAGATGTATTGAGGAAAGTGTTTTTGTTTATAAGTTTAATGCCGGTGTTTATATGTTTGTGTATTTCAAGTCTCCACTCCACTCTTGACAGCCTTCCCCATAAAAAACAAGAATACTATACAGAATCAAATCCGACCCTGTACCACCCCCGCCCGTCTTGACACCAATCCGTCCACCACCAACCCCCTCTACTCACACCCCCCCTCACACATCTGACACATCCAAAAACTAAACATCAACACTCAGTCTCAACTAGCCGGTCGATGGCAGGACAGCGCTGCCGAAACATGTCGCATAGTGACTCAATAGGGCAAAATTCACATGCCAAAACGGTTTACAAACTTTTTATTTTATTTTTTTTTACTTAGATTTAATCACAATTAAAAAATAAACAATCTTATACATATTCATCATGGGTTCGAAGTTCGATATATACGATCGGGCCGTAAATGCAAAATTATTTCTTGCACAAATTACAAACGAAAACATGATTATTACATATTACTTGTCGGGAAACTAACAGGCACTTTGTCAAATATTAATTCAACACGCACCCAATAACAAGTTGAAACCTTCTGGAGACTCACGATATCGTCTCACAGATCCAGACTGAAAACAAAATCACAAACTGTGTCTACACCAGGAATTGAACCCGGGACCTAAGGATCAGCAGTCAGATACCCAACAGACAAATGGTAGTGATTTTTTTTTTCTTATATTTTTGATGGGTAAGGTGACCTGTGTATTTTTATTATAGAATATTATACATAAATAGGAATATTATTTTAAAGAACATTAATTTATTAAATTTTAAGTTAATAATATCACAAATTAATATTGTGTATGTTTTATGAAAAAAAAGGTTAATTCGAAGACAAAAAACTCAATAGGTATTTCCCTAAAAATAATCTATATTTTCCTTTTTTAATGCCTAATCATTTTGAATATTTAGTTAAAAAATCATATCTCAAGAATATTAAAAAATATTAACTAATATAAAATGAACTAGTTAAGAAGCACTGGTCATTTTTTTTCAATGTAACAGTCGATTCATTGAACATTCATTTAACAGATGATTATGGTACTAGCTAGGCGTCAATGTGGAGAGCTTCGTATTATTATTACATTGTATATTTCTATGAACATGAGCTGGGGATCGAAAGACCCCGCTTCGGACCATGCGCAATTTTTCGATACTTCGGGTGAGGAAGGTTAAATAGACATAGTTGGTCTGTTATTTAGAAACTAAGCCTCCTGGGATGACGAAGTCCAACTATCCTTCCATCTCATGTTTGGTCCTCCGGGTAGACTGTGGCCAGAGGGGAATTTATTCGCCGCTATATACGCAAGTCTATCACTGTCCATCCTGGCTACATTGGCCCTATAATGTCTTCTTCTGGATCTACTTCATAGAACACATGTTTTAAAAATTAACAAATGAATCAAATAATGAAAAATGTATGTATGAAGAAATCCATAGAAATAGTTGTTTGGGGATCGTTTTTGATGGTATGGCTCTTGTGGGGGATGAATTATTGAGAATTTGATACCCTGTTCCACGTACTCGTTTGGATCGAGATCGAACCGATCGGACGAGGAGCCTTATCTCATTTGGGTTGGGATCGAACCAACCGGATGAGTACCTTTTTCACGATTTGTCCACACGTGTCATATGGACAAACCGTTCCCCAATTGTACTGCGCAATACATGAGATATCCACGCAGCATATATATTAAGATACAATGTTATACACAAGAAATTAGACACAGTGGGTATATCATTATAATGAAATAGTTTTAGAAGAACTTACATGTGTTTATTAGCCAACATAATTACAATTATAACAAATTAATTAAATTACGATTATATTTCGTGGAATCGGAGAGACACGTTAAGGACAATGACGTAGACGCGACCCGAGTGAAACTTCCACAGAGAATGGATTGCAGTGGTTCGGTCGCTCCTTATATACCCGCGTTCGACTGGTAGGGAAAGTAGTGATGTGCATTAGTCGAGCCGCCACAGTTGCTTTTGCGACATATATCGGCGAACTTTCGAACACATTGCTAACAGGTGCCACAGTGAAACGCCTGGCTGCAAGCCCTAGCTTAGAAACTGAGGGTAGCGATGCTTCTCAGCTAGTATTGAATAATTTAGATTTAAGGGTTTATAGTTTGGTATGTGTTCTTCAACTATACTTACATAATATTGCCATCGACAGTTGGATCTCATGTGATACATGCAACTAGTGGTATAACTTTTATTGTACATAACTGTCATGATGCGGTAGGTACCTACGTATGTTATAATTGTTATAGTCGATAATTTATTTTAATGTCTACGCAGACGATGGGTAGGAAAGTTTATTTGTTTCATTCATTCATACCATCACGACACGGTAACCAGCGACAGGTGTGCGTGTATTACCTTATAAAAGACAGCGCAACACATGAGGGTATAGTATACTCACACACCAGTCATGACTCACCATAAAAGGCACAACATTCGGTATGTGTGATGGTGAACCTCATTGCTGAACTATGTGAGATGTTATTGATGCCTGTTATAGGTATAGGAAGTTGGAAAGCTATGAACAAAAAATTAAAATGGGGGGCAAGTCTGTTCCAACCGGCGAAATCAAAACCCTCACGATTACCCATATCATGGATATAATTATTATATGGAGTTCTATAATATCTTCAGATGTCATAGAACTCCATGATATGGGTAGTCATGAGGGTTTTGATTTCGCCGGTTGGACCAGTCTTGCCCTCCCTGATTCGAATCTCAAGGGAAAGACTACGACTACAGCAGTTTGCTGTTTGGGGTCCTGTATTGTTCAAATTGTCTCAAGACAAGTCTCGAAATAGACTGTAGCGCCATCGGAAGACGAAGAAAAAGAAGGAGCTTCACAATGTGTACAATATATAAATTTAATTCAAGCAGATCAAATTATATAAAGATATAGATATCATATAATTGTAATAGAAATAATGATCGGATCTCAAATTTAACTCAATACACGATACACGTGTTGTGAACAATATTATTATGTACATAACATACCTGTATGTGTACTACATATTATGTACATAAGTGTAGGCCTTAATACACCTTCATTGTGTATTTACATAATATTACTCTGTTGTAAATGTTGTCAATCTTTGTTTTGTAACTGCGCGAATTTCTGTATCAGAAATTATCACAAACGTTGAGGTTTCTCTTCTTATTCTTCAAGACCTATCTCTTTCCATTGCTGGATATGAGCAAGGGCGGATCTAGGGGGGGGTCATGGGGGTCATGACCCCCCCCCCTGGGCTGGGTCCAGGACCTAGGTGGACCACTAATTAAAATTGTTAAACATGATTTTTATATATTTTTTATCAAAGTATATTTTTAAGTAGGTACAGTATTTACATTTATTTATAAAATACCTACTTTTTACTTGTATCTATTTTTATCAAAATTAAATTATAACTTCTTGTGCCTTGACCACGACTATGTGACCCCCCCCCTGTCGCAAAAGCTGGATCCGCCCTTGGATATGGGCCTTTTCTAATTATTGTCTCTGCTGTCTTGTCCGCATCCAGATTCCTTTTTTTTTGGAAAACAAACAGGATACAATGTTATAAGTAAAGATAATATGATAATATGAAAAAGGACTATGAGTTAATTGCTTCCCAATAATATGCTTTCACGTAAGATTAACAATTATAAAATGATAACTATAGTACTGTTTGTAACATTTATTATGTAAGTGCTTAAAAGCGAATTGTGCAAAAGTTGTTAGTTACGCAGAGAGGCATGGAGAGAAAAATGCTGGGCATTTCATTGAGAGATCAGAAGACAAAAAATGTATAAGAGTGAAAACTAAAGTTGTGGACGTAGCTGAAAGGACGGCTTCCCTGAAGTAGAGCTGGGCAGGTCATATTGCCAGATGTACTGACCAACGATGGACAAAAAAAATCCGAGAATGGCAACCTAGAACGGGAAGAAGAAGTGTGGGAAGACCACAGGCTAGATGGTCGGATGACATCAGAAAGACTGTGAGAGTAAATTGGATGCAGTGTGCCCGGAACAGAGACATGTGGAGGAGGAGCAAGGGGAGGCCTATGTCGTAGATGTATTCTTCAACAGTTTCAATTACTTTATCATCAATTTTTATATTTCTGTTGAACGGACTCATGATTTTGGTTTTGCTGTGGTTCATTGAATGTATTACATATTGGATTGTTAATATATGTATGATTAGATACTAGTTGTATGAATAGAATATAATTTTAGATCGTTCATAAAATAATAATAATAATAATACAACATGAGCATATTATATACGTTATGAATTGAGACGTTATTATGATTGACAATAGATGGCTCTTATTTCACCGTGTGTGTGGAACGGGATGAGGAATGCGGTGGATGTGGAACGTAATCTAAGGCAAAATGATACTCCAACCATACAAGACGTAAGTATAGGTACATACATGGTTACGTAGAAGGGATGTTTCCCGAAATCCATTCGACTGATTTTGCAAAGACTAAACATCATAATATATCCTAGCGGATCCTTCAACCGCTAGATTCTGTCGATGAATAGAATCACAATACACAATGCCTTATATAAATATCTTCATTTTGGCATCAAATTAATTCTACATAAGGCTTTGTGTGTCTACATAAGTACCTATATAGTATTCATTATTTAAAAAAGATTGGGTTGTGGCCATCACTAAGCTCTCTACTACATATTTTGTGTACCTATATTTTTTCTTCTTAACTGCATTTTTATGTAATGAATTTCTATTCAATCTGGTAAAATAAAAAATCAAGATAGTAAAATATAGTATTAGGTTCTCTCTGCTTACCCTGTGGTAGGAATATAGCGTGATAGTAGCGTAATAGTACATCAATATTAATTTTATAATCCCATACTTTATTTTGCTCTAAGCATATTAGTGCATTTTTTATATTATGATTTATTTTTGTATTTTTTTATTTCCATTGTTGTTTGTGATATTATCACTTTTTATACATATACGAGTGATATTGGCATTAACTAATACAGTATCACTGTCTCGAGATGTATTGGCCCCGGCATAGGTTTTTTGCCTAGTGGGGCATTGCAGATTCAATAATTATTGTAATGTCATCAATGTTTGTATGAATATATAAATGAATGAATTCAATTTTGCCATAGAGAAGCTATTATGCTTCTTTATTAGATATACATTTTTCATACAAATATGCATTTTTTTTCACATTGATATTAGGTACAGACCGTAAAATATTTTCTTTAGAGGTTGACATTCCCTGAATGCATTTTTGATAAGTGTATTTCTATTGTATCAAAAATTCAACAATATCAATTTTCCAGATCGTGAGAGCATTTTGAAAATTTTGACAGATAAAAATCATAGATACCATGGAAATATAATCAGCTCATAATTTTAGACTTTACTTTACTTAGACTTTACATATTATATGATATAAAAAACATGGTCAATTGGAATTACATATAGTTTGGGCTTTGTACCTACACATAATATTTTACAGAAGTAAATAACAAATTCATGATTTCAAACATTAATATATTGTAGGAGAACTGGTAAATCAGGCACCCACAGGGCATACGACCTGTAATCTGCTTGCTTACGTGATCACATTAAAAGCATTGCGCAGCGTCCACTTATTAAGTTTTTTTTTAAATATGCCAATTTTGTTTGATATTTATTTTATTTATTTATACATTCTCAAAATATGACACTGTGCATTTTAAGGACATGCGTGTTGGTATGGGTGTGTGGCGAGGATGTACCTCCCCAACAATGATGCCATCTCGCTCGGACGATCTCGCTTCTCACGAAGATTGCCGAGGACGACCGAAGGACACCGGGTCCTGAACCAACCGCCTACAATGAATCGTCATTAGTGGTGCAAAGTTCGATATTTTTGTAAGATCCTGTCTTTTCAAATCGATTCATGAAATTTATGCGGATCATAAATTCGCTCTTCGATTGAATATGATTCAAATATGGTTACCTTATCTATCGTACATAACATGTATGTAGTATGACAGAGAAAACAAAACCGATTCAAAATATGATATGCAAATGTAGGCGTTAAAATGTTTGAATTTCAATGTACCTAATGGTCAATATTGCTTAAATATTTTATGAACCATAATGAATAAGTTGTGAATCGAACATTGCCATCTTTCTTTATCTCAAAAGAAGTATGAGATAGCAGATCGCCTTCAAAATAGTATATTCAATTATAGACGTTACGTATTTGTTTTTCAAAGTGTGTTGAGGTCAAAATTGCTTAACATATTTAAGAACCGCAATGAATTAGATTTAATGAACCATAATGAATTAGTTGTGAATCGAAGATTGCCATGAGTCGGTTTGTGTATCGCATTCTAACTATATACTTTACGTGGATTAGAGGAAGAGAACACATGATCCGGAATCGATGAGTCGGTCTGTGTATCGCATTCTAACGATATATTTTATATGAGATAGAAAGTGTGAGAGTGATGTCTGGTTCATGAACGGAACGTTATGGCAACGTGAACCGTGAGTCACCGATTCAATTTAATGATCCGGTCAAATAATACGGATCATTCATTTTTCCCCGTCGCTAATTTGCTCATCGGCCGGCGGCTCATTCGGCAGCTCAATCATAGTGCTATGCTTTCAATAATTAAATCGCCCTCAGCATCGCGAACATGTATTAATCGAGTGCAATATTTAATAAATTGTTTCATCTGAAAATAAATGTAGTTTTTTTAAGTACACTTTTATAATGAAGCCCTTCATCACTCAATTATTTCTATTTAAATTCAACTAAACTGATTATAATAAATTGCAATATCTAAAATAGTGGTATGTATTTTGGGAGACGATTCGATCATACATATAATTTATACTCGCAACCTTTTCTGATATGTAATTAATATTCTAATTAAATATAAAGCTTCCTCCCAACATATATACCTTTAAAGGTGTGTAAGTGCTATGTAGGTATTTAATTGTGATAGTTTATATAATGATCAACATACTAGGAAATTGAACATTAGTTCCTATGTAAATTGTTACAATGTGTCTTATTTTCTCATTTCTAATCCTGTCATACATTGTCTTAATACAAATTGTAATAATATTGTGTAAGTAATATTATATCGTAATATTTCAATGTAAATTACTATTAAACATGTATGTATGTAAAGTTATATTATATGGAACCTACCTACACATAATTATAGAATGATATTGGATGGTAACATAACTTGTAGGCACATATATGTAGGTATTAAGTCTAATGAAGACTATGTATGTTATATTGTTGATTCTTAACGAAGTGAGAATAGAGAATACATGAATTTATGGGTAAATTATATCGCATCACATCAATTACTCACAATTACCTTTACCTATTTAATATAACACTAGTTGCATGTAACACATGAGATCCAACTATCGATAGCGATAGTATGTATAGTTGAAGAATAAGTACCAAACTATAAACCCATAAATACAAATTATTTAATATTTTAAGATATTTGGTTTTCTATACAACACATGTACCTAGGTATGTATGTCAAGATAGGATAGTATGGAGGTCAGTCCTTTGATCCTACCCAGAATGTGAAAACAGCATGATGATATGTATGTATGTTTGGAGATTAGTATCAAATTATTAAGTCTTCTTAGATATTGTGAGTAGGCTACTTCCATACAAATTGTATGAAACAATGTCGTCACTAAATTCAATTTTTATAAAAATTGTTGAAAAAAATTTGCAATGTGCTAATACAATTGTAATATTTTTTATAGAAAATTAAATTTTCTAGTTGGGGTGTTTCGGCTTTTTTCGATATTTAAAAAAAAATTGGAAATATATGCAGTTAAACTCATAAATTTATCATAAAAAAAATATTTTTCTTAATAAATAATGTTTGAGACCCCTTGGAATTTTTAAAAAAAAAAACAATTTGAGATTTTGTATTTGTCTATGTTTATACCGATTTTCAGCGTTCTACCTTTTACGGTTTCTGAGATATATGGAAAAATAAATCAAAATTTCAAAAGTTGATAACCCCTGACTGAAACAAAAATACACAATTCTGAGTATAAAAGTTTTGTAGGCTTCTAATTTTTTATATATTTTAAAATTTTGGGCTCTGTAAATTAAGCGGATCAAAAGTTATAAGGGGGGGACAGACAGACACACACAGACACACACAGACACACACACACACACAAAACTCACATAAAATGTTCTACTCCGAATTCTGAGAAAATCCATGTATGGGAACATATATGCTGCGAGGCCTCTAGTTGGTGTTATTAGCATGCAAAAAGTCCACTACATCATACAAAATTTTCCTTCGTACACGCATCTTGGCTTAATAATGTCGATTCATTAAGAGAATTGAATTCTCATGAACGAATCGACAGTTGGATTAGAATGTTTATGAACATATCGAAATAAATATAGGTCATTAGGTATCTGAAAAATATTATGTAGGTTTAGTTCGAGAAGTAGCAACCTTTTCGACGAATCATTTTTAAGGGGCCATATAAACCTAAATGTCCCAACTTCAAATCAAATTCCTCAAATATGTGAAACGGTGTGTTTCTAGAAAAAATACCAACAAAGTGTTTTCAACATTTCTCTAGTGAATGTTTGTCACACAATTTCAAAATTCACTCGTAATTCAAAACTTTTTTACAGCATTTTTTTTAAAACTAGTTGCATGTAACAAATGGGATCCAACTGTCGACAGCGATAGTATGTATAGTTGAAGAATAAGTACCAAACCCATAAATACAAATTATTTACTAGTTGCATGTAACACATGAGATCCAACTGTCGATAGCGATAGTATGTATAGTTGAAGAATATGTACCAAACTATAAACCCATAGATACAAATTATTGAATATTTTCAGATATTTTGTTTTCTATACAACATTGTAGGTATGTATGTCAAGATAGGATAGTATGGAGGAAGATCCTTTTTCCTACCCAGAATATGCAAATAGCATGATGTTATGTATGTATGTTTGGAGATGAAGTATCAAACTATTAAGTCTTCTTACATATTGTGTATAGGCGACTGCCATACAAAATGTATGAAGCGATGTCGTCACTAAATTCAATTTTTAAAAAAATTGTTAAAAAAAAATTGGGATCTTCTACTACAATGTTAATATTTTTTATAGAAAATTAAATTATCTAGTTGGGGTGTTTCGGCTTTTTTCGATATTTTAAAAAAAAATTACAGTATAAGCAGTTAAACTCATAAATTTATAAAAAAAAAAATACTTTTCTCAATAAAAAATGTTTGAGAAACCCTGGAATTTTTTTGAAAAAAATAATTTGAGATTTTGTATTTGTCTATGTTTGTACCAATTTTCAGCGTTCTAGCGTTTATGGTTTCTGAGATATATGGAAAAATAAAATAAAAATTCAAAAGTTGATAACCCCTGACTGAAACAAAAATTCAAAATTCCGAGTATAAAAGTTTTGTAGGCCTGTAACTGTTTATATATTCTGAAATTTTAGGCTCTGTAAATTGAGCGGATCAAAAGTTATAAGGGGGGGACGGACACACAGACACACACACACACACACAGACACACACACACACAGACACACGAAATGTTCTACTCCGAATTCTGAGTAAATCCGTGTATGGAACATATATGCTGCGAAGCCTCTAAGTTGGTGTTTTTTGACTTCAAAGTTGGAAAAGCCGTGAAAAAAGTAGACCTCTCCATACAATTCTCGCGTATTCTGGCTTGATACATTGTCGATATGTTAAGAGAACAAAGTTCTCCTGAACAAATCGACAGTTGGATTATTTTACTAGTTGCATGTAACACATGAAATCCAACTGTCGATAGCGATAGTATGTATAGTTGAAGAATATGTACCAAACTATAAACCCATAGATACAAATTATTGAATATTTTCAGATATTTTGTTTTCTATACAACATATGTAGGTATGTATGTCAAGATAGGATAGTATGGAGGAAGATCCTTTTTCCTACCCAGAATATGCAAATAGCATGATGGTATGTATGTATGTTTGGAGTCGAAGTATCAAACTATTAAGTCTTCTTACATATTGTGTATAGGCGACTGCCATACAAAATGTATGAAGCGATGTCGTCACTAAATTCAATTTTTAAAAAAATGTTAAAAAAAAATTGAGATCTTCTACTACATTGCTGATATTTTTTATAGAAAATTAAATTATCTAGTTGGGGTGTTTCGGCTTTTTTCGATAATTGTAAAAGTTTTGGAAATATAGGCAGTTAAACTCATAAATTTATCATAAAAAAAATATTTTTCTTAATAAAAAATGTTTGAGAAACCCTGGAATTTTTTTGAAAAAACTAATTTGAGATTTTGTATTTGTCTATGTTTGTACCAATTTTCAGCGTTCTAGCGTTTATGGTTTCTGAGATATATGGAAAAATAAAATAAAAATTCAAAAGTTGATAACCCCTGACTGAAACAAAAATTCAAAATTCCGAGTATAAAAGTTTTGTAGGCCTGTAACTGTTTATATATTCTGAAATTTATGGCTCTGTTTATTGAGCGGATCAAAAGTTATAAGGGGGGGACGGACACACAGACACACACACAGACACACACACAGACACACACACAGACACACACACACACAGACACACGAAATGTTCTACTCCGAATTCTGAGTAAATCCGTTTATGGAACATATATGCTGCGAAGCCTCTAAGTTGGTGTTTTTTGACTACAAAGTTGGAAAAGCCGTGAAAAAAGTAGACCTCTCCATACAATTCTCGCGTATTCTGGCTTGATACATTGTCGATATGTTAAGAGAACAAAGTTCTCCTGAACAAATCGACAGTTGGATGATATTTAGTTTTCTATACAACACATGTACCTAGGTAGTCAAGATAGGATAGTATGGAGGTCAGTCTTTTTTTCCTACCCGGAATATGAAAACAGCATGATGGTATATGTATATTGTATGTTTAGAGATGAAGTATCAAACTATTAAGTATTCTTTGATATTGTGTATAGGTGACTACCATACAAATTGTATGAAGCGATGTCGTCACTAAATTCAATTTTTATAAAAATTGTTAAAAAAAATTTGAGATGTACTGCTACAATGTTAATATTTTTTATATAAAATTAAATTATCTAGTTGGGGTGTTTCAGCTTTTTTCGATATTTTAAAAAAAATGGAAATATAGGCAGTTAAACTCATAAATTTATCATAAAAAAAATACTTTTCTTAATAAAAAATGTTTGAGAAACCCTGGAATTTTTTTAAAAAAACTAATTTGAGATTTTGTATTTGTCTATGTTTGTACCAATTTTCAGCGTTCTAGCGTTTATGGTTTCTGAGATATATGGAAAAATAAAATAAAAATTCATAAGTTGATAACCCCTGACTGAAACAAAAATTCAAAATTCCGAGTATAAAAGTTTTGTAGGCCTGTAACTGTTTATATATTCTGAAATTTTAGGCTCTGTAAATTGAGCTGATCAAAAGTTATAAGGGGGGGACGGACACACACACAGACACACACACACACAGACACACGAAATGTTCTACTTCGAATTCTGAGTAAATCCGTGTATGGAACATATATGCTGCGAAGCCTCTAAGTTGGTGTTTTTTGACTTCAAAGTTGGAAAAGCCGTGAAAAAAGTAGACCTCTCCATACAATTCTCGCGTATTCTCGCTTGATACATTGTCGATATGTTAAGAGAACAAAGTTCTCCTGAACAAATCGACAGTTGGATAATATGTGAAAATTGCAAATATTAACATTATTTCAATATTATTTTTATTTGTATGTTATTTGTATATATATAATCCATCCCTTTGTGCAATATACATAATATATACTTACTGTTACAAAAATATATTTTTTTTATTTTATTGACAATTTTTTGGGAGACTAACAGCTATACATTTCAGTTTTACATTTAATAATAATTTCACAGCCACTTATAAGTCTCCGCTGATAGTCCATACCATCAGTTGCAGGATGAAAATACAACATCACAATATATTGTGTTTCTGCAATAGATAAAGTTTCATCCTGCAGCCGAGGTAAACATAATATTACTTGAAAATATTAAATTTTATTTATTTATTTATTTAAACAGTAACAATGCAAGTAAAAAAAAAAGAAATAAAAGAAACTGAAAAGTCAACAAAACAAAATACATAGTAACTTCATCCTCTCTTTTTTATTCATCATAACCTCACCTAAACGGCTACGCCTGTCTTAAGGTGAGGCTATTTAGACAATACAATAATATACATTCACATATGCATATATACACATACATATATGCACATACATACACACACATCAAAACAATACCACCATAAACATCAACCACATGATCAACAATAAACAAAAAAAAACCATAATAATATGAAAAAAAAATGTAACAATACACTTCCATAAGAATAACATGTAAAATCAGAGTATTTAAAATATAGTTTGACAAGAAAATAAAACATAAAATACAACATATAGAAAAATGACACAACATAACATAGACCAATGACAGGGGAAGAAGGAATAAAAATATTTTCACTGTTTTTTTTTTTTTTTTTTATTTATTTATTTTATTGGATACAACAGCTATAAAATAATTTACAATGAAAAAAAAACAACATAATATGATTTACAACGCCAATTACTGTATCCATCTATTAAACCTGTTGTTCATGTATTAATTTATGTATGGCCTTTTTGAATTATATCGTTTATCATATTTTCATTTAAAGTATTGTAAATTTTTGGTGCGATAAATATACAATGGCGCTGGCCAAAAGTTGTTCATATTCACAAACAAATCACATATCATTAAAGAACTTAGCACTAAGAACATTTCTCGCCCCTGTAATACTACACTGGAATACGTCAAATTCTGGTGAACTAAGTATTAAATTATTTATATCGTTACAAACACGCCAATGAAATGAATTTTGTCGATAATTAGTGGATACTTGTTTTATAACGAGAATATGGGATTTTGGCGTCGCGATTGAGTATGCACCTTAAGATTTATTTTGTTAAGTAGATCTGGGCAGTCGATTTGACTTTTTAAGATTTTTAGTAGGTATATGTAAAAAATCATTAAAAAGAAAATAAAAGAATTTTTTTCATAAATATTTTTGAGTGTGCGCTGAACAAATCACCAACACTGAAAAAAATATGTTAAAATTAACCGAACTATAGTGACTACAAAACTTATTGGGTGCGTGTTTAATTAATATCTGACATTGTACCTACCTGTTAGTTGCCTCGGAAGCTAAACAAAAAAAAATTAATTAAAAATCTATTGAGAAATTGTTTTGTAAACAATGAAAGCATCAGCCCTCATACATGAGGTGACAATGCTTTCGATTGCGTGGGAAAATTCAATTATTGGATTTACAAAATATTCTTATTTAATCTCCAAAGTTTCAAAAACTGCGTAAAATTTCATTGTTGTTCATTTCCATTGTATTTCATTTTTACTTTTATTTTTTTTTTGTTGATCGTATGTCAAAGGTTTCCATGATGAGTCAAAAGCTGGTCCATTATTAAAAACATCCTGTTTGTTTGTGTCGCCGTTTGGCTGTATGAATTCTTTGTATTAAATTTCTGTATGATATCCGTTCCGAGGACCAAGAATTCCAGCTGGAGACCTTGTGATATTAGGTAAAGGGAGGAGTGGTGGAGGACACGAGCAATGAAGCAATGAAAGATAAGGAGGAAGGAAGTATTAACGAGGAACCGATAGGGCGTAGCGGAATGGTAGAAATGGGAAAATTCCATTTGAATTTTTTATTTCTAAGGGCCCCTGATTCTGACAAGTAATATCTATTTTTTAAAGGCCATACACCTATGAAACAATGCCATTACATTCCCTTCTCTATGATGTACACCTAATAAAATATTTATTTCCATTATAGATCTTCTTTAAAAGAAAGCACGCAATTTCCACACGCATACAATTATAAGACAACAAACAGGAGTTTATATTTATATATAAATTAATTGACCGTTAATATTATGACATTATAATTATTGCGTGTGTGAGAGAGAGTATAATTGATAACTGGCAAAACAGTTTTGTAATTTTACTACTTATCCCATGGTGGTCATAATTTGTTATTTTTTTCAATATTTATTTATTTATTTATTTAATATTGCTTCTCGGGCAACTAACAGGTAATATGTCAAATATTAATTTAACACGCACCCAATAACAAGTTGCCACATTCTGGAGACTAACGATATTAATCGTCTCACAGATCCAGACTGAAAACACAATTAAAAACTGTGTCTCCACCGGGAATCGAACCCGAGACCTTTGGCTCAGCAGTCAGATATCTAACCAACTGAGCCACGAAGGCCGACGTAACAAGATCTTAATTTAAACACTCACAGTGTAAAATGACTATCATTTACATGGTCTTTAAAATTAAAATAAAAACTCTGTGCTGACGTGTGGGATTTTATTTCTTGACTGACTCGAATATAATGGCAATGTACAAAGACACTAAATAGATACATGTAAACTCAAAGTCATAGATACCTAATAATTGATGTATTTAACACACAGTCTTATTCATAATAACTTATGTTACGTTTAAAACAGTGTATAACAACAGAACTGGAAATCCCTATAGATTCATAATAGCATATAAAAGGCAAAAAGGCTATATAACCATTATGACATAGCATTATTGCCTTATATACCTATGCTATTATGAATAGTAATTTTCAGTACTGTTGTTATACACTGTTTTGAACCTAACATAAGTTATTATGACTAGTTGCATGTAACACATGAGATCCAACTGTCGATAGCGATAGTATGTATAGTTGAAGAATATGTACCAAACTATAAACCCATAGATACAAATTATTGAATATTTTCAGATATTTTGTTTTCTATACAACATATGTAGGTATGTATGTCAAGATAGGATAGTATGGAAGAAGATCCTTTTTCCTACCCAGAATATGCAAATTGCATGATGGTATGTATGTATGTTTGGAGATGAAGTAACAAACTATTAAGTCTTCTTACATATTGTGTATAGGCGACTGCCATACAAAATGTATGAAGCGATGTCGTCACTAAATTCAATTTTTAAAAAAATTGTTAAAAAAAAATTGAGATCTTCTACTACAATGTTAATATTTTTTATAGAAAATTAAATTATCTAGTTGGGGTGTTTCGGCTTTTTTCGATAATTGTAAAAGTTTTGGAAATATAGGCAGTTAAACTCATAAATTTATCATAAAAAAAATATTTTTCTTAATAAAAAATGTTTGAGAAACCCTGGAATTTTTTTGAAAAAACTAATTTGAGATTTTGTATTTGTCTATGTTTGTACCAATTTTCAGCGTTCTACCGTTTATGGTTTCTGAGATATATGGAAAAATAAAATAAAAATTCAAAAGTTGATAACCCCTGACTGAAACAAAAATTCAAAATTCCGAGTATAAAAGTTTTGTAGGCCTGTAACTGTTTATATATTCTGAAATTTTAGGCTCTGTAAATTGAGCGGATCAAAAGTTATAAGGGGGGGACGGACACACAGACACACACACAGACACACACACAGACACACACACACACAGACACACACACAGACACACACACACAGACACACGAAATGTTCTACTCCGAATTCTGAGTAAATCCGTGTATGGAACATATATGCTGCGAAGCCTCTAAGTTGGTGTTTTTTGACTTCAAAGTTGGAAAATCCATGAAAAAAGTAGACCTCTCCATACAATTCTCGCGTATTCTGGCTTGATACATTGTCGATATGTTAAGAGAACAAAGTTCTCCTGAACAAATCGACAGTTGGAATAAGACTTGAATATTAGAACACTATATTGTTTGTTAGTTTCACAAAAACCATTGTACTTCCAAAAATCGGGAGCATTTTAATGTGCTGTTAACAAGTATCATTCAATGGATTGTGTAGATACAAGTTTTGAATTAAAAAAAAATAAACACTACCTTGCACCCTGCGCAAGTGGCGAGTTAATTTCCATATGGCAATATCTTCCAACTAACCAGTGTTTCCATCCCAGAGTAGCAAGAAATATTAGCGTGAAAAATTAATTTAAATAAATTTCTCCTCTGCTGGGGGTCGAACCCAGGACTTCCGCACAGAAACCAAACGGCAAACCAATGGTGTCGCGGCGGTCGGCACAATATATTAAGGCAGAAGTAAAATTTCAATACGCAAAATCTGTTATTCCCTAGGACACCTTTATTTCTAGGGCCCCGCATATTTGATTTCATCCCTGAATTTCGGTTAGGGTGCTATCAGCGAGAATAGCGTAGAGCTGGAAGGTTTTAGGGGACGTGGGATGAGTGTAGAGTAGAGTGGGAGGTGACACCAGTAATGTGTGGCGCTGTTTGAAAAACCAATTATCTCCTCATGGGGTGTCCTTTGTGCCACTAGAGGATATATTACGGGTCTCTGAGTAGGTACCTACCTAAATATATTTATTTATATATTTTTTTAACGTCGGAGAACGTGTGACAGAGCATAGCCTGATTCTGGCTTCATTCAGTTTGTTCTGAGTTGATCAAGAAGTCCAGTATCGTAATAATGACTATTTCTTGACAACTAAACATCTCAATAGAGATCAAGTTATAATATTATAGGAAAACCGGAAATATGGAGAAGTTCATATACAAGGTGTTTCAAAAGAAAGTTTATATTTGTATTCAAAACTTTCCTGGCTATAACCAAAGAACATGGTTCTAGCAGGACGGAGCAACGTCACACACGTCCAATACATCTCTACCACGAGTTCGTGAAATTTTCCCAGGCAAATTGATCTCCAGGAGAGGTGACATAAATTGGCCACCACGCAGTCCTGATTTAACACTTAGTATGTTCATGGTATGGATCCGTACCAAATGTGAATGTGATTAATTAATTTATTTGCCTTTATAGTGCCTTTTTAGGTCCTTTTATAAGGTAATGCACACCTGTCCTTTATAAGGTAAAAATTCCTTTTATAAGGTAATGCACACCTGTCGCTGGTTACCCCACAACATAAAAAAATACTTTTACCAGTAACATATCTATGGACTTTTTCCTATGGGATTATCATATCCATCACGAAATAGTAGCCATCACTGAGTCCACCTGCCGAGCCGTCATAAGTAATTTTACTGTTCGATTAAATGAGTGCTGCGAACGCGAGGGTCTACATTTGGACGATATTATTTTTAAGAAATAAATTTTCAAATTGTGATCTTAAATAATTAATAAACACTTTTTTATACATGGCTTACTTTTTTTTAATCGATCCACTAAATATACCTAAACTTTATTTTGAGACACCCTGTATTATAGGAGGCGGGAGCTTAAAGTGATCACGTAAACCAGCCGATGATAGGTCGTAAGCCCTGTAGGTATCTTATTATCCTGTTCTCCTATAATATTCCAAATTCGTCTCTATTGATATTAATTTATTTATTTACTTACGGTTACAAACAGTCACATTAATTAATTCCCACACGAAGACCAGAAAATGTAATACAAATTTTACAAAACTAATAAACATACTTGAATGATGGTGTATCAGATTTACATAAGCTCAGTTATACGTACGCTCGGCAAGATTAAGATTTTGACTGGTCTGGAAGTCAGTTAAAAATCGATTACAAGGGAATTCTTCACACTAAGTTCCAAGGTAGACGCAGCATCACAATTGGCATGATGAACTTGAATAGTGTATGTCAGGATATCGGAAGATGGAGACGAATGCTGGAGGAGGTCAAGGCCATAACGGGCTGAAGAGCCATTGTTGATTGACATATTTTGTTCCCATAACAGTCCTTGAACTATTCTACATACGAACTAAATTTTATTTTTATACTACTAACTTTTAATATCTCAATATATATGAAGTTGGGATATTATAGGAGAACCAGAAACTTGAGGCACCTTTGAGGCTTACGATCTGTAATAGGCTGGTTTACGTGATCACTTTATGCGCTTGCGCAACATTCACCAATTATGCGTTCTTATTGAGTTACCTTATCAATGCAATTTGAGATATTAAAAGTTTGTCAATAAAAATATCATTTGACTCCAATACCACATTTTTAACAAAATGTTTGCGTATATGCAATTTAAATGATTGATGGGGGTAACTGTAGAGGTCGCCCCAGAAACAACTATATAGACCAGATAATCGGTGACGTGCGCTGTAGCAGTTACAAAGAGATGAAGAGACTGGCGGACGATAGAGTTAAGTGGAAAGATCGAGTGTTTAGTGCAGACCAATCCTAGGATTGTGACCCAGAAGAAGAGTAGAATTTAAAATATATAGGTATATTATATTTTATTCATTTACTATACTAAACATTCTCAAACAATACAATATGGGTAAGGAATGGCTTTATTTGCATGTTATCTATGAAATGTTTTACTGTAGATATTATAACATGATTAACAATATTTATAAATCACGTGTATTTATTTTCTCTTTGAAATGATTGTTATGGACGTTTGTGGATGTTGCTGAAAGGTAAATCTAAGTGTTGTTATTAATATAATTTTCCTAAAACGAGCCAATCAAAACATAAGACAAACAACACCAATAACAAAATACCCAGAATTGTTTTCAATTACATACACTGTTTCATACGATTTGTAATAAAACAATATTTGAGTTCCTCAGGGGTCAGACTTTGGACCAAAATTTTAATCCCAACAATGTTTGCTAAATTAAAGTATTTCCATTAAAACGTCTAAATATGTGTTGTTGGAGTGATTTCATAATTTTGAAATTCGTTTTGATGAACAAAAATTAAACCTTAAAGTTATTTGAGAGTTTCATTTGTTTGTCTGTACTGGAATTTTGTAATCGATTTTTTACTATCTTTACGATCTCAATAGTGACGAAGTTGGAATATTATAGGAGAAGCGGGAAATCAAGGCGCATACAGGGCTTACGACTTGTCATCGACTGGTTTACATGATCACTTTAAGCACTAGCCTCCTATAATATTCCCCATCATCTCTCACATCCCACAGCTCCTATCTCCATCATTTGAAATTCTGATAAAATTGAATAATTCTGTATTTCATACAAAGTAAACAAAGCTTTGTGCGATTCCGACCGAGCATTGTAATTTATTCGAGTGCTTTTCCGCAAGCTATTTAAAAATTAATTATTATAACTTACTTTAAATATTGAAATTTTCCAAAGGATATACTTATTTTTTTTACTCTCTACACTAATGGAATAGTGGAGAGTATTTAAGCGCAGATTTTTACATCAATTTATCTTGTAGAGAATGCACACTATGAGTTTCGTCGTAATGTGTTTGTATGTATGGTGTACGTCGTACGGATTATCCTTTTTGTGTCCTCTCTACAGCCCAAACTATGTATAAGTCCGATCGACTTCATATTTTCATCATATGTGTAAATTGCATAGACCTAGAGGTAATTAGTTTTCCATAGACAAATTTTAATTTCTTCTCTATGAATTCATCATTTACGTTGTTTTTTTTGTGTCCTCTCTGCAGCCGATATAAGTTCGATTGACTTCATATTGATAGTATATATATGCAAAGTCCATAAATTTAGAGCTGATTAGTTTTCCATAGATATCCGTTAATTTCTTCTTAATGATTTCATCTGTCTAAATTTTCAAAATGCTCTCACGGTCTGAAAAATCGAGGTATTTTTATACTGTTTAAAATTTTGATACAACAAAAATACACTCATCAAAAATGCATTCTAGGATTGTCAAAATTTAAAGAAAAAAATCAATGGTCTGCCATATCAATGTGAAATAAATTTCATATTTCTATGAAAAATGTATAATATAACAGAAGTAAAATAGTTTCTGTGTGCGAAAATTGAGTAAACAACTTCATATTGATATTGTATGTGTCTCTATAGACAAGTGTATTTTTTTACTCTCCATTTCTATCTTCCCCAAGGGGTAGGCAGTGACAACCAAACACCGCATTCTTCTATCTTGACACATACATCGCCTCATCTTGCTATTAATGCAATTTTAGTAAAAATTTCTCAACAGGCATTATGTAAAAAAACAAACTATGAGTTTCGTGACAATTTTTTTGTGTGTATGGTGTATTGTGTCCTCTGGGAATCTTATATTTGTTTAAGAATCTATTAGAAACGTTCTTCATAAAAATGCATTTTGAGATATTCAAACTTTCAAGAAAAAAAAATAAACGATCACTATGGTGTGGAGAGTTTAGTGTTGGCTACAACCCACTCGTTTCAATTTGATATTGCATTATTAATACAAAACGAATAATTTTGAATACAATAACTTAGTTTGGATATTTAAAGAAAAATATATCTTAACTTTTTAATTGTGTTCTGTATATATTCTTGTAGAAAAAATAATATAACACGATTTTTGACATTTATCTTATATTTTTAAAAAAACTATAATATGTATTTTTTTTAATTAAAAAATAACAAAATATCTGGAAAAATATGTTGTGACGTTGCATTAATGCATCAGTATAAGTAAATAAACCAAAAAACTTTTATTTCACAATGGTGCTGAATGGAAAATAAATGTTTTTTTTTGTTTTTTTTTACTAAATCTGAAGCATTAGTGCAACATCACGTCATATTTTTACAGATATTTTTGTCTTCTTTAATTATAAAAAAAAAAATTGCTTTACGCCTTATAGTTTATTAAAAATATAAGATAAACGATAAAAATCGTGGAATGCCATTATTTTCCTACAAGAATTTATACGGAACATTATCAAAAAGTTAGGGTATATTTTTTCTATATTAATATCCAAACTATCTAAATTATTCTTTTCAAAACGTTTTGATTAGAAATAATGACGGTATATCAAATTGAAAAATAGGTACGTTGGCAGCAGTCGCCCCTTAATGCTTCGATATAAATTCATTCAAACCAGAGACAGTTTGACATTTATTAGTCAAATTATTATTTAAGCAGAAACCTTGGTTAACTTCCTTGGATTAGACAGGAGAACATCTGAAGATTGAAGAATAAAGAGGAATTTGTCAAAATTGTTGACGAATCGAATATCACTGTCCTACTTGTAAGATTGATTGTAAACGTTTTGAAAACGTAAAAGTAAGTCTGGACGCATAAGCGGGTTGGCTTCATAAGTAAACATGGATTAATAAAAAAATATAGTGTATTATTTAATACATACCTATTATTTAATATTAAGTCGAATTAAATTTGTTTTCGGATAATTTTGTGTTAACGCTATTCCTCCACTGAATACAAGACTCTCTTTCAGTGGAATAGGTATAAATGATTGTTAGTTTTGAGATATATTGTATATTTTACTGTATTTTGTTAAAAATAAACAAAGATAACAAAAATATTAGTTGCATGTTACATATGCTGAATGTATGACTGAGTGAAAATTATGTACGTGCGTTCATGTATGGGGTGTGGTTGATAATTCAATCGTCCAATCATTCCATACATTATATATGTTCATAAATGCATGAAACCAGTGGGCTTCTAGCCTGTTTTTCATGCTTGTATAAATAAATAAATAAATAAATATGAGATCCAACTGTCGATGGCGATATTAAGTATGGTTGAAGAATACATACCAAAATATAAACCTTTAAATCCAAATTATTGGATATTGTATGATGTGACAAAACATGTACCTACGTCAAGTTAGGATAGTCTGGAGGTCGGACCTTTTTTCCTATCCTGAATATGAAAACAGGTTGATGGTATGTATTGATGTAGATAAATCATGACGTTGAAAAAAACCATGAAAACTATAGACCTGGCCATGTGAAATAAATTCTCTTGAAGGAATAGACGGCTGGAATAAAGACGAAACAGGATGGGAGAACGGGAAACCTACAGGGCTTACGACTAGTCATGGGGTGGCTTGCGTGATCAATATATGCGCTTCACCTATTCTAATTCGTATCTAATATTATATGCAATCATAAAAATATATTAATTTTATGCATATAAATTTTCGTTCTGTCAATGAGCCGTTTAGTCCATATACAGAGCGTGTGGTGGTGAAAGTAAAAACAGATTTTACGGATTTTTTTTCAATTTTATAGGAAGATCTTTTTGCCTAAACTGATAAATTAAAATAAATCTCTTATGTATTTACGTAAAAGAAAGGTTATATTCGTAAAATAAAGAAGTTTTAAATTAGTATATAATAGTATTGTTTACATGGTGCTGAATGTTTAAATCAATGATAAAATTCAAATGAAGATAGGAGATAAAAAAAAAACAATAAAAAAACGTTTGTGATGCAAACGAGTGTAAGTTGAAACGTACAAGGATAGGATTCTTTTCACCAAATTAAAATAAATTCATTGATTCTGTTTTTATTTGACATTTTCAATGTCCTTTTCACTTCCTACGGTCCCATTCCCAACCCCTACCACCCTCCTATGCTTTCGCCACCCTTCTTCAACCCTCGTCTTATACAGATGCCAAATTATGCCCCAAAAATAAAGTTTAGCCCTTTATATAAAATTCATTGTGCCCCCGACTCCATTCGAAGGCAAACTGATATTAATTTAAACGCGATTTTGAGGAAAAAAAAACATAAAATGCAAATTGACCACTCAACAATACAGATCGTTTTTCTCGTGAAAAAAATCATGTTTTTTCGCAGCGTTACTGACCTGACTCTTTTAGGGGTAGTATCAGACAGACGTTAATTTTTTTTTTTTGAAAAATATCAAACCCAAATTGTACCTAGACCGCCGACATAGTGCCGACTTCTTCCGTTAGGCTTCTGTGCGGGGATCCTTGGTTCGATCCCCAGCAGAGGAGAAAGTTATTTAAATTAATTTCTCACGCTAATATTGCTTCACTGGAAACACTAGTTTGTTGGAAGAAATTGCCAAAGGGCAAAAAATACATTAATGCATTACTTCATACACACTATAAATACTTGATTTATACTTCATATATTATATGTACATGCTCACCTTCTTGTGTTTATTTCTATTTTAACTTTGAACGTGGGTTTTTGAACTCAAAATACAAGAGCCTGATGAAGAATCTCAACCAAAGCTTGGTGCCACTCATCATTTCCACAACGATTTATGGGTTCAAATAACCAATATATCACTTGTATATTTTTCTGTTTATATTTAATTACCATGTTGATATTTATACCCTGATTCTTGTAATCTAAAACTAAGTTGTTTGAAAGAAATTGCCTAATGGCAATTAGTCCGCCAGTGAACAGTATATTTGTTTAAATTATGTACAGAAAGATAAACAATAATAAATAAGTAAATAAATAAATAAATAAATAAATAAATAAATAAATAAATAAATAAATAAATAAATAAATAAATAAATAAATAAATAAATAAATAAATAAATAAATAAATAAATAAATAAATAAATAAATAAATAAATAAATAAATAAATAAATAAATAAATAAATACATAAATAAATAAATAAATAAATAAATAAATAAATAAGTAAATAAATAAATAAATAAATAAAAAAATAAAAAATAAATACTGAAATAAATAAAAAAATAATTTATAAATAAATAAATAAACAAATAAATGAAAATATAAAATAAAAATAATTAATAAAAATAAATAAATAAATAAATAAAATAAGCATTGCCTCAATACAGACTAGTCTAGTAAGGCAGTTTAATTCCAAATAGGAACACCATTGTACAAAATAAATATTCCGCTTCTAGTTCTTAAATATCTTTTTTGTAAAAAAAATTTATTGCTTATCTTTGATGTGTGTATATTATTTCTTATGTAAAAATCAATAAAGCTAAACTCAAGATTCTTTTGAATATTCGCCTATTTCAAGACTTTAAAACCCGCTTTATTCATCAGAACATCTAATCATTTGACATAATTTAATTTAACGATCCCGGGAAAAACTCGCCTTTGGGGATTTTCCGGAAAAACGAATATGGCCGATGCCGGGCGGATTCCCGGAAATAAATAAAATCGTTCTTTTGGAACCCTGAATCAGGGGGCATTTCCACGCAAGCTTAGCGCCCTTTTCACCATAAACACAGAAAAACCAATATATATTCAAATTTGCGGATTAAACAAAACAGTTTTTTACTAGTTTTTAAGGGATGCTCAGAAGGGTGAGTGAAAGGTCTGGTCCGGAGCAAATATTTGAACTTTACACAGAGTACACTTTTAATTACTTGTTACCCCAACAATCGTAAAAGTTCTGAAGAGCCTTTCAAACGCTCACAATAAAAATTGGCCGAGCTTAGAATCTTTGATTGGTGTTGTTTTTGTGTCTATTTGAATTTTGATGGGGATTGAATTGAAATTAAAACGCGTGCGTTGTGGCCAACGCCATTTTTTTCAATTATTTTTCCTGTAGAAATAAAATAATTGATTTCTGTTTAGTCTTTACATTTATATATTAAATCTGGGTTCGATCCCCAGCAGCGGAGAAATTTAAAAAATTTCATACCTCACACAAATATTGTTTCTCTGGATTAGAAACACTTGTTAGTTTGGAAAAAATGCCATATAGCAATAAACTCGCCACTTGCACAGGATGAAAGGAAGTGTTTATTATTATTTTTATTATAATCTACCTCTATGTATCATTGTAAAATATGGTGTTTAAAAAAATAAATAAATATCGTATTCAAAATGTCTGTTAAAATAAAATGAAACGAATAGGTTGTGGCCAACACTAAACTCCTCTCTACCAAGTCACTCCATAATATTCAGCATTATCATGAAATGAGTTCGTTAAATTATTTTGATTTTAGTATTTTACTATGAAAACTTGTTAATTCTTCAATGCCATCTTATGAAAGTGATGTGTCTTTTTAGCAATGGAAAAATGAAAATGTTAAGTTACATATAAGTTTCCTTTGCTCGGGGTCACTTTGTAATATTTGACAGTTAAAAAAAAATGATTAGCACTATTCAGATATCCTTCAAAATCTAATACGGTCTAAGCGAATATCAGATAAACAATTTTGCAAAATTTGAATAGAATCGAATGAGTACTTTAGTCAACAATCGATAAAGTAGAATAAACACGCCGTCCATAGTATACAGCACCCACACACACAGATTCATTGTAATGAATACAATCTCAGCATGATACAAGTTGATAACTTGCAATAAAGAAAATACCCTTAAAAATTGTGTATTCATCACTCCCGAATACATCTTCTTGGGTTAGTGAGGAGTAAAAACGAGCAATATTTCTTCTTTTTGCTACAAATTTATCGATCGTTACTTCAAACACAAAATAATATAAAATGAAATCTACTTTAATTTTTGTAAGAACATAGGATATTGCGAGTGTTTCAAACATTTGCTGATTGGCCAATCATCTCACTTCCTTTTTCATACAATTCTATCCCCCTCTATTCTCTTCATTTTCACCTCACCTCAGCTCCTTTATGTTACCTACTTTCTTTTAAAAATGCTTCGCTTATTTTCATCCACACTAACTTAATTTTCTGTTCAAATACTCTTTTTGTTCTCGCTGAATTATTTTTATCGAAATTTTCATTTTCTTTGGAAATCCTTTTTGAAACAAAATAAATCTTAATATGTCTACGTATAGACACAGTCTCATTGTGTATTTCATTGTTTAATATTATATTATTACACAAAATGATGACTAAGATCTTCTCAATTTTATAATACGATTCAATTACTACCTGCAAGTATGAATATATTTCGATTAAGGCAGAGAGAACCGAACGCCACTTATTTTTATCGTGATACACATTCATCGCCTCGTCGACATTATTCATGTCATTATTCTGTTATTCATACTTCTGACATTTCCTTCTTCGTTAATGTTTCCTATATTATATTTATCTTTAATTATCAAAAGTCTCAAACCTGCGGATTGGTATGCAGGACAAGTCTGCATCTTGCTTTCCATTTCAGCTCAACATATGTGGCGCAGTTCATGTCATCGCACACCTGGGCCAAATACTCCCGTCGGGGGCGCCCCCTGTGGTTTGTCCCCTCAACCATTAGATCATGTAGGAGACCCTCGTGGCGCAAGATGTGACCAATCCAGCGAGCATGTCTCTCGGAGATGGTTTTGAGTAGGTGCCTGCCTTCTTCAACTCTGTTGGGATCCTCGGCATTCGTGATGTGGTCCCTCCAGGAAATTCCCAGTATTCTTCTGTAACTCCACATCTCGAAAGCTTCTAGTCTATTTCTGTCTCTTTCGGTAAGACACCATGTCTCACAGCCATACATCAGTATGCTCCACACATTTGTTTTTGTAAGTCTCTTACGGTGCTTCTAGGTTGCTAAGTCTAGGTTGTTTGACTCAAGGATCTTCGACTTCTTGTTGAAAGCCAGCCTCGCCTGGTGTATTCGGCTGTCAACTTCTTTCCTTATTCTCCCATCTTTAATATATTTCAGTACGTCAAAACGCTTTCGCAAAGACTAATCCTGAATACAATTTATAAAATTTGGCACTCGTTACACGGGGAAATAATATTGATGTCCTCTCTTATGAATGCGCGAAATGGGTAGATATTGCGGAGTCACTTCCCGGTCTACACATGGTACTTCCGAGGCCCTTTTCACGAATGTTTTACATACTGTACTACAACAGTCCCCGGGAAATTTATTAACATGAAGGGCCACACGGAAAATGACGACATTACATGAATGGGTCAGAAAATATAAAAGAAAAACAATATCGCCGAAGAATTTGTTGTAAGAAAATAGACTTTGCACCTAAGATTTTGAAAGAATTTTTCAGCTTTTATATTTATTTTTATAATGTGTTCAAAAAAGGTATACCTTTAAACGCGAGTTTCTCGACATGAAATATAATATAATATAAAATCTTCTTCTTCGTATCCATCTCTTCACTTTTGGATGAAGGCCTCCTTCATTTTTTTCCTTCAATAAACATAAATCAATCATCATCAATGGTGTTAATATTTTTTGTAAAATTAATAAAGAAAATATAGCATCGTATATTAACACAAATTCGATGTATTATGTCAGAACGTTTTCTCCGAGGTGACGCGGCATTTTCTAAATCTGTCTTGAGTATCATCCGAGTTTCGAATCAGTGAAAAGTAACATATAATCTACCGATATTAAAAAAGTGATTAAAAAACGATTGAGGAAGTTACACTAGGTATTGCTGTGTGCGGCACCAGGAGGTAACGTTGAATAGCCATCGAATGTCCTTCTAATAATGACGCGGAACTTAGGCTTAGGCTTATTTAATTTATTCCTACCAAGCAGAGTAAGTGTTAAAAATACAAAACAGTGTGTAGGTACTATGTCAATAAGTTAATCACATTACAAAAATAAACAAAAATAGCAGAAAAAAAAGAAAAAAAAGATAGCATCTAAGAACAATTCATAGCAATTATAGGAAAATTAATGAATAAGGAGAGGAAGATGTAATCAGGTATTGTCAGAACAATATTTTTGCTTTAGCCTTTTCTTGAAGATGTTAAGTGAGATAGACGACGTAATATCAGGACTTAGACTATTCTATAGTCTAGCTCAGTCTTTCTCAAAGTGGGCGATAACGCCCCCTTGTGGGCGTTGGAGACCTAGAGGGGGGCGTTAAGGGGCCCAGAAAAAAATGGGGGGCGTTGGCGTGGTGTAGGGGGGCGATAGTTGATTTGTAATTTCACTTACTTTATTTTTTAAATTTCACGAAAATCAAAACCTTCCTACTACTCAATATCGAATAACTAGTTTATATTTGTATCCTGTATGATACCTACTGATGTTTTTGAGTAAAATCAAAACCTACCTACTACTCAATATCGAATAACTAGTTTATATTTCTATCCTGTATGATACCTACTGATGTTTTTGAGTAAACCTGATATCAATAAACTTGTTAAAAATAATCAAATTCATCCATCTGATTAGATTAGTTTTCAAACTAAAATTGATTACCAATCTATATTGTTTCTTTTAATTTGATTAAAATATTATATTCTTAATATTATAAAGTAGCGTTTTCATTGCTCTCACTCGTAAAAAATTCTAGTTTAGAATGTAAGTTTAAACACCAGAACCGACTTACTTAGCACACAATAACTAAATTAATTAAAGTAATGAAATTGTGGTTTTTAAATTTTAAGAGTGTATAACACCCATTCTGAATATAGTGCCTTTTTAGGTGAGACGAGACTGGTGTGTGGGTATACACAGATATGTTGTGCTCCCTTTTATAAGGCAATGCACACCCGCACACCTTTCGCTGGTTACTCCACATTGTGGGATATGCCGTTATGGTATGAATGAAGGAGTGTATAAAAAATTGGGGGCGCTGAAAAATAATTGATTTTCAAAGGGGGCGGTAAAAGAAATAAGTTTGATAATATCTGGTCTAGCTGAATGTACTTCAAACGAAGAGCTAAAACAATCTGAACTATGAATAGGAATATATAGCAAAGTACGTTCAGCAGATCGAAGTGGATGCCTGTATATTTTTTAAAGTAGAAATATTGTGTTGTTTTATATACCTTAGTAAAATAATAAAAAAAAACATCTCAAACAACTTAACATACATTGATACATTTTATGAAGTATAGGTACCTACCTTCATTTCTTGGAAGGGTCTCGATACAGAATGTCAATAGAGTAGGGATGATGCAACAACTTACATACTTTGGAGGTGGAGAAAAGGGATAATCCTGACTGTGAATATGGAGCTGAGCAGTCGTTGAAACACGTGGTGCAAGAGTGCCAGCTCAAGAAATCAAATGGAAGGCCCCGAGACATTCACAAAGCTGGCTCTCAGAGCTGGAACCGATACCTTCAAGTTTGATATAAAACCACATCGCATACGGAAAGTAAAATATGTTAGTATACCTTAACTCATTGGGTGGAGAGTCAAGCGATAGCTTCAAATAGCTTGTTTTATCAATAGCTTCAAGGCATAAATGATTTTGAAAAGAAAAATATGAAATTGACACGAGAGTTTCCTCATATTTTTTTTTTCGTCTTTTGTGAGGGAAGATAAAGCCAATAACGAGACACAAAGGATTTTGAATTTTCACTTATTATTTTCCCTTTTCTTGCTAAGATTGTTGGTACCCATATTTCAAGTGATAATATTTTCATGCATTTCCGGTTCCGGAAGATGGCGCCATGTTCACTGAAGCGACTGATTCCTACAAAAATCGTCCCCCTAGTCAATTTAACTCTGGATGAAATTGCCTCGATAAGGACACGATTTTCAAAATGCAAGTTGACGAGGTACAAGTTGAAGAGTGAAAATATCGCGGGATATTTAGCGGCCAACAAAAGCACACATATATAAAAAACAGCTTCCTACCTTAAACGAGTGGGTTGTGACCAACACTACACTCTACTTCATAGCATTTTCCAATAATTTATTGGTTGCTGTTACATTGCTTTAATGTGTTTAATCTTTATTTGTGCTATATTATTGAATATTTGTTTTGTTGACCTATGAAGGTTTATTGATTGCTTTATTTTTACATTGCTATAATGTGTTTACTTATTACTTGTATTATATTATTGCATAATGATTTGTTTGTAGACCGACGATTAGTTTATTGGTTGCTTTATATATCTTTTTTTTTCATTGCTATGACGTGTTAACTTATTTATTTGTTTATTGATTGCTTTCAAATTGAGATACTTTTTTCATTACTTACTATGAGTATGATTCTTTTTTTTATTTAAATATTACAATTATGTTGTTTGAAGTGAACTTGTTATTAAAATTGTGGTAAAATTGTCCTTACTTAAAACAGGAATTTCTCCTAGTTAGACAAAGATTTATTGAAGGAACTAAAAAACATGGTACGTCCCAACAACTATTTTATTTTATACACTGTAAATTAAAAATTACATATTCAACAACTATAAGTTCCTGTATGTATTTAACTATGGAAAAATAAATATATTATTATTATTATTATAGCAATTGTTCTCTTTTTTCTTGAAAGGTTGATGGTCCTTGAATACATTTTTATGAAGTACATTTCTACTGTGCATTTTTTGGACATTATAAAAAAAGCAGTCATTGAAAAAACTCAATTTATGTCTATTCAGGTATATTTTTATATTTTACTATTATAAATTTTTATTTATATGTAAAAATTATACAAAATATTTTGTTATAATGTACCAATTCTTCTTTTTCCAACAAATCTATGTCCTGTTACTGTTTTAGAGGAATTCAGTCCTTTTCTTTGGACGAATATGTCAAATTCTTCCTTCATCTCTTCGGTGTTCCTTTTTATGTAATTAACTGGTAATACAGTGCAGTTTTGAGCAAACCTTCAGGTTTTACCCTCACGACACATGTTCTCTCCTAGACCACCTTAGGTGGTCCTCTAAATTAAAGGTTTTGCAAATCTTCTCCGTGGGATTTTCTCTCAAATTTTTATGTCCATGAGTTTTGATGTTTCTAAACAAGTTTATAATAAGCGGTCGCTTCGAAATTGTTTTCATCATACAACTCATTCGAGGTTTCAATATTCATTGCATTAGAGGTATAACAGTACTAAGAATAACCTAAAAGAAAACTGCGGTTGGGTGTTGGGAGAGGTTATTAGTGGCGGGTCTTATCTGAATGGTTTCTATTGCTAAAAGTCAAGAGGAGATAGGAAACATAATTAAGCGTCCTTTTTTAGCGTAAATAATAAAAAAATGAATATGTCCTTATTTAAAAAGTACATATACATCTTCCTACATTCCCTAAACCAAGCATACATGCTTGAGTTATAGGTGAATGAAATCGGCCGAACTTGCGACCACTGAATTACTTGCTCTGCGCGCTAACAGTTCTATTTTTCAATTTGATATTCCATCATTACTACTAGTAGAATTGTTTTAAAAAAAATATATATAACTGGATATTGACGAAGTTAAATATTTCTTAACTTTTTAATAAGGTTTTGCATGGTACATTGGCAGCAGGCGCCCCTTTTAGCGAACTGAAAGTTATGTAAAATAAGTCTTTTTTTTTTCTTTAGTGGTTTATTTCGTATCTTATAATAACTAAAAAAAAAAATAAAATTAATGTTTATTTTAAAATCATTTAATGATTCTGCGGATATTTTGTGGTAGTTAATATAAACCATTTTTGAATTATTAATTAGCTATAAACCACTTGTTTTTTGAGTCACTTCGCGACATGTTTCGGAAGCGCTGTCCTTCCATCGACCGGCGTGTCGAGACTAACATGTTGAATTTGTGTGTATCTGTCTGTGAAGCGAGGGGGGTGGCGGTTGAGGGTTGGTTGGGTTAGTGGGGGGAGGGGAGAATTGTGAAGTGTTTTTTTTATACACTGCCAACAAATAAAAAATACACTGCCAACTAGTATCAAAGCTGCATTTTACACCAACAACAACATCAGTAGATCATTATTAAATTCTAAAACTACAATAAATTACAAAGAAAAAAGTGGAGTTTATAGAAAAACATGTGGTGACTGTAATGAACACTACATAGGACAGACATCACGTAACCTAAATATAAGAATTAACGAACACAGAAGATGCTTAAACAACAATAATTTCTCAGAATTTGCTAACCACATTATCCAAACTAATCACTCTTTCAATAACCACAAACTAAAACTATTACATGAAACACAGAATAAAGGATACCGACTTAACAACTACGAAACGCTCGAAATACATAAACACATAAATTCCGGTATAAAACTTATAAATAACCATACCTTTCATAACACCTCTCCAATACTTAATATATTTCCCATCAAAAACAAAAACACTTCACAATTCTCCCCTCCCCCCACTAACCCAACCAACCCTCAACCGCCACCCCCCTCGCTTCACAGACAGATACACACAAATTCAACATGTTAGTCTCGACACGCCGGTCGATGGAAGGACAGCGCTTCCGAAACATGTCGAGAAGTGACTCAAAAAACAAGTGGTTTATAGCTAATTAATAATTCAAAAATGGTTAATGTTTATTTATTTATTTTATTTATTTATTTTGTTCATGCTTTCTCTTACTTGGGTAACACTTTAATTTTGTTTTACAAAAAATACATAATATAGTGGTGAGTGTAGTAAGCAGTGTTGGTATTGTTTTAATCACCGTCAAACTAGGCAAGGCCTGTACATAATATAGTGATGAGTGTACTTAGCAGTGTTGGTATTGTTTTAATCACCGTCAAACTAGGCAAGGCCTGTACATAATATAGTGATGAGTGTAGTTAGCAGTGTTGGTATTGTTTTAATCACCGTCAAACTAGGCAAGGCCTGTACATAATATAGTGATGAGTGTAGTTAGCAGTGTTGGTATTGTTTTAATCACCGTCAAACTAGGCAAGGCCTGTACATAATATAGTGATGAGTGTAGTTAGCAGTGTTGGTATTGTTTTAATCAACGTCAAACTAGGCAAGGCCTGTACATAATATAGTGATGAGTGTAGTTAGCAGTGTTGGTATTGTTTTAATCACCGTCAAACTAGGCAAGGCCAGTACATAATATAGTGATGAGTGTAGTTAGCAGTGTTGGTATTGTTTTAATCACCGTCAAACTAGGCAAGGCCTGTACATAATATAGTGATGAGTGTAGTTAGCAGTGTTGGTATTGTTTTAATCACCGTCAAACTAGGCAAGGCCTGTACATAATATAGTGATGAGTGTAGTTAGCAGTGTTGGTATTGTTTTAATCACCGTCAAACTAGGCAAGGCCTGTACATAATATAGTGATGAGTGTAGTTAGCAGTGTTGGTATTGTTTTAATCACCGTCAAACTAGGCAAGGCCTGTACATAATATAGTGATGAGTGTAGTTAGCAGTGTTGGTATTGTTTTAATCACCGTCAAACTAGGCAAGGCCTGTACATAATATAGTGATGAGTGTAGTTAGCAGTGTTGGTATTGTTTTAATCACCGTCAAACTAGGCAAGGCCTGTACATAATATAGTGATGAGTGTAGTTAGCAGTGTTGGTATTGTTTTAATCACCGTCAAACTAGGCAAGGCCTGTACATAATATAGTGATGAGTGTAGTTAGCAGTGTTGGTATTGTTTTAATCACCGTCAAACTAGGCAAGGCCTGTGTAATGACGGCTATTTTATATATTGAATATTTTTTATAAAATGTAGCATAAAATCGTAAATGTTATATAATATAGATATAATATAACCATAACATAATATATGATATAAACATAGCATAAATCTAATATAAAAAATATAAATGTAGATATAAATATTTATCTCCCGAAATCAAACAGAAAATTTTCCATTATTTCACTTGCTTTTAATCTCAGTATGCCATCCATCACACGCCAGGTTACAGAAACTCATGCCAGTAATAAGTTTATATTTATGATTTTGTTTAAAAGAAGTTCTGTAGTATCCTTTTTAAATTTATTTTAATTTTTTATTATCTTAAGTTCCAACGGAAGTCGATTGAATACGGTCGGTGCTCTAAAAGCAAATTGATGTACATTGATTTGTATTTTTGATATTGCAAGATAATAGACTGACCCGCTTGCTCTCACCCAAACAAGTCAACTTGACCAAACATACACACTATTAATTAGAAATTAACCCATCTTTTGGTCAGCTGACAACAGAGAAACTCTAAAGTCTCTAAACCAACTACCAACTTCCTTCAGACCATGTGGAGTGGGGAAATCCTCGGCGGTAGGTACCTATGTTAAGAATACAGAGGTGTCCGTCGTGGTAACAGGTGTAAACAGATGTGGTTAAGAGGTTGCTAACTGAACAACAAATAATTAACTTGGATTAGTGTTAAGATGTTCTTGTTGGTGTTGAATAGAGCTTCCAAATCGAATATCTTCGGTGTTCGAATATTACGTATTCGAAAATTTTGTACATATTCGAATATTTACTATTCGAATATTTGGCGTTCGAATATATTTAATATTCGAATACGGAGTAAGTAAAAAAAATATAAGAATTACATACACATTGGTACAAGTAGGTAAACAAGCCAAAAATGAAATAATATTTCTGGCGCAGTTCAGGTGTGAGACACCGTCACCTCATTTATAAGGACTGTTGCTTTCATTGTTTACAAATAAACTAATTTCTCAATAGATGGCGTCACAAATTCGATGATTCGTGTTCTTGTGTTAGTTGTTATACTCCGAGTGGTCTGCTTGGGAGCCTATGGAAGATAAACCAATACAAATACATACTTACATACGTTGCGCTGACTGGGGCTAAAATTCATTGAAAGTTTTCAATTGAATGAATATATTAAAATATTTGATTCTTTACTAGTTTACGAAAAGATATTCGAATAATTTTTAATATCGAATATTTGCAAGTTCTACTGATAACTAGCCCGCCGATATTAATATATATGTATTTAAGTTTCCTTAACCATCCACGAGCAAACAAAACTATATGAAACAGAATTTTGAAACAGACCGCACATTGAGGTCGAGTTGGGGTTGAGAACCGAGCGCCGGTAGATTCTACATAAAATGTTTGAGTTTCGGAGGCTGTATGTCAGACGGATCAAATATTCTAATCACCAACAATAATCTTAATCTTCCATCAGTGGTATAGTGATTGATTGACTTTTTTCAATTTTTTTTTACAGAAAGGGGGTGTAAATTGGTAAAAGCAACCACTTTTTTAGTTGCCAGACTTACCCTTTTTCATATCATAAAAGGAAGGAAATAAAAAAATAGACATTACAAACTAAATTGTTTTTTGACGTTGTTATCTAAGACTAAATAACCATCATATAAATTGAAACATTGCATCTTAAAAGTGACGGTATTAATATGTTATTCTCACCAATAAACAATGATAACTGTCGCATTTTAAAGCATCCTATTTTTGCGATTATAAAACTGTGTATAAGCAAATAATATTTTTAAGGATCCAGCGGTGCGACGGCCTATATTGCACATAATAATTTATCGTGCATTTTGTACATAACAAGCCAAATTGTTTCACATAAAAATACCAACAAACTGAGATGACATATGCACAAACTTACACCGCAAAAGATACAGTTTCTTAATCAAAGCTTTCAACACAGTTCAAAACTATCTTTGTTTTTATTTTATTACAAACTGTTTCGTGGCGGTCGGCCTTTTGCTCAGAACTTCCAACTAACCTTAGCAACTTATGACTTGAATGAAATAAAATTGTCAATGAAAATGTTAATTTTGCTGCTTTTTGTTAATTTCCATTCATTGAATTCAATAATACCTAGTCCAAATTTAACAAACTACAGATTAACAGGAGGATCGTCTGCCTACAGCGCTTTCTTCGTGGTTTTGGACAAATTTCCAGAGGGGCCCGAAATAACTTCAATCAGCTCGTCGTTATAGAAAGCATGGAGATAAGATCTATCAGAGGTCACTTTTTGACTCGATGGAGAACATTTGCTTACTCCACTACAGGATTTTCAGTCGTATAAGCGCTGTAATCTGCCCAAGACAATCCTTAAAAGAGGAGGATCATTCAGCTAGTGATTGAATCATCATCATCATAAACTACACAGCCCTGGGTGGGCTTTGGCTGAGTACAGAAATCTCTTCCATTCTCGCCTTTCTAAAGACCTTTATTTTCCAGTTTCACAATGGATTTTAGGCCAGTTTGAGCCTTCCTGGTCTTCTTCGTACTTGTTCGGTGGATAGTGTGAGGCGTTTTACTGGGTGTTCGTAATTCATTCTGATTATGTGACCAGCCCTTCTCAGGCGTCCCACCTTCATGGTACTGATCACATCTTGTAGCTCTCTGGTGTATCGACAACGGCAACCAACAGCATCTCTCAAAGGGCCAAAGATTTTTCTGAGAATCGTTCAATCAAATGTTGCAATGGGCCTTCTAGAGTCTTTGTTAATAATACCCTGGTTTTAGTAGTATATATCGGCACTGGCTTTACAAGATTTTTAAAACAAAATATTATTATTCTTTCTGACTAACTTTGATCTACACTGCTAATAACGGTTAACGGTGCACTGAAATAACGGTTTGCAGCCATTATCCTCCTCGTGATATATTTTATTTTATTTTATTTTTTATTTATTTTATTTTATTTTGGGAAACAAAACAGCTGTTACATATGTTACATTAATAAAAAAAATAATAATCAGGAAAGTAAACCAATTACATTGTTCCACAGATTAATATACATAATAAAGACAATTCAGTACAAAGTCAAAGACAAAAGTGTGGTGTAAGTGTACAATTGTGATGGCATTGTCACTTTTGACTGTAGAGCCAATGTGATGAACTGTTTGATACCACGTGTATTGATGCAATAGTCAATTTTGTTTTGTCATCATTGAGTCATTGAATGCAGCTGCCAAAATCAGTCATGATGTCAAGGAGGATGAAGAATTAGGTACCCACAACAAAACCCACCTTCTCCCAAATGTGTCACACGGCGAAGCATTTCTAATCAGGAAGTGGACCTCAAATTCAAATACAAAATCCGTCCGAATGAATGCATGGATGTTTTCCAGAATAATAATAATCTTGTGCATTGGATGAAGGAAAGGAAAACAAACAAAATATTACATACATACATAATGGTGTTGTAGGCATTCAGAAACAAACGGAAGTTGCTAAATGTATGCGACACTATTGCTGGGCTGGGCTGGGCTATGTTTGGTCTCTATATATGTAGGTACGTGTCCACATGATGTATGCTTTATTGTCTACAAATATCTCTCCTACGTCTGGTTGTATCCACTTTTCTTCAGAATCTCTTTGTGTTTTTTGGCAGGGGTTCCAACCCAATCGAATATTCGAATATTTGACCTTTTCCATATTCATTAACCAACCAATATTTATAAAATAATATTTTAGATGGGTCGATGGCAGAGCGTTTAGCGCGCTGGGCTAGTAATCCAGTGATCACGAGTTCGAATCCTGCCTCGACCGATTTCGTTCACCTATAGCACAAGCATTTATTTGCTTATTTTAGGGAACGTAGGAAGATGTATATGTACTTGTTTAACAAGGAGACATTCATTTTTAAAAAAAAAAAAAATAATTCGGCTTTTTATTAAGTAATTTGGATTGATCCGTGGTTTTGAATATTGTCTTAATGTTACCTTCTAAACTTATTCTCCCTCTGATTTTGGGCTCAAGGTCTGTTTTTTGAGTCGGAGACTGCCTCTTGTGATTTGAATATCCAGCTGGGTAGGCGCGCATGAAAGCTAATTTCATCAGCCGATTAAGAGCGCGCATGAAAGTTAACAGAATCGGCCGATTTAAAATCTCTGACGAGACACAAAAAAATCGGTCGGTCGATCGAGATCGGCCGATTTTTTGTATCCAATACTGTTGTATGAGAGGGTGCGCATGGCGCATGCTCACCGATAATTTAATCGTCCGAGCGCAGTAGATCGAGTAGTATGTTGTCAGTGTTGTCAAACGAGATGTCAGAAAACATGGATGAAATAAATATTGATTCCGAACAATTAATTAGGTATATGTTGAAGCACGTCCTTCATTGTATGATAAAAATAAAGCGAAATATTAATAACTGGTTGAGAACAGCTCAATCATAATAAAAGAACTGAATTGGGTAAGAATTGGGTAGCTTAATTGATTAATAGTTAATTTAATAAATATTCTACTTAATGAATAAAAAAATCCATATTTCTAATAGAAGGCCGCCGAGGGACTGGAAGGAGACAGATGTCCTGGCTGCGCAACATTAGGGAATGTACCAGCTTCAGGACCGTGGAACAGATATTCCGGGCAGCACAGGACAAAGAGGGATTTGCCAGAGTGATAGCCGACGTCGGGGGTTCCTGACATGGCACCGGAAGAAGATATTTCTAATCATATGTATACATATTAATCGGCCGATGTATTTTAGCATCCATGCGCGCCTTACCTAACTCCATCTTTTCGCTGGTCTCCCCCTTGGTCTACGACCCTCCAAATTTTTTTTTTTTTTTATTATTGAAACCAAACAAAATATAACAATATAGTTACAAACAATAAAAATATTACAAAAAAGTACAATTTAAATAAGTTACATGAAACATTTTTTTTATTTGAGTCGACAATTTTGGATAGTCCTCCCAAACTTTAAGAACATTGTTTTTTTTATTTTTAAATAGGTAGGTACTAAAATAACCCTCTTTTTCACAAAAAAAAAATATTTCCTAAAATACTCTTACAGTACCTATGTACATATATACAAATATTACTTATTGTTTTATTACATGTAAATATATATAATATAATTAGATTTTCGAATTTTTTACCAATTTCATATTCAATATTCGAATATTTTACCCATTTCGTATTTAGTATTCGAATAATTTCCAATTTCGAAATCGGTATTCGAATATTTTACCAATTTCCTACTCAATATGTTCATCTATAGCACAAGCATTTTAGCTTATTTTAGCGAACGTATAAAGATGTATATGTACTTGTTTAACAAAGACATATTCATTTTTTTATTAAAAAAATATTCGAATATATAACCATTTTTATATTCGAATATTTTACCAAATTTCATATTTGATTTTCGAATATGATGTCATCCCTAAGTTTGTGTCACGAGTGCAGCGCCGATATGAATGGGCACTTCTCTCGCATTCTCGACGCCAAGATTGCAAAGAGTATAAAGAGTCGATTCTAGGAATGAAGTGATATTGCGACTCGAATACGACCATTAATTTGTTATAGATGTCGGTTATTAGTATGAGAGGGCTCCATAGCCGCAATGCAATCAGACAAAAGTAATTTGTATTGCTTTTCAAATAACTTAAAGTAGGTAGGTACCTTTTTAATTACGACTGTGATAAACAACAAGGAAATACCTATATTGATTTAAGAACTAGAATTCGGTTATAAATTCAACTTGACATCTTGTTTTCAAAGTAGCAGAACTGGGTTCCAACATGGTAGAAAACTAGCCGGACAATAGTTTTCTTAACAGTAAATCTTAAAAAAACTAAGTATTTGACATCGAGGGCAACCGTCTAGTGATTTAAAATTCATTTTTCATGATTGCCAACACTAAAAATGCGGTTGAAACCCCCTTTGAAAATGCAAATAGTGTCAAACAATAAGGAATCGTAATAGACGGACAACTAAACTGGAAACTACAAATTGAACTTATATCGGGAAAACTTCTATAACTCATTTATCTATTTAAATCTATTCCTGATATGCTCGTTCCCAATCATTTTTGAGCTATGCGATTCGCAGTTGGGGATGTTCTAACAAAACCACGTTAAAACCTGCTATAACTTCACAAACACAATGAACCTATTCCGAATTATTAATAAGAAGTCATTTACATACATATCCATCAGATAGACTTTTCATTTTATTTAATGTACCTACTGGACGTAAGACAGGTGTTGGTTAAGTCAATTCTCATATTCTTTATCAAAATCACACCACCGAACGACAACCAAAAACTCACATTCACACAATACTAGACAAGCATAACTAAACCTCGACGAAATACCAAAAACTAAGACAACACATGGACAGTAAAATTACTCTTACGTATGTAGGACCTAAAACACTTAAAATGTTTTAAAATAGAATTTCCATCCTTAAGAACCCACTCTCATAACAAATCAAAAGCTATTCACTCAAAAAATGTAGTTGTTAAAAATAAATAATTTACTGCTAATAATAACCAAGAAACTTTGTTACTATAGTACCTGCAAAGTTCGTTGCTAAAAATTGCCAAGTAAATAATCTGCTAATTTTAACCCAGTAGCTTTGTTATTATTCATTCTTTCTTTTGAAAAACGGAAAATACTAATTGGTAATCAAACTTTAACATCAAAATAGTATAAACATCTTTACATTACATCTCAAATGTAAATATTAGCAAATCAACACACGATATTTGTGAATAATAATGATAATCTTTGACGAATATCTCATCTTAATTCAACTTAATTCAATCATTTTTCAGTGAAACATGTCTTATTTGGCGAGAATTATACTTAATTTAATATTTTTTTAAATATATCGTGTCAAATTTGAAAAATATTAATATTTTTATGTATGAAATGTCAAATTTGACAGATGTCGAATACAAAATGTCCGTATAGGTACCTGTTACTCGGAAAATTTAGACAAGTACATTGCTAATGGCAACCAACTTCATTTTAACAGTATTAAATTGTCAGATAACCAAGTGCAACTTTGCTATTTTTAATCATGTATAGATTAATAACTACCAATATGACTTTTTACATTTCTATTGGTAACCAACTTACATTTTAACAGTATTCAATTGTTAGATAATAGCCAAGTGCAACTTTGTTATTTTTAATCATATATTGGTTAATAACTACCAATATGACTTTAACCGAGCCAAAAAGGTACATTGCTAACTTTAGATTTTTTCAGTGCAGCAAACAACCGGTTTATTGCTGAAGAAAGAAACTGAATATTTATTTAATATAACTGAATAATAGAATTATATAAAAAAAATCAAAATATATCAACATCAGACCCTTTTTACATCAAGCAATATTTAACACTTATTTCAGTAATGCAAACACTTGCACTTCTGTCTCACTTAAACCTACCACAAAACCTTGTGAACTTATATTATGTATGAATAAATAATATGAATACATAAAAAATAGTACAGATTTAAATAACGCTACTCTGGGACAGGCATAGCCTAGTAGAGTAGCCTGATCCACAAATTAAAAACGAGTGGGTTATGGCCAACCATAAACTCTCCACTAACAAGTAGTCATTCTATAAAGTATTCAAATTTTGTATGGAAAATATTCAGCATTTTCATAAAATGAGTTTGTTAAAATAATTTATTATTTAAATATTTTATTATGAAAACTTGATAATTCTTCAATGCCATTTTATGAAAGTGATGTGCCTTTTTACCAATTTGAAAATAAAAATTTCAAATTTTAAATTTCCATAGCTTGGGGTCACATTGAAATATTTGAGGGTTACAAAAATAGAGAAGCAATATTCATATATACTTCAAAATCTAACGGGGTCTAAGAGAGTACCTATCAGATAAACAAATTCACAAAATTTGAAAAGAATCGAATGTGTACCTACCTACTTAAGTCTATAATCGATAAAGTAAAATAAACACGCCGTACACAGCACATAGCACACATACAGATACATTGTGATGAAACTTTCAGGAAACAATCTCAGCATGATACTTGTTGATAATCTGCAATAAAAAAATCGTCTTAAAAATTGCGAAATCATAACTCCCTACTTTATCCCCTTGGGTTAGTGAGTTGTAAAAATAATTGATGACAACTTAAAACTTTATTTTGTATTTTTATATTATGGTACACATTTTATTTCTAAACTGCAGATACTTTTAAATTATTATATCCTTAAAAAGGATTTTTAAATAATTACATACAAACATACCATCACACCATATCTTTAACGGGGAAGGCAGAGAGAACCGAACGCAACATTATTATTTTGTCCTGACACGCATCCATCGCGTCAGCAACACTCATGCATCATCTCATACATCATACTCGTCTGTTTCTCAAAGCTTTAAATATTTCCTTCATTCTGGATATTCCACACATGGTCGTGACATGCTTTTCATAGAAATATTATTTATTAATTTATTTTCTTTGGGAAGCTACAGCTCATTTACAGTTTAATGATACAATATTATTTTTACAGTGTTAGAGCCAAAAAAAAGCATTCCATAAACATAATTATAAAAACAAATAACAGTTTACAAGCCAAAAATAATTCATACACACACCTTCATACACACCCTCACACACACTCATACACACCATTACACACACATACACGCACACACATACATACATACCCACATATACAACAACTAGGAAAGGGAAGAGAAATGAGAGAAGAGAGACTAGGAAGAAAGAAAAGATGGATATATACATATTTCTGTGTTCAGTGTATTGCCTTCTTTTGTATTCAGTGTATTGCCTCAGCAGCAAACACTTTTTGACCAAAACTTGGCTTGTCGACCGCAGCACTGCTTCAGCGTAGCAGGTCCTCATATTATGAGCAGGTTAAGCAGGGCAGTCTTGCAGGAGGGCTGTGGTCTGGGGCACTCCGCATTCACATAAGAGGCAGTCATCATCCGCTAGGATCCCCCATTTTTATAAGTTGTCCTTAAGTATGCCGATATTCATTTTTGGATAACTTTATGAAATCCTTATTTTATTTAATTATTTATATATTTCTTTTATGTATTTCGGATGTCAGATGGACGATGGACAAAAATTGTGATGGACTGGAGGCCAAAAACGGGAAGCAGAAGCGTGGGAAGGCCCAAGACCAGATGGTCCGATGACATCAAAAAAAGTGGCAGGTCCTGAATGGCGAAGAATGGCACTGGATAGAGACCAGTGGAAGTCCAAGTGGGAGGCCTTTGTCCAATACTGGACTCAAGAAGAGGCTGAGTAAGTAAGTAAGTAAGTACCTATATTATATAAATTAAAAAAAAGACATTAAAAAAATTAAGACAAAGGTACACGTAAAAAAATCCCTTTACCAGTTCAAGGGTTCAAGCACTCGTGTGTAAAGGAGACATTCAAATAAAAAAGAATTATTGCTTTACAAAGTGAAGTGAATAAAATATACATTTTTTTTTATTTTTCTTTTGAATTCATTATATTCGGTTGCCAGTCTCAAATCTGTTTCTAGTCGGTCGAACCACACTACTGTAGTAGTGCTGTGCAAAACTTGAAGTATGTGTTAACTGGATATACAATTGACTCACTATATTTTGTCTATTACACCCCACACGCACAAAGGCATGGCGCGACCTTCCCATGTCTTGTATTTGATAAAATATTTATATAATTTAAAAAAAAAACCAAGATTGAATTCACCAATAACAAAAATCAATCCAGTTTTCAATCAGAGAAACTTTAACTTAATTGGAATATTTTCTCTCTCTATATTAGACTTTTCTATAAAAATATTCATGTATTCACAGAATTGATTAAATCATTGGAAATTTGATAAACATTGATTTTCTTATATTTTTGTAAATCAATAGCAAGTATCACTTAGATAATTATTATATACAATATCAATTTTAAAGAAGACATGATTTCAAACAAATAATAATTTGTATAAAACAATTTTAGCGGTATTATTATGTGCAAAAAAGATCCTTTAAATTCACAGTGTCAAGCTGACCGAAAGTGCTTAAATATTTTGGTGACCAGCTCCCCCTAGACAAAGTGTAATTTAGTTCAAGAAAAGAACCGAGAAAAGATATGTTATTTTTTATCAATTTATTTCTCACTTAATTAGTACTGTACCTGTTTAACTAAGAGACTTCACGTTGCTCGGGTTGGTTGGAAGAAATTGCCTTATGGCAATAAACCTGCCTTTGTACACATGTACATAAATTATATAAATAAATAAGTAAATGTATAGAAATGACAGTTGTTACGGGACAGGCAACTGTCACTTCCATACATTGAGTTATAATTTCTCGTTTCTTTTCTTGAGCTAAATGTCGCGTTGTCTAGGGGAGTTGAACTGGATACCAGTCGGCTTGAATGTTGTGAAATCACGACATAATAATTATGTAAATCGAATATTTTTAAATTTGCATACATATACGCAAACATTTTTCTTTTTCCCAGTCGGGAGTCGTTGATGAGAAATCAAGAAATGTTTGCGAAAATGCAACTTAAAACGAAGCCAAAAATAAACTTATTATTCTGGCGCAGTTCAGGGGTGACATCTGTGCGAGAGCATTATCACCTCATATATAATAACTATTAGGTTCATTTTTTACAAAAACCAATTTCTCAGTAGATGGCATTTCAAAAAGGTTTGTTCATTACTTCACAGATGGCGATTTAAATATAAAGAACTTTCAAAATTACGTTGATAACGGAAGTCAATAAGAAAGTATTGTTGTTTAACGTTGCGCAAGCGCATACATAATCACGTGAATCATCCGATGACAGGTCGTAAGCCCTGTAGGTGCCTTGAATTCCTGGTTTTTCTATAATATTCCAATTTCGTCTCTATTGAGATTTTAAAAAGTTTTTCAATAAAAATATCATTTGACTCCCGACAGGGAAAAAAATCCAATGATTGGTATATGAAATCAAAAAAATATTCGATTTACATACACATTGGTACAAGAGCTAAAAAAGCCAAAAACGAAATAATATTTCTGGCGCAGTTCAGGGGTGACATCTGTGCGAGACACTGTCACCTCAGTTATAAGGACTGTTGCTTTCATTGTTTACAAATAAACTAATTTCTTAATAGATGGCGTTACAAAAAAGGTTTCTTTGTTACTCTTTGTAACTGTTCAGGTGACTTATTACTCATTATTCAAATATATAGAACTTTCAAAAATTTCATTGATAATGGAATTCAATAAAACGGCATATTTGGTGAACGTTGCAGAAGCGCATAAAATGATCACGTAAACCAGCCGATGACAGGTCGTAAGCTCTGTAGGTGCCTTGAGTTCCTGGTTCTTCTATAATATCCCAACTTCATAAAATAAAAAAAATGTTAAAAAATTGGCAAAAAAGATGAAAGATATTATTTTGCCTCTTGTCTTGGATTATTCGGCTCTAGATACCATTTAGGAATTAATTATAGGAATACTGTTATAATATGGTTTAATCCATAATTAATGATGCAATTAGCTGCAGATTATTTCAAGTAATAATTTGCAGTCCTATGACTGTCGCTGCTTAGGATCAATATTGATTCAACGTTAATTTCAAACGAGCGTGTCTTCACGTCATGAACTGCATACCTACATAATATTACCATTGACATAAATTATGCAATGAATTTGTTGTAATTAAAACGCAAATTGTTCTGGCACAGCCATGGAATAGCTGAACGAGTTCAGTCAAGTAATAATTACTGAATACGTGTTTCTTATGAACCATTATTTTATGGGTAATACCATTTCTCCATGACCTTTTCTGAATATGCAGTACATATAATGCAATGCACTAAGTAACAACGCATAGGTACGATTTATTGAATGTTTAATTATGTATGTCTATATTATAAATTTGAATGTTTGTATGTATCTATGTATGTATGTGTTGAATGCGCTCCTAAACCGCTCATCCGATTGCGATGAAACTTTGGTGAACTGTCGAGAGTATACCAGGTATGGTTTCTGGATCAAAAAATTTTAACTTCTTCTTCTTCTTCATTGAGTTTTAGGTCATTTTACCTATGAAGGTGGACTATCCTGGGAACCGTTCATCCGATTGCAATTAAACTTTGGTGAATTGTCGAGCGTATGCCCGGGATGGTTTCTGAATTTAAAAAAATTTTCTTCTTCTTCTTCTTCATCGGGTATCAGGTCATTTTACCTATGAAGGTGGACTATCCTGAAAACCGTTCATCCGATTGCAATGAAACTTTGGTGAATTGTCGAGCGTATGACCGGGATGGTTTCTGGATTAAAACAATTTCTTCTTCTTCTTCTTAATCGGGTATCAGGTCATTTTACCTATGAAGGTAAAATGACCTTATACTCTGGGAGAAGAATCTCCAACTGTCCTTCCATCTCTTCGCAGGTCTTCCAGGACAGTTTCTGGATTTAAACTTTTTTCTTCTTCTTCTTCTTCATCGTGTATTTGGTCATTTTACCTATGAAGGTGGAGTATCCTGGGAGAATAAGATGCAACTGTCCTTCCATCTCTTCGCAGGTCTTCCAGGACGGTTTCTGGATTAAAACTTTTTTCTTCTTCTTCTTCTTTATCGTGTATTTGTTCATTTTACCTATGAAATCGGAGAATCCTGGAAAAAGAAGGTCCAACTGTCTCTTCGTAGGTCTTCCCAGTATTGTCTCGGGAATTAAACTTTTTCTTCATCTACTTAAGGGACGAGAGGTAATGAAGGGAAGGGAGGTACTGGTGGACATGACGGGACAGGGGGTAACTGAAGGGACGGGAGTAACTGAAGGGACGGGAGTAACTGAAGGGACGGGAGTAACTGAAGGGACGGGAGTAACTGAAGGGACGGGAGTAACTGAAGGGACGGGAGTAACTGAAGGGACGGGAGTAACTGAAGGGACGGGAGTAACTGAAGGGACGGGAGTAACTGAAGGGACGGGAGTAACTGAAGGGACGGGAGTAACTGAAGGGACGGGAGTAACTGAAGGGACGGGAGTAACTGAAGGGACGGGAGTAACTGAAGGGACGGGAGTAACTGAAGGGACGGGAGTAACTGAAGGGACGGGAGTAACTGAAGGGACGGGAGTAACTGAAGGGACGGGAGTAACTGAAGGGACGGGAGTAACTGAAGTGACGGGAGTAACTGAAGGGACGGGAGTAACTGAAGGGACGGAAGGTACTGAAGGGACGGGAGTAACTGAAGGGACGGGAGTAACTGAAGGGACGGGAGTAACTGAAGGGACGGGAGTAACTGAAGGGACGGGAGTAACTGAAGGGACGGGAGTAACTGAAGGGACGGGAGTAACTGAAGGGACGGGAGTAACTGAAGGGACGGGAGTAACTGAAGGGACGGGAGTAACTGAAGGGACGGGAGTAACTGAAGGGACGGGAGTAACTGAAGGGACGGGAGTAACTGAAGGGACGGGAGTAACTGAAGGGACGGGAGTAACTGAAGGGACGGGAGTAACTGAAGGGACGGGAGTAACTGAAGGGACGGGAGTAACTGAAGGGACGGGAGTAACTGAAGGGACGGGAGTAACTGAAGGGACGGGAGTAACTGAAGGGACGGGAGTAACTGAAGGGACGGGAGTAACTGAAGGGACGGGAGTAACTGAAGGGACGGGAGTAACTGAAGGGACGGGGGTAACTGAAGGGACGGGAGTAACTGAAGGGACGGGAGTAACTGAAGGAACGGGAGTAACTGAGGGAGGTACTGAAGGGACGGGAGGTACTGAAGGGACGGAAGGTACTGAAGGGACGGGAAGTACTGAAGGGATGGGAGGTATTGAAGAGACGGGAGTAACTGAAGGGACGGGAGTAACTGAAGGGACGGGAGTAACTGAAGGGACGGGAGTAACTGAAGGGACGGGAGTAACTGAAGGGACGGGAGTAACTGAAGGGACGGGAGTAACTGAAGGGACGGGAGTAACTGAAGGGACGGGAGTAACTGAAGGGACGGGAGTAACTGAAGGGACGGGAGTAACTGAAGTGACGGGAGTAACTGAAGGGACGGGAGTAACTGAAGGGACGGAAGGTACTGAAGGGACGGGAGTAACTGAAGGGACGGGAGTAACTGAAGGGACGGGAGTAACTGAAGGGACGGGAGTAACTGAAGGGACGGGAGTAACTGAAGGGACGGGAGTAACTGAAGGGACGGGAGTAACTGAAGGGACGGGAGTAACTGAAGGGACGGGAGTAACTGAAGGGACGGGAGTAACTGAAGGGACGGGAGTAACTGAAGGGACGGGAGTAACTGAAGGGACGGGAGTAACTGAAGGGACGGGAGTAACTGAAGGGACGGGAGTAACTGAAGGGACGGGAGTAACTGAAGGGACGGGAGTAACTGAAGGGACGGGAGTAACTGAAGGGACGGGAGTAACTGAAGGGACGGGGGTAACTGAAGGGACGGGAGTAACTGAAGGGACGGGAGTAACTGAAGGAACGGGAGTAACTGAGGGAGGTACTGAAGGGACGGGAGGTACTGAAGGGACGGAAGGTACTGAAGGGACGGGAAGTACTGAAGGGATGGGAGGTATTGAAGAGTCTGAAGCGACGGGTGGTTATGGAGGACAATTTTTAATTATACAGGCAATACGAAGTTTGCCGGGTGTTCACTAGTATTTAATAAATTAGTCAGCTGGAGTTTCCATCAGTTGTATGGAATACAAATCTATAGCAACAGAACAAAAAGCATTCAGTAGAAATTTTAAAATAAATTGAGCAGATTGTTTTCGGACTAATATTTCTTTTAATAATTAGCGTGTATCTGAATCATGCCATCAGATACAAACAGTACATTCCCGAAAATAAATCTTCTTCTTGTCGTGTTTGTTAACACATATATGACTAAATTCCAATCCGCTCCCAGAAGGCCATAAACTCCACATCGCGTCTTCAGCCATTCCCCATCTCTGGAGATTTTTCCTTGTACGAACGACCCCAGTCCTAATCCTGTTGAGGGTTTTCCACATTAGCCACGGTTTATCGTGTCCTGGGAGCAGTGCTTCCGTTGGTATATTGAAAATGGCCACTAGTATGCTCTGCGTTGTGTCGTCGCACTCTTGCAGTCTCAGGAGTATCTGCTAGGGGTTTGGTCGTGTTGAGAATAAAGATGTAAACAAAAAAAGATGTAATGATAGATTAAAGAGAAAGCTTTCCATGTTGCCTGTGTTTCGTTTGCTCATATTGATTTTCATAGTTCATACAATATGTCCCTAATTCTCCTTACATAATATTATGGTCTTCATGACCGCTAGTTTTGTTAAAAAAAGTATATTTTTCCTCCATTAATCTCCATGATGCATTAAGATAAATTTTATGTGACCGTATTTTGTATGCACATTAACACATTTGTGAAGTGAATTTTGCTATTCCATATTTGCAAGAGAGCAGCTATGATAAATATCTTTTACCGTACCTTTGTATATAACATTGGTTTCCAACAAGTGCGCAGTGGTCCACAATAGTAAAAATATGGTTTTCCTCATAACCATAATCTTTTTCACTATCCCAAAACACGGCAATGGCGTTATATAAACATCTTGTCATTGTTATACAATGTCTTTTCTAATCAAGCAATATTCCAACTGTCGATTCGTTTAAGAGGATTTAATTATCTTAATCAATCGACAGTATTAAGCCAAGACGCGTGTATGAAGGAACATTTTGTATTTTTTTTTTTTTATTGAAAAATAATAAACAACATATGATACAACAAAAAAGAAAACAAATGATTATGAGTCACGCCAAGTCTAAATTCTAGACTTGTCAGCGTGTTCTCAAGACAATATTATATATGTAAACATTAAAAATAACAAACAACATTAGGCACAGTATAAAGAGACATACAAATATCACAAAGATGATCTCCCAAACAAACACACACTATGTTACAAAAGTTATCTTTTTTAAAATCATAAAAATAAATGAATTGAGAAAAAAAAAAAAAAAAAAAAATGGTTTGTGATCTTAATTATATATAAATCCAAACCTCAATAGCCATTCCTTGACAAGCCTTTTTACATTATTTTTGCTTTGGCATTTCTTAAAAGATGCCGGCATCATATTAAGCAATTTAGGTACATTATATTCTAACGTTCTCTTACCGTATTTATTATTATATTTTGGAACTACATATCCGTCGTTAAATTTAAATCTAGTGTAATGCGTGTGTTGCGGTCTGTCTTTATATTCGTATATGATGTAGTGGACTTTTTGCATGCCACAAACACCAACTTAGAGGCTTCGTAGCATACATACATACATACATACCGTCACGCCGTTTCCCTATTTGGGGTAGGCAGAGAGAACCGAAGTAGCATAATGTTCTATATATAGATGAATTCAGAATTTGAAGTAGAGCAGAGTTTCTCAAACATTTTTTTATGATAAATTTATGTTGATATTTAAGTTTAACTGCCTATATTTCAAAAGTTTTTAAAATTTCGAAAAAAGCCGAAACACCCCAAATAGAAAATTTTATTTTCTAACAAAGATATGAACATTGTATTCGTACATCTCAATAATAATAATAAAAATAATTTATTTGTAAAGCGCCGTTTAATGATTCGAGATTATACCAAGGGCGCTGATAGTTTAATGTTGTGTTGCTCACTGAAACAAAGCTTTTTTTAATCCTTTAGTGAATGTGCTATTGCTTTGAGCTCTGCGCACATCTAGAGGCAGTGAATTCCACTTAATAGGACCACTCACAGCCGCTTTTTTGACTCTGTCCAACTCCTTTAAGGAATTGTTGCTCTGTGATCCAGACGATCTGAGTGTGAGATGCCTCCCAGAGAGATCTCTTCTCTGACACAGCTCTCAAACTTATCTTAACAATTTATATAAAAATCGAATTTAGTGACGATAACGTTTCATACAATTTGTAAGGCAGTATACCCTACACAATATCTCACTCAATACATACCATCATGTTTTTTCATGTTTGATACATACCATCATGTTTTTTTCATATTCTGGGTAGAAAAATAAGAATGACCTCCATACCATCCTATCCTGACATGCATACCTACATGTTTTATATAGGAAATATCTTAAAATATTTATAAATTAAAGTGATTATAGTTTGGTACGTTTTCTTGACATTTTTCATGACAACTTTGGTAAATTTAGGTTCCGGGTGGGGCTGTTGTTGGTGTGATCTATTGGGGCGAAATTGAAAATCTTCGAGGTTATTCCTATCCATCTATTCCCTCTCCCTTCCTGTTCTATATAGGTTTGTACGCCAAATTCTTAATGAATAAGTATTTTTTTTGTTGTTGTTTATATTTTGTATTGTAAAGATCACTCGTATTATCTAGCCATTATTTTGATTGTATAAAAGCATTAGGGAACTTAACTGGTTTTGTATACATACTGTTTTTTGTTTTCCCACAAGCTGTATATAAATGTCTGTTCCCAGAATTAAATAAAAATAAAATAAAAATAACTAAATACGTACCTATTCTTCAATTATACATACTATCGCCATCGAAAGTTGGATCTCATGTGCTACATGCAACTAGTATTAAATAAAAATCAGTCAGTTAACACGTAATGCAGGTAATTGCTGCTGCAAAGTATTGGATTAAAACTAGTTGCATGTAACACATGAGATCCAACTGTCGATGGCGATAGTATGCATAATCAAAGAATACGTACCAAACTATAAACAACACAAATTAATAAATATTTGAAGATATTTTATTTTCTATATAAAACATGTAGGTATGTTTGTCAGGATAGGATAGTATGGAGGTCAGTCTGTTTTTCCTACACAGAATATGAAAACAGTATTATGGTATGTATGTATGTTTGGAGATTTAAGTATCAAACTATTAAGTCTTCTTACATATTGTGTATAGGCGACTACCATACAAATTGTATGAAGTGATGTCGTCACTAAATTAATTTTTATAAAAATTGTTAAAAAAAATTGAGATGTGTTAATACAATGTTTGTATTTTTTATATGAAATTTAATTATCTTGTAGGGGTGTTTCGGCTTTTTTCGATATTTTAAAAAAAATGGAAATATAGGCAGTTAAACTCATAAATTTATTATAAATAAAATATTTTCTCATTAAAAAATGTTTGAAAAACCCTGGAACTTTTAAAAAAAAAACTAATTTGAGATTTTGTATTTGTCTATCTTTATACCAATTTTCAGCGTTCTAGCTTTTATGGTTTCTGAGATATATGGAAAAACAAAGTAAAAATTCAAAAGTTGATAACCCCTGATTGAAACAAAAATTCATAATTCTGACTATAAAAGTTTTGTAGGCCTATAACTGTTTATATATTCTGAAATTTTGGGTTCTGTAAATTGAGCGGATCAAAAGTTATAAGGACACACACACACACACACACACACACACAAAACTCACATAAAATGTTCTACTCCGAATTCTGAGTAAATCATTTTATGCAAAAAGTCCACTACACCATACAAAATTTTACACCATACATACAGTACACGCATCTTGGCTTAATAATGTCGATTCATTAAGAGAATTGAATTCTCATGAACGAATCGACAGTTGGAATACCTTATCAGTCTTATTCACAATAACTTATGTTAGGTTTAAAACAGTGTATAACAACAGCAATGAAAATTACTATTCATAATAGCATATATAAGGCAATAATGCTGTATAACGGCTACATTACGCCTATATAAGATAAACACGGTCCCAAGTTAACAACAGCAATATAACAAGAGTATAGGGATCGAAAATTCAGTTGCATTACATGTCAATTATTTTTGACATTTGTGAATCAACGTGAATATTTGTTTTCCATTTCTTTTTACAAATTAATAAAACAACAGATTATTATAAATACGATTAAACGTATTGTTTCGCGTCTTAATTACAAAAAAATATTTGTCAAAACCACTGACAGATCATTTGAGAATATGTATTTCATTATTGCTCCAGTTTTCGCTACACTTTTTCATATAAATATCTATATAATGTTATTGAAGAAATAAAATATAAAAATATAGCCCAAACACTATAAGAAACATTATATTTTTTTTTCAAAACATCGACAAATGTCAAATCACCGGAGAAACATGAATGAATTGCGACGTTGTCAGCTCAAACAGTAACATAGCAAGGATATTGTTATATTGGTATATAAATGTTAATTTGAATAGTCAAGAATATAAGTGCTTATACTGTGTTTTAGTTATATAATGTATTTACCGCAGTATAAGGAAATATTATGAATAAGACTGAAGTAGGTATATCTTGATAGGTTAAGTAAGAAAGAATGGTTAATATTCTTAGAGTGAGTAATGAAATCAATGCATGTTTAAAGACTATGTTAAGTTTTGATGACAGTTGATTTTAGAGATCGTCTTTGATGTCTTGCTTCCTTCTAATATCTACAAAGTAATCAATCAAAGTTGTTCCTAGTCCACAAAAAAGGGAACCACTGATACGAAGGTATATTTACCTTCAGCAAAGTGCATCAGGTCTGGAGTTGGCTGCAGTATAATGATAGTTATGTATATGATTTATTGGCATATGTCGTCTCTATCATCTGACAACTTCTTATAGTAGGTACTCTATAATCTGTGTACCTATATGCTTTTCAAGTACATATATCATCTTATGAAATTTCTCTCTAATATTTTATCACTGTCAAAATATTATGTAAACTATTTAAGTAGTTGTTTTTATTTATGTTTTATTATTTTACAAGGTATATAGGTACTAATTCTTATGTACCGAATTTACTTACGAGACTTGGTTGGAAGAGATTGCTCTACGGCAGTGCATCCAACTGTGAAAAGCTAGAGCGAGTCAAGCTAAATTCTGAATCTAAAACTTTTGCAAGCCTGGGAATTTCTATATATGTATTCTGAAATTTTAAGTTCTGTGCATCAAGCAGATCAAATTAAATAAGAGAGGGAAAACAGACTCACGCAAAAAATCTACTTCAAATTTCAGTTCATCCACAATACATAGGTACATACCATCACGCCATGTCCCTCACGGGGTAGGCAGAGAGAACCGAACGCCACTTACATACTTCTTTCTTGACATATATTCATCGCCTCATCAACATTCATATATCGTCTTAAGCATGTTCGTCTATTGTTCAGGCTCCTTACATTTCCGTTTTTCAAAATACTGTTCACATGGTCGTGTGCCATACCTTCCTTGGGCGGCCCCGACTTCTCTCTCATTCCATTCCTGTCCGCAATGTATGTATATTTTCTTCGTCAGGCGTTCCCCATTCATTCTCCCCATGTGGCCAAACCATCTAAATGTGTGCACTTTCATTCTTTTAATAAAATCTTTCTTTATCCTGCATTATTTCCTCATTTCTCATTTATTTCTCATACATACATCGTTCTATTGCAGATTCTTCTTAGCGATCTGCATTTATTCTACTTTCGTGCGACTTCTGCCATATCCAGGTTTCACTTGCATACGCCAAGGTTGGCACTGAGATAGCGTTATGAATGGCAACATTAGCATCCTTTGATATGTTGCGATCATTCATAACTGGTCAAGTGCTCCATTCACTTCGTTTCCTGCCACAACTCTTCTTTCGATCTCCTTATCAATCCGTCCATTCCGTTGAAACATGCTTCCCAGATAGACATATTCGTCGACATGCTCGAGCCATTCGCTCTCTGTGAAATCTCTAAGTTGATGTTTTTTGACTTGAAAGTTCAAAAAACCATGTAAAATGTAGTCCTGGCCTACAAATTGTAGCGGATACCGGTTTAAAACTATGTTGATATGAAGAGAAATAAATTATCTGGAACAAATTGACAGTCAAATTAAAATTTGTTACAGAAACTAAACACAACGTAACCGGAGGTCCAACACTTGAAGATATTACGAATCACGAGCCCAAAACAACATTCGATGAAAATGAAAGAGAAACCGTAGACGGTATTGACTACGGTTATGAATAGTTGAACGTGTTATATATTCTAGGAAGTTGATATGAGTGAAGGAGATGAAAAGGAAATCAGCTAGGAAATTCACAAGTGATGTACAATGCAACAAATCACTTAATACAAATAAAAAAAATAAAAAAAAAGAAACACAAAAATGTATGCCTTCTTATTGAGTTCCCTTATCAATGTTATTTTAGAAAGTTTTATATTTATTTATTTTATTTTTATTTTATTTTTGATATATTTTATAATACAAATCAATATATAAATTCACTAGTAATAATATTCTTACATATTTTTCCCTGCAGTACCTCATCAAAAAGATTACAATCTTGTGCTTGATGAGGGGAGCACTTATAAAAAAATAAAAAATATCAATACAAAGCAAAGTCAACATAAAAGTAAAAGTAATAAAATCAAATCATACATGAACAAAAAAAAAAAATCAAATGTACATCAAAAAAAGGTTGAAAATAATGAAAAAGAAGAATACTCAAATGAGAAAACATATCAGAATACATATTCAAACCAAAAAAAAGAACAACATGAAAATAATTGAAAAATGAGTAATATAGAATTATAGACGATTCAAATATATCAAAACACAATATATTCAAAAATAAAAAAAGGAAATACTGGAAATTGAAACAAATCAAAACAACAAAATCGAAAACTACTATTTTAGAAAGTTAAGTGCAATTTTAATTTATGTTTAAATTTTTTAAATTCTTTTATCTGCTTTAATTCATTTGGGAGGCAATTGAAAAATTTTATTCCCAAATAAATGTAGTTGTTTTGTAATTGTCCTGTATTACATTTGGGTATTTTAAAATCATTTTGGAATCGCAGAGACTTATTTTTTTCAATTTTTTGTATAACATTATCTTTGAAAATTTGCAAAATAGACACTTTTTTATAAATATTATCTACTTTTTTATAAATATTTTTATATATTTGAATAACGTGGAATACAGGACATATTGGAGGGACCACGTAGCCAGGATGGACGGTGATAGACTTGCGTTTATAGCAGCGAACGAAATTCCTTCTGGCCGCCGCCTACCCGGTAGACCACCCAAGACATGGAAGGATAGCTGGACTTCGTCATCCCAGGAGGCATAGTTTCTGAAGACCAGACCAACTAAGTCTACTAAACGAAGAAGAATAATAATGAGTAACAATTCACCTGAAAATAAGGAATTATACTATTGCCATCTTTGAAGTAACGAAGAAACCTTTTTGTCTTACGCCATCTATTGAGATATATACTATTTTCTCAATAGATGACTTACAAAAAATAGGTTTCTTCGTTACTTCATAGATGGCAATATTATGATTCCTTATTTTCGGGTGAATTGTTACACATTATTCAAATATATAGAACTTACCAAAATTACATTGATAAGGGAACTCAATTAGAAAGCGTAATTGGTGAACGTTGCGCAAGCGCATAAAATGATCACGTAAACCAGCCGATGATTGGTAGTAAGCCATGTAGGTGCCTTGAGTTGTTCCTGGTTCTTCTATAATATCCCGACTTCGTTTCTATTGAGATGTTAATAATTTTGTCAATAAAAATATCATTTGACCTATGAAAGTGGAGTATTTTCCTTTCAAATTTTGTTATGAATTAAAATTTTAAGTTAGAACTTCGGGATACCCAGTACATATTATTGAGAATTTTTCCAATGGTTTACGAAAATATTTTGAAAATAATCATACTTAGAAGAAAAATTGTGGCACAGTTGGTATTCCGTTTGGTTTCGGTGCGGGTATCCTGGGTTCGATCTCAGGGGAAAAATTAATTTAAATTCATTTCTCACGCAAACATTGCTTCTCTGGGTTGGAAACATAGGGTTAACGATATAAATTGCTGTAAGGAAAAAACTCGCTACTTGCTCTGGGTGCAAAGAAGTGTTTATTCTTATTAGTATTAAAAATTGCATAACAAAACCCTGAAGGGACTGGAGGGACGGAAGGGATTGGTGGGACTGAAGGGATTGGAGGGACGGAAGGGACGGGGGATACTGAAGGGTATTTAGGGACAAGAGGTACTGAAGATACAGAAGGTACTGACGGGCCTGAACGAATGAAAGAGTTTGGAGGCATTGAAGGGATGGGCTGTACTGAAGAGATGGGAGGCACTGAAGGAATCGAATGAAATGAAGGGACGGAAGAAACTGAAGGAACCATTTATAATTATACAGGCAATGCGAAGATTACTGGGTTCCGCTAGTAATAATATAAAGATATTGACAATATTATGTACTTTAAATTGCCTTTTTCATCGGTAAAAACAAAAAAATACACGCAATAAAATGACATTAAATTAATTAAGCACTTTGTAAAAATAAAAAACTTCATAATAACACAAAAATAGAAGAAGGTATTGGGACATTTGTACTACACATGTCACATTGTGTAGCCATGTCCCATTACAATACCCTGGAATATTCCTGGATTTTAATGAATACATTAATTTGTTTATTTGATTTCTCACAAAGGAATATATTAAAATGATCTTCTAGGAATTCATTTAATGTTTGAGTGACATGTAATCAATTGAAATATCACACCAAAGGGACAAGTGGAATAGATAGGTCTGAAGGGACGGAAGGTTCTACATTACTAGACTAAATGAAGGAGAGGACTTAAGGGGCGGGAAGTACTAAAGCAGGGGTTCTCAAACTGATGTCGATCTACTTAAATATTGTTAGAGTAAGATCGATCGACTCTGAAAGGCTGCAAGTGTACATATGTGATGCAGGATAATTGTTTCTAGGTAGGGTGAATCGTGGATATTAGTTTTCCACACAATATGCATTTTTTTAGTTAAGGTAAACGTAAGTTTGCTCTAAAATATTAATTAAAAAACTCATAAATATTCAAAATGAAAAGATGTCGATTGCGATATTGTATGTTAGTTAGTCGATTGCGATATTTTGACTTAATTATTTATTCTTCATTTTTGAAAATGCAGACTCGCACAAGTAAGTTGACCCAAACATTGCCGTCAGATTAAAGACGATTTGCCTTAGATTCGGATATTTATCTTCAGATATAAAACACCAGAATTTTGGATCAGATTCTGTGGCTTTGAGATGTATATTTAATATAATCTGCACTAACTCATTTTCAACACAACATGAGTCCATGTTTAACTGACTTGCTATTTCAGTAACTAATAATTAATAATTCCTCAATGTTTTAACACGAAAAAGGATAACTCATAAACGATGCGATATTTGCCAATTTACTGAAATCATTGAATCGAATTGGCCCAAAATATTGTGGCAACAAATTTTCAGTTTTATTTTTTGTTACGTAATCCTGAATAACCATAATATGAGTCTGCTAATTGGAGTGGTGGAGTTTAGCCGGACACGAAAAAGAAAGCAGAAAGTTGCAATTAAAAACATGCATGCTTATTTAAGAGATAAAAAATATTTTTGTTTTGAGTAAAAATTATACAAATTTTCGTGACCTAATTCAACACTTCACCTTTTATTAAAATGATTGACCATGGTAACTTTCATTAAAATAAAGGCAACAGTCACTTCCATGCATTGAGTTTTCTTTTCTTTTCATCACCAGAGTGAAAAAAAAACTCTGAAGAGAAAAGAAAACTCTCGTCATCACTCTGGCTAAAAAACTAATCAGGAATCCTGATTAGTTCCACCTTCCCGAACACTTTTGGGTATTATACCAAGTATCTGAGTATTATTCGACTGTACTTGTATACAATCGACTCTTTTACTAAAAGGTCTTCGTGACAATGTTATCGTTCCTTTTTCTTTGGAGGTCAGAAACCTTAGTTTGATCATGAATTAGTTTGACCTTTCGTGGTCAGGAGGCCTAGTCAAGATGACAAGCTAAAATTTAACGTTTGGAGAAACGTTCGTGAGTTGATCCAACGTGACTTAATCAAACGTCAAATCCCAAACAAAAAAAAAATAACGAACGAACCAACCAAACAATGTTTCTCCAAACGTTAACGTTTAACTCGTCATCTTGGCTGGGCCTCCTGATCATATTACAAAGGGAGTAAACCAACGGATTTTTTGATCTTTTCATGGACTTATGTGCCTTAAAAACTACCTTCCTCAAAATATCAATATTACTCTTACACAACTGATATTACCTCTATTCGACAACGCAGACGTAGCTTACCTATAATCTACTGAAGATCAATTTGACAAACTTGAGAGATAGAAAAATTACTGCGTACGATATGTTTTTGGAATCAAAAAATTTGATCACGTGTCTAAAAACAGGAAACAGTTAAAGTGGCTCAAAACCCGAGATCGAAGAGATTCCTTTCCTTACATACTATATCAAATACCTCAGGAAAAAAATCGACATGGTTTTCAAGAAAAAAAAATTGCTTTTTGTCGGTATCACTGTGTTGGTGTTATTATTGTGGCTAGACATGACGTACACACACACTTACAAATATAAGCATGCGGACTGACTGACTGACTAACTCACGATTACAAATATTAAAAAAAAATATATATAAAACAATAAATCTACGTAAATTTTTTATATCTTTTTCGAATCATTATCACACTTAAAACCTTTATTTGACGACTAAATTCTTCCCTTCCCCATACTTCCCGTATACTCCCTTTCCCTCTTTTTATCTTTTATTTTTGCGTTTTGTATTTTTTATAAAAAAAAAAACTGAAATGTACTCTATGTAATTGTTAAAATGATGGATGCAGTTATTGGCGCCATAAATATTGAAATGTATCTACTTATAAATGTGTAACTGTTATAGCTGTTGTATCCAATAAATTATTAAATAAAAAAAAAAAAATAAAAAAAAGAAGCTTCTGAAATCCCACTTCTTATCCACTGCCCGGCTGTAGTTCTTACAATTGGGGTCTTCTTATAACACGAATTTATATTTTCTTAAGCAGATTTTAAACCCTCTCCATCACTACGTAGCGCGCTTCTTCGGAAGAGTATAATAGACACAAATCCTCATAGCTGATGTCACCTTCGTAGCCAATCTTTCATCCCTTCGCATCTCATCCATTTTCCTTATTTTTATTGGACATTTACATAATGATTGTGAAATTGTGTTTTCTTGTGCATTTAATCTTGTTTTTCTTATTATTATTGTATACATTTGTGTATAATGTTTTTTACAAGTTACTTACTTAAAGTGTAGGTACTTACTATTGTGGTTGACTGTGTAGAATTTGCCTGAGGACAATAAGTCCGCCAAATTATATAAATAATATTTTTGCATAATAAACGAATATTATTTTTATATAATATTAGTTGCCGACCACCGTGACACAATTTGGTAAGCCATTCGGTTTCTGTGCGGGCGTCCTGGGTTCGATTCCTAGCAGAGGAGAAATTTATTTAAATTCATTTCTCACGCTGATACTGCTTCTCTGGGCTGGAAACAATGGTTAGCTGGAAGAAATTTCCATATGGCAATAAACTCGCCGCATGGCACAAGATGCAAGGAAGTGTTTATTATTATTATTATTATTGCAAACACGTTGATCTCGGTTATGATCCGGTGATTTCCTTCACAACGGAGTGTACTCAAGTTGTGAGGCCATGTGTTTGTGTGTCTGTGTGGTTGTGTTTAGTTATTTAAAGTGGTGCCTGTAGAAATTTTCTGACTATTGTGCATGTGTTGACTATTGTAGTTTTTTGTATGTTGGTAATGACGTATGGGGGTAACTTTAGTAGGTAGGTATGTCTATATTTTTTTGGAGTGTTATTGGTATGATGCCTGTGGACGATAATATTATTTGGACTATTGTTACTTTTTCTTGTTTCCACTGTGATTTTATCTGTTCTGCTAACGGTATATATTTATCTATTTTTTCTAAATGTTTCTTTTGTAGATTTGCTTTATTTGGTATCGATATTTCTATTAAATATGTGTGTTTATGTATTTTGTCGATTAATGTAATGTCTGGTCGGTTATGTAGGTTTGTTCTGTCTGTGATTATGTCTCTATTCCAGTATAATTTGTAGTTGTCATTTTCTGTTACAGCTGGGGGTGTGTATTGATACCACTTGGGGTGTGTTTCGATAAGTTTATGTTTGTGGGCTAGTTCCAAATATATGTGTTTGCAGATGTTATCGTGTCTTATTGTATATTCCGTCGGTGCAAGAGTTGAGCAGCCACCTGTTATTATTATTATTATTAATAATAAATATTTATTATAATTATATTCACTATGACACTATGCAGAAGAGATTTTTCACCCATAGCTAGCTTTCGACTCCATATACTTTAATTTGCTTAAAGTATATTAGTGCATTTTTTATATTATGTTTTTTTGTTTATTTCCATTGTTTTTTTTATATTATCACTTTTTATATACGATTGATGTTGGCATCAACAAATACAATGTCACTATCTCGAGATGCATTGACCACGGCACAGGTTTTTTGCCTAGTGGGGCATTGCATATGCAATAATAATATACACATATCATGTTGGGGTATCATATTTTGGATGTTTTCAAGAAAAATATGTGTAGTTAAATGTATAGAAATGAAATCCATAGAAAAGTGATATTTGAAAAAAAGTCGAGTTTGGTTGTTTTCGAAATAATCGATTCAATTTAGTGATGAGCAAATGCAAGACCAAGACCAAGACCGGGGTGGTCTTGGTCTTGCACCCGCGGTCTTGGTCTTGGTCTTGCGTTTACAAGTATAGTCTTGGTCTTGGTCTTGCATACATAGTCTTGGTCTTGGTCTTGGTCTTGCAGCAAGAGTCTTGCAAGTCTTGCACTTTTATGAGTAGGTAAAGTAGGTACATATTCGATTTTATTTAATAAAACCTAAATTTTCCTTAAAGTAAACATGTTATATAATTTTAGATACCTATCAAACATATATAATCTAAGATCAAATTATTACAATTTTTGGAAAAAAAAAATCACCAAACTATGAAATATCGTTTATATGTCGTCTTGAAATTTCTGTATTTTTATAACTTTTCATATAATGTTGTTATTCTAGTTATAAAAATAAAAAATGAAATACAAACATGTTGAAGAATTTAAGATCCATAACGTCGATGTATAAGCTGAAGTGAATCAAAACTAAAATCATTGTCTGAATATAATAAATTTTTCAAAGATTATTCTTATGAAAATATCTAACAACATATTTTTCTAGTCATGAACATTGATGCCCATAATTATATAAGTCCTCTCCCTAAAATTATAATAATATACAAATAAATACAAGGAAACTATCAGACATGCGATAGTATGTTTAGTTAAAGAATACGCACAGAAATAGAAACCCCTAAATACAAACAATTGAATATTTTAAGATATTTTGTACTCTATACAAAACATGTAGGTATGTATGTCAAGATAGGGTAGTATGGAGAGGTCAGTCCTTCCTTCTTACCCAGAATATGAAAACAGTTTGATGGTATGTATTTATTTTGAAGATTAAGTATCAAACTATTTAGTCACCTTAGATCAATGATATTATATTTCATTGCCTTATAATATAGGTATTGTGTATAGGTCACTGCCACACAATTTTTATGAAATGTCGTCGCTAAACTTTTATTACAATAATTGTTAAATTTTGAGATGCCTTACAAATTGTATGAAAAGATGTCGTCACTAAATTCAATTTTTATAAAAAATGTTAAAAAACATTACATACAAAATGAATATGTCCTTGCTAAACAAGTACATATATATGTATCTTCCTACTTTCCCTAAAATAAGCATAAATGCTTATGCTATAGGTGAAAGAAAACGTTAAAGGCAGGATTCGAACTGACAACCACTGGATTACTAGCCCAGCACGCTAACCGCTCTGCCATCGACCCATCTAATAATAATCTATTTATATAACATATATGCTGAGTAGCCTCTAAGTTGACTTTTTTTACTCCAAAGTTGAAAAAAACACGAAAAATATAGACCTGGCATACAAATCTCGCGTATCATCGCTTGATATGTTAAGAGAATAAATTCCCTTAAACAAATCGACAGTTGTTGGAAAATAAAAAAAAATTAAAATATTTATTAATGTGTGTTTTTAGTTTGATACGTACTCTTAAATTGTGTCTCATGTGTTACATGCAACTCGTGAAATAATGAATATACCTTCCAACTTACTTGAATGATAGATATTTATGTAGGTATAATATTATATCATGTCAAAACTCGCACAGAAACATATACCTACGTCCTACACAGGATGTTAAAATATGAACCGTGCCAGATTCAAAATGTCTTATTTCGTGCAAAATCATGCAAACATATACTTTTATGATACAATCATAAATGTTATGTTTGTCTAACGGCGGCGTAACACAAGAGAAGTACTAATCCTTTCTTTGACATACATACCGCTCGTTCAGAGCCGAGTGCCGTGTTTTTTTTTATTAATAATTGATTTTATTTTATTTCCTTGTATGGTAAATTTAATTAATCATTTTTTTATTGTTTAATTAAAATAATGTGCATCTATTATTAAAAGTGGAAAAAATGTTATGCTTTTAGAAAATTGGCTTTTTCAATCTAACTTCATACAAAGATTTCTTAAATTTGTATGTACCTACTAGTGATCATCCAATGGTCAAACAATCATACGTAATTCATTAGATTTTTAAGTTTGAAAGTCATTGAGGTTCTTTTTGTCAAAGAGTATACCTCTATATTGCTTATGTATGTATATACATAGGTACCCTCTTCTATGGGCGCCCTATATAATATTAATTAAATTACATTCTTTTACAAATACATCATAAGAGTACGTGTTGTTTGCCTTAAGTACTTACTGTTTATTAAATATTGTTTCACAGTAGATATTATGTATTTTTACTTAACATGGTTGAACCACTGCGTTTGACATTGGCAATATGAACGTAAAAAATCAATGGTTTGATGTGAAATATTTTTATCCTCCACTACCCCCGAAGGTGATATAGTGCGGAGTTATGAATTTGAAATTTTTAAGGGTATTCTTTTTATTGCAGATTATTAACTAGTATCATGGTGAGATTGTATTCTGAAAGGATTACTTTACAAAAATACAAAATTTAGGTATTCATACTAATAAGAAAATCTAAACACTTAAAAATATATACATGCATACATACATACCCATATATACATAGATACATAATATTCCAACTGTCGACACGTTCAAGAGAATATATTTATCTTAATGAATCGTCAGTATTAAGAGAATTTTATGCCAGGTCTATATCTTTCATGTTTTTTTCAACTTTGAAGTCAAAAAACACCAACTTAGAGGCTTAGTGTGTCTGTGTGTGTCCCTTATATGTATATTTAATGCTTTGTTTGCATATTCATTCAATCGATAAAATAAATAGGTACATTATTATGTTTTTCTAATTGACTGTGATGAATATTTTTATTTGTATTGTGTATAATTGTAATTGTAAATGGCCTTCGGCAGTATTATTCGTATTAAAATTAAATAGTTGTAACGTGCTCCATAGGAATGGTATTTTCAAAGTTGAAAAAACCATGAAAAATATAGATCTGGCATACATATCTCGCACATCTTCGATTGAAACTTTTATCGGTCTGTTAATAGAAATAAATTCTCTTGAACAAATCGAAATTTGGAAAACATTAAATAAAATAATTAATTGTATTTACTTTATGCACAAGGTAAAGTACCTACACTTGCAACGCCTCTGAGTACGTTTGTTTACATCGGCCAAAATTATTGTCTCGAAGAATAATATTATTTTATTCTTTTACACACCGCGGTCAAATATGACATTTGCGCTAGTAATGATAAGAGTTATTTTTGCATCACGTAAACGTAATATGAGACAATTTGAATCTGAGATGTTGACTTCCTGTGTATACACGCACGTGTTCATAGTATAAAAAATATTTGTATTTTAAACCGATATGTAAATTTCATTCTTAAAGAAGTACCTACCTAGAAATTACATTTTGGTAACTACACCTATTTATTATTATGAATTCATTTAACAATGAAACAAAATTATTTAAATTATAAATTATTTTTATACCATTTTTATAAAATGATGTCATAAAATTCGATCTTTGTATGTTATTTTAAACAATACTACTAGTTGCATGTAACACATGAGATCCAACTGTCGATAGCGATAGTACCTATGTATAGTTGAAGAATAAGTACCTACCAAACTATAAACCCAAAAATCAAAATTATTGAATATTTTAAGATATTTTGTTTTACATACAACACATGTAGGTATGTATGTCAATAAAGGATAGTGTGGAGGTCAGTCCTTTTTCCTACCCGGAATATGAAACCAGCATGATGGTATGTATGTATGTTTGGAGATTTAAGTATCAAACTATTAAGTCTTCTTAAATATTGTGTATAGGCGACTGCCATACAAATTGTATGAAGCGATGTCGTAAATTTTTATAAAAATTGTTAAAAAAAAAATGGAGATGTAATACTACAATGCTAATGAGGTGTTTCGGCTTTTTGCGATATTTTTAAAAATTATGGAAATATAGGCAGTTAAACACATAAATTTGTCATAAAAAATATATTAAAAAAGAAACTCTGTAATTTTTTTGAATAATTAAATTTGAGATTTTGTATTTGTCTATATTCATACCAATTTTCAGCGTTCTAGCTTTTATGCTTTCTGAGATATATGGAAAAATAAAGTGAAAATTCAAAAGTTGATAACTCCTGACTGAAACAAAAATTCAAAATTCTGAGTATAACAGTTTTGTAGGCCTATTACTGTTTATATACTCTGAAATTTTCGGCTCTGTGAATTGAGCGGATCAAAAGTTAATACGGGGGACGGACACACACACACACACACACACACACACACACACACCCTCACACACACACATACACACACACACACACACACATACACACACACACAGACTCACGAAATGTTCTACTCCGAATTCTGAGTAAATCCGTCTACGGAACATATATGCTGCGAAGCCTCTATGTTGGTGTTTTTTGACTTCAAAGTTGGAAACACCGTGAAAAATATAGACCCTGCATACAATCTCGCGTATCTTGAATTTAAACTGCCTCTTCCTTCAAGAGAATTTCATTCCCTTAAACGAATCGACAGTTGGATAAGTCATTTACTGTCGTTCCAATGCAATTTCTATGAGTAATATGTCAACATATTGAAAAAATGCAAGACCGCAAGAGTCTTGCATTTAAGTCTTGCAAGACTCTTGGTCTTGCAAGCATGGTCTTGTTCTTGGTCTTGGTCTTGCGTACCTGGTCTTGGTCTTGTTCTTGCAGTGAAGTATGTGGTCTTGGTCTTGGTCTTGCAAAAAATGCAAGACCAAGACCAAGACTGCAAGACTTGCAAGACTTTTGCTCATCACTAATTCAATTATTGTAATGTCATCAATGTTTGTATGAATAAATAAATATTATATTACGTCCCAATTTTGCCACAAAAAGAAATCAGTTTCTCAAAGATCCATTCTTAATAACATAGCAAGTCTCTGCAAACGAAAAACATTACAATATAATATATGACAAAACGTACCTACATAATAATATGATGCTCAATCATCTGCGATATTTGGCACCAATCTCCAAATGACCTCCCAAACGAAGACATGGCAACAAATGGCTCAAATATTTTATCCCAGCCTTTATTTTGACAAGCGCTACTATCAGTGTATATTTGGGCGCCATCCATCCCACGTTGGAGAGCGCCATTAGTGGCCGAGATATATTAGCGAGGAAAAGGCGCATCTGTAAAGTCATACATATTGGATGCACATGATCTGTCTTGTATGTGTACTGTACATTACGTAGCGTTCATATAAATATCCATTACTTGAAGTAATATGAAATAAAACAATACGAAGATAAGGGTTTATTTATTTATTTATTTTCACTCAGAAAGCTACAGGTATAATTTATTTAATTTACATTACATCTATTGTATAAAAGTTGAGCCAAAAGTACTTTCTTCATTTAAAATTATTGATTAAAATAAATTTTGCGAGCGGGTATGTCTATTCGGTACATGGAGTGATATATTTTTGAGTAAATATCAGGGGAATCGATCAAGTTATTGCAAATTTTGTATAGTAATATTTAGTCAAAGTAAAGTCTCCTGTCCTGCAATCCATTCATGTTGAAAAATTGGGTTGAACTATTGTAATTACTGTGCTCAACATAAAGGCGTCTCTCTAAGTGTTTCAATAAGGTTTTTTTGAATGTTCTCTATTTGGTTAATGTATATTTTGTAGTATGGGTTCCATATCAGTGCACAGAATTCCAGGTGAGGACGAATGTGAGGATGATTTAAGAACGTACATCTAACACTAGAACTAGATGTTGTAGTGTTTGGACGTATTTTCGAAGTCAAAATGCCATCTTGTGTGATGAAAATATGAAAAAATTACACTGGAACTGTGACTGACCGACCAGATATATCATTTCATGCTACATATTTATTCGATAACTAATAATATATTTTTGATGGTAGGTATATATTATGTTTAGTTTATTTATTAATATCAGAAAGATTGTATTGCAAAGGTACGTGTTCAAAAGAATTCTATTTTATTCAAACATATACATCCAAGTATGATATTGCTTATGTCAGTTAATTAAATAATTGATCATATTTAATTTTATTGTGATGAAGGGTTTCAATCAAACAACTACTTACATGATCAACACTGGTTTATACGTAACAATTGAAAATACAATATAAAAAATAACTTGATAAATTTGTGATGTCGTGGCTCGGAACTAATGGATAAAAATTAAACGCGACTCTAATCTATTCAACGATCAACACACGAATAATCTGCAGGTACATTGGCTTGAATCAATAGCGGTGCGCTGTGATTCGTCGATCTTCGTTAATCTTCGGAAGCATTCGAGAGTCCCGGGCCGTAGATGTTGCAGTCCACCAGGCGCTGCCACATATTTAAATCAATTATTATTTTGAATAAACAAGAGAGTGCTCAAGTAATATTTGCTTATAGGTATGCATACGTATTTTGTTGTGTTCATTTTTTCACACAGCTATAACTTAATATTAATTATTCGTCTCTTTCTCAGTCATGATTTGTTGTGAGAGATAATATTATAATGTGATTGCACTTGAGTAAAAGAGAAAGTATGTCTGAAGTATGTGTCTTTTATTGTATTATCTCTTTCTCACTTAATGTACCTATTCTGCCGTGTGTGCTCTTTCTTGGTTATATTGTATGAATTCGTTAAAATGTACCATTTATGTAGAGCGTTTTGTTCTCATATAACGTGTCTATATATAAAATGTCACTGGTATGTCAGAAGACGCCTGTATGACGTTTCGTAATCGTGTTGCTGTGAAATATGAATAATTAACACATTTCACTGATTCGAAGTTGAAATGTATTCTCTGATTGCTTTGCATTTCGGAATGTTTGAAAATCGAAACAAAATCAGAAACGATTGTGATTTAGTCAATCAAATACATTTCGCGTAAAAATATCTCAATAAAAGACGCGCAGTAATGGCCGTTATCGACATAAGTACAGACATTAAGACGTGATTCAGTTTTACCGACGGAGTCATTAATATGTGATTCTCTGTAATTCGATTTTACCGACAGAGTCATCAAAACGTGATTATTAGAATGTTAAGTGCTGCCGCCCGAAGAACTATTACACAAAAGAATGTCCTGATTTCAACTAGGAAATGAATATTAATACAAAAGTGTCTTTTTATTACAATTCTCTTTGGGTGGCTCTTTTCAACTAGGTATCAATTCCTCAGAAAAAAAAAATTAACGATTTTTCACTCGAGTATGTAATTGTTTTTACACTCTTTTGCTTAACTTGTATGTGAGTACTAGAATTTTGCAATCGGTTTTTAAATAATTTCTCGACCAGTTGAATTTCTGAGACTTTCAACATTTGCGTATTCCCGATGATAATGCACATTTCTAGCTTTATTTATTTAAAATTTTGATAAAATAAACAATTTTTTCTCATACAAAGTTAATCAAACAAGCGTCCTGGGTTCGATCCCCAGTAGAGAAGAAATTTATTTAAATTCATTTCTCATGGAGTTATTGCTTTTCTGGGCTGGAAAAACTGGTTTTAATTATTCAAAAATATTAATTCCTAGTGAAAAAATAACTAACAAAACAAAATCATGCAATGATTTCTCCTCATTTATTTTTCATTGCAGAAAACAACAACGATTTATTTTTTTCATTTCTCATAATTTTCTAAAATTAAGCATAAATGCGTGCTATAGTCACTATAATTAGATTATTTTAAAATAAAATTTTGCAACTATTAGCAAAAAAAATTCACCATTCAATTACCTATTTTATTTATTCAAATAAAAGAATCGTAATTGGTCATGTGATTTCGTACGGTAAATGGGACACAATTCACAAAGCGAGCACTAATGGACAATGGTATGCGTCCACTCCAACCGACGCATCGGCCGATGTCGGTTCAGAATAATTATTCGGACGTTGATGCCGGTCTTGGCGATTTTTTGCAAAAAAGTTACGAGACACAGAATTAGTAATTATATCTCCTACAATTTGTATCTTATCAATAAATACAACTAATTATTACTGCAATGAAATTTGCTGACCACTGCCAAAAGACGCAAAGCAGCATAATTTGGCCATATATTCCGTGGTGATAGATATGCCCTTCCGCATATTTATATCTAACTTATAGTGGACACGGAGTATGAGGCGTAAAATAATATCGCGGCTTAAAAATCTCAAAGTCAGTGATTCGGGATTCCGGATGCGACGTCACTAATTAAGATCGGGATGAGTTTGATGTGATGGTCGCCAACCTTCATTAGGAGCGGCACAATAAGAAAAAGAAGATGTCAGTAAATTCATTTTTAGATTTAAATAAACTCGCATTAGTGCAGGGCGCCCCCGCCGGGATTAGAACAGATGTGCGAGGACATGAAGTGTACCTCCTACACAGAGTTGAAGAGAGTCGCTGAAACCGAACAGAGTAGAGAAAGAGATGCATCGCTTTGCTGCCAACCAATTACCAAGATTTAAACCAAAGAAGAACCTCGATTCAGTCAATATTTAGTTAAACCCATACTATTTTAACCACACTAACTACTCCTTTTATAATTTTTTTAATTTTGTGTTTTTTTATTTTGTTTGAATTCTTGTACAGAAATGCACATAAACGGGCTTATATAGCACAGTTTATTGAAGATCATTCGAAGGGCACTGACAGTTTATTTATGTGCCGCTCTACGAAACAAAGCTGTTTTCAGTCCTTTGTTGAAAGAGCTAGATATCTGGAGGCAGTGCATTCCACTCAATTGGACCACTCACACCAAAGCATCGGTGGAGCAAGAGACGCATCGCTTTGCTGTCAACCAATATCCAAAATTAAAACCAAGAAGAGTGCAATAAGTATTCGGTAAATTCTAGCATCGGCCCGCAAACTGTCGACAAATCTAATCTTTCGGTAATTATCGGGAGTCTTCGGATGATTTCGGTAGTGACAGTGTACGTAGCTATACTATTTCTTCTACTCACGTTTTGATCTATCGGATGAGTCTGAACGATGTCGTCAGAGCATAATTCGGCCGGTGACAGATTCGGTGTGCGCGAAGTATAAGACACTATGAACAGATTCTCAAACGAACGAATGAACTTCTATAAGTTTCCCTTGCAATAAAGAAAAAGAAATTAAAATAACTTTGTCATGTCAGTGAAACGATGAGGTCGGAGCTGCAGCTTTAAAATCTAAAAAAAGAGTAATAAATTACACTTGAATATAGGTTAAATATAGTGGGTTGTGGTCGACACTTCATTCTCAATTTCATTTTTACATTTATACCATCACGGCATATCCGACAATGTGGAGTAACCAGCGATAGGTGTGTGGGTGTTCATCTTTATATATATAATTCTTCCGTACGTGTGTATGCCACTGAACTCCTCCTAAACGGCTGAACAGATTTTGATGAAACTTTTTGTGCGTGTTTATGTTAGTCCCTGAATGGATTAGATTCACAAAAAAGAATTTAATAAAAGAATAATAAAAATGAGAATCGTTATTAATATTTTCGGAATACGCATTTTGAATATTGGGAACATTGGCTACCAATATGTCATAATATTATGCAATGTTGGTTATGACATTAAAACTTGATCCTATTTGTTTTCATATTTTTAATATTTCATGAAATTATTAAGTTGTTTGTATATTTCTTATTATTATTGTAGGTATAAAGCTATTTAGTTTTTTTTACAAGTATATTCTGTTTTATTAAGTGGTATTATGACAATAGGTAGATATATCAAAGTTATCTCAATGTAATGTTTCGTAATATTTCCGTTTAGATATTTAAATTAATTTATAAATATTACATATATTAAATAACTTAGTTTTATGTATATTATAATCATTATATTATCCTGTAATAATATTATATTGTGATATAATATTCTATTCTTGATAGCCAAAATTTAAAAACATCCGTAATGTAAAGTGAGGTTATAAATATATATTTTGTGATTGAAACGTCAAGTTCAAACAACAAACGTATATTAGAGAGAATTTTCTATAGTGAAAAAATGTACACTTTCGTACTATAAAATTAGGTTATAAATATATATTTTACTATAAAATAAGGTTATAAATATAGATTTTGTTTGAAAGACATAGATACTCTTATGCCATTTTTAAATTTTTTAAATGATAACTGGACAAAATTCAAAATGGACCAAGATTTTTCTTTCTCCAAACTTCTAAATATCCAACTTAAATAATAGAATCAATTATAAGGGGACTCTGTATCTTCAAATATAATAATTCTAATGCATTTGCTTTAGAGAGGGAGAGGGGGAAGGGCAGGGAGAGGGAGAGGGAGAGGGAGAGGGAGAGGGAGAGGGAGAGGGAGCGGGAGAGGGAGAGGGAGAGGGAGAGGGGGAGTGGGAGGGAGAGGGATAGGGAGAGGGGGAAGGGGAGGGAGAGGGAGAGGGATAGGGAGAGGGGGAGGGAGAGGGAGAGGGAGAGGGAGAGGGAGAGGGAGAGGGAGAGGGAGAGGGAGAGGGAGAGGGAGAGGGAGAGGGAGAGGGAGAGGGAGAGGGAGAGGGAGAGGGAGAGGGAGAGGGAGAGGGAGAGGGAGAGGGGGAGTGGGAGGGAGAGGGATAGGGAGAGGGAGAGGGGGAAGGGGAGGGAGAGGGAGAGGGGGAAGGGGAGGGAGAGGGAGAGGGAGAGGGAGAGAGAGAGAGAGAGAGGGAGAGAGAGAGAGAGAGAGAGAGAGAGAGAGAGAGAGAGAGAGAGAGAGAGAGAGAGAGAGAGAGAGAGAGAGAGAGAGAGAGAGAGGACAACGTCTGTCGGGTCCGCTAGTTACCTTATAAAAGGAAGCACGATGCATCTGTGTATCCCTACACATCAGTTTCGAATCAACTAAAATTCAACATTCTGAATGGGTGGTACCTAAGCCTTATTGAGAGATGTTATTGTTGCCTGTTTTATTTTCGATGACCCGGCTCTTGCGGGACATCCAAAAAGTATTATATTAGAAAAGAAGCTCACCAAATTGATTCACAATCATATTACAAGTACGAGTAGGTATATAATATATTATTAAATTTAAAAGTATAAAAATTATATTATTAATCAAAAAAGTTATATGTAGAAACATTATTTTCAACATAAAACCTAAAAAAATCATGTTTAACATCTAATTTCTTACTTTTGGTTGGTTGGATGAAATTGTCTAATAGCAATGAGTCCGCGATGTGCTATATTTGTCCACATACATTCTTTAATTTAGCATTTGTCTCATTTGCTTCCTGTCGGCTATACTAGAACTCATCCTCTAAATCCTTCTGTCCTCCGAAAGCCTTGCCTGAAGGAAGCAAACTTACTGTACTGTTTATTTTTTCATATCATACATTACCTTAAGAATGACAAATTTTATATTTTAACTCTGTTTTGTAGTTGTGATATATGCAGCCAAACGCTAAATTAATATATCATACGCAAAAAAATAATTAAATAAATTATATTCAACAAAATTATAATCATTTATTTCCAGGACCTAAATATTTTATTAAAAGTAAAGATAGGGCATTGAGTAAGAAACTAACTAACTATAAACACCGATTAGATTTAAATTCATTCAGCAATTTGTCAACAAACCATCCCTGTCTGTTTGGTGGTATTAATAATAATAACATTGGACTGAAATATCGTTAAATTTGAAACAATTTATCTCCGGATAACAGAAAATAAAGGAGATAGCTTAAGCTCTAGTACTGGTGACTAACAAACTACAAGTATTTTACGAGTGTCCCCGTACCGGTCGTAAAGTGACAGAATTGAGAACGTTTCTCTTCTCTCTTTACCAATCAATCGATACCTCCTCACTGTTCTGTACTACTAATATTTCATTTATTTTATCCGTACTTTGTATTCGATACTTAAAGACAGAGCCGAATCTTTGATTTATTTAGTCCCGTGAAAAGACCTGTCTCGACCGATTTCGTTCAACATTTATGCTGAACGAAATTACAAAACATTATTTAGGGAATGAATGAAGGTATGTTATTGTTTACCATAGTCAATTTTTTTTAATTTTCGTGTTTTTGTGTTTTCGTATTTGCTAGTTTCGAATCGGTCACTCACTCACAGACCCAGAAATATTTGTGAGAGAGGTATCTGAATCCTGATCCTGAAAGACGAGTTTAGTATGGAAGAATTAGGTGATTCAACCTCAAGTAATTTAAACAATGGCGAAGAAGAAGAATCAACGTTCTGATCGGCATTGTGAATGTTTATAATGGATTTTTTGTTCGTTGGTATTATACATAGATGCTATAAAATGATCAAATCTTCACCAATTTTTACAGATCTACTATTAAGCTCGAGATTACGGGATCCACCAAGGAGATTGACGGACCCAGACAGTTCGTAAAAAGGCGACTTTCCTACATCTAACTATTCATGAGTGGATCTTTGATAAATTTTGTAAGAGTAACTGCTTTACACCGTCCAAGACCGAGAGGTTTCATCCAAGTAATTCCAAGGAACTGACACGGCACACGGCACAAGGAACTGACACGGCACAGTAAAAAAAAGAAAAAATATTTCCTTTCCGTTTCCAAAAATTATATATTATCAAATTGCTTAAACCACTGTTTACTTATATTGATCAAGCATTCACATAAACTTTCAGTCCATAAAAATATAATTTTGTAAACAAGAGAAGAAAATAAAATCCAAATAAATAAATTTAAATTTGATCTTGATTCGATCGGTTTTAAATTCGATCATGACTTCACATAAAACTTTCTACTAAAAAGTTAAGTAGCAAAGGAAACTTAAAGATCCGCCCCTGTCTGATAGACAATAAAACGAAATCATATAAAAACTAGACGTAAAATTGTCGAGTTGTGGCGAAAGAAAGGAGAAAAAACGCCTTCATTTTAAATCCTTTTGTCTCTTCAAATAATCAGTAATTTCCTAAAAGACATAGTAGATATATAGATGATATACTCACGATCGCACTGATTATGTATTTTGGTAGGTCGAATGAACACAGTGGTCTTCTCTATTTAGCCTTATTTACATTCAGGTATAGTCAGTTTTTTACAATTTCTTACGTTTTCGTCTGTAAGATTACCTAAAGCTATCACAAGTAAGATACCAGAGGATCGGCGACCAAATCTTCCTCGATCGCCACCCGTACTGTTTATATCGCTTATTAATGACGCTTAGCAGAAATCTGAAAGAACACAAGAAAAACATAAAAAACGGAGTATTTTAAAAATCAGGAATTTAAAGAGCCAAAAAGAGCTGATTCCAAGGAAACCGTAAAACTCAAATGACTACTGCTATTTTTAAATAAGTGACCATTGATTAAACAAAAAAAATCAAGTAACAATATCATCATCATCGGTTATCATTCGTGCTGTTTTGAACATAGCCCCCTTTCCCTATCGTTATGTTTCCCTTTCCCTCGCTGCCCTATGCCGCTGACCTCCTGCTACTCATGTTATATCATCAGACCATTTTTCTTATTGAATATGGAACATTATATGTATTTTTGTGTTTATGGTTAATTTATATCTCAACTTAAAATTTAGTATTATTGATATGACTCGGTTGTATTCTATCAAATATTCTTGATAGCTCTAAAGTTGCTCTTCGTGAATGTCAGATTCAGAGTCGGTGACCACAGAATGAATGGAAAGAAAACTGGATATCTTTTCTATAAACAAGGACTAAATTTCCGTAGAAACAGATAACATATCTGTGGACAGAAGAAGTCATCATCTTACATATTCCTTTTTATCGCTGACCCATTACTTTGCCGTTTTATTTCGAAAGACTCGAATTACAAACAGTTTCAGGATCAATGCTCTTCTAACACCCTTGTCCTTTCCAAATCCGAGTATTTGACACTCGTGGAAATTATACTTTACATATATAAATATTTTTTGGGCCCATTCGGGTTGGTAATCGACCAAAAGTATTGGGACAAACCATCAAATACACGTTAGGATTACCTGTCTACACAGTCATAAGTAAATATACATTCCTTGGATAAAATAAATTGACCGAAATAGCTCGATTTTTCCATTATCGTGGCCACATAGTTATATAGACACAAGTAGACTGGAAGAAATATCACATTAAAGAAAGACAGAGTTATGAAAAGAATGTTAAGAGCGGTTTTTTTTTACGTAAGCTTCCACAGTGGTAATAAACAGTACCATCCCACTAAAAACATTTAGATTCATCTCATATGAGAGAAATGGTCCCAGAGCGAGTTACGTGTAACATTTCATAGTTAAAAAATATTTGCTACTTTTGACTACGATGAATAACAAATAACATTTTTTTAATGTAGGAATCCAAAAAAAAATATTAATACCTTAGTATTAATATTTTTTTCATAATATAACCTGTTTATAAGAGAAATGCAGAGAAAAACTGCTAATCTATGTATAAAACGATGTTGATTGCTCGAAACAAAACATTTTGCAATCAGTTAATGAAGAATACAAAATAAAACAACGTATCAAATGCAAAATAAGTATTCTTGAACTAATAATTACATTTACGTAATGGGTTGTAGTGTCATCTATAGTCAAATAGTTTGATATTCTTATTGGATGCTTGTAATTAATCAATTAAGAATTTGGCATTGATTGTTTATAACATATTGCATCAATCTAATAATATATAGTTATGTGAATATCGTAATTGTATATACTTAATATCAAGGGGCTCAAGAAAATGCCTTGCGGGACGCCAAACATAATCCAATTAGAACTGTTCTTCAATAAGCACACGTTAAAATTCGTTGTGTTGTGACACGAAAATTTCCTTTACATCATCTTGGAGGGAATAGCTGTGGGAAAAAATGACAGGGGGCGTCAGAATTTACAACAGGTATGCGAGGACATGAATTGTTCCTCCTACATAGTTGAGGAGAGTCTAGTGAAGGAAAAGATGCATCACTTTGATAGTGGCGTGAGATTTGATAGGGTTAAAAAGGATACCATTTTCAGTGGCCCATTTGCTTAAACTAACTATAGAGAATTTATATTTAAAATGATCACGCCCGAAGACTCTCTGATTCTTCGGGCGTGATCATTTTAAAATTAGAATATCTACTATGATCGAAGTCTTTGCAATATCATATGAATCGTTGACTATGAATATTATAAACTATTATGTTACTGGACAAATCTGATACCCACGGAGGCGCATCTCATTCCCTGCGTCAATTTTCTTTTTCAACCATAAAAACAGTAATAAAATGCGTAATTATCATTTCTGTATGGAGTAAAACATTTGATTGGCGTTTTTATATTCCCTTGTTGATAGCATGAAATGTAATTTACTGCCAATTAAACAAAGAATTAGGTTTGTGTTAATATTCCCTTTCGTATTCTGATTACGGACGCAAATAGGAAGGAAAATGAAAACATCTTCAAATATTACATTTAACGACCTTTTAATGTTGATGGCTTCGTATTTTATTTTATGTGAGTTGTAAGTAACCCGTTGAGTTTGTTTGTTATGTAACATAAAATGTGAGTAAAAAAAATAACAAACAAATATATTTTTTATCTCCTTGACGACAATTGGTTATAGGATTGCATGTTTTATGCGAATGTCATATTAATTAATTTCTTAATTATATTAAGTCAAAACATAAAAAAAATATGTTGAAAGGAGAAGAAATAAGTTATAGCAGAAAATATAGAAATCAGCTCACTCGAACCAGTTATGATTAAAAGCAAACGTAATATCAAAGAAGCCAAAGTTGCGATTTCAAAAGTCAATCTTAGTGCCAACCTTGGTGTAGGTCATAGAATAATGTGTAGGTGTAGGTAAATAAATAAGACTTGGACATGACAAAAGTAGAATAAATGCAGTGCAATTGAGATCAAAAGAAGAATTTACTATAGTACAATGCATGATAGGATAAGAAATGAGTCTTCTTCTTCTTCTTCCTGGCACTGATCCAACTTACTGTCGTTGAAGGCTGTTAGGGTCGGCTTTTCTATTCTTTAAGTAAAATCTTCTTCTATTCTGTATTTTCTCTTCCTCCAGGCCATTTCTCCGCTGGATAAAACAAAATTAAAGAAAGCATGATGTCATCAATAGAATGACTTTGAGATATTTTGACCACTTGGGAAAAATTAATAAAGAAAGCTCACAAGAATGAAAAAAGAGGTCAAAATCGTCAAAAAAAAAGAAAGCTCAAGCATGTGAGCGAAATTCTAAAAGAGATTTGGAAGACGCTTGAATAACAGATTTGTGGAAACAAACGATATTTATCGTCTCACAGATCCAGACTGGAAAGAACAATTTTTTTGACAGATCTTTAACATCTCAATAGAAACGAAGTTGGAATATTATAGGAGAACCAGGAACTCAAGGGATCCACAGGGCTTACAACCTGTCATCGGCAGGTTTACGAGATCACTTAATGCGTTTGCGCAACGTTCACCAATTATGTCTTCTTATTGAGTTCCCTTATCAATGCAATTTTCGAAAGTTCTATGTATTTTAATAATGAGAAACTGATCGTTTGAAATATGCTGTAAATATGTTTGAAATATGTTTGAAATATTTACTTCATCGCCATCTATGAAGTAAAGAAGAAACCTTTTTATAACGCCATCTATTGAGTAATTGTATTTTTTTAACAATGAAAGCAACAGTCCTTACATGAGGTGACAATATTCTCGCACAGATGTCACCCCTGAACAATAAAAAAAAACTGTATATCATGAGGAATCGAACGTAAGACTTTTGAGTCAGCAACCTTACTAAGTCACAAGGGCCGACTATGAAAATCTATGGGCGAAATTGAAATTTCCTTTTCGACTATTCCCTCTCCCTTCCTGTTCTAAAGAGTTTTGTACGCCATATGAATAAGTATTTTAATTTTTTTGTTGTTTATATTTTGTATTGTAAAGATCACTTGCATTATCTAGCCATTATTTTGATTGTATAAAAGTATTAGGGAACTTAACTGGTTTTGTATATATAGTTATTGTTTTATAGTTTTCCCACAAGCTGTATATAACTGTCTGTTCCCAGAATTAAAAAAAATAAATAAAATGTGATTTAAACTGAGTTATCATTATTTTCTTCTTTTTTCAATAAAAAATAATGTGTTTTTACAACAGTAGCGTTGTTTTTCCTTCCTTCCAAAGCGTCAAGTAAGAAGTGAGTAATGCGATTTTGATATGCCGCAGAATTATGACGGTAAAAAGGCCTCGCATTAAATAAACCAAAAAGAGTCACATTTCTTCTTATTCTTCTGAAAGAACATGTAATAATAATATCGTGTCTATTTCTCTGTATTTGTTTTTCATTTCTTTACCATAACTCATATAAAAGTGTGTTAAATGCGATCTGCGTTAATATCAAAAATAGTTTTTACTGAAGGTGATTCAATGTTGACGACGATATTATATTACAATTTTTAATTAATTTATTTATTTACGAGTCATGCTGTCATGCACACATTTTAAAAGAAAATGCTTCATTGTTCGACTATAAGGCAAATATGATGAAGAAATCTATACTTTCCAATAATTTTCAATTTATTGTTATTGTGATCATTTTTTTTACTAGGTACACTACTTAATTTTTAATATTCATATTTTTTTTATTACAATTTTTTTTATTCAGGTACCTACAAACTATTCATTTTAATGATTTCAATATAATTTTTGTTTATTCAGAGAAATTTCATTTAGTAATTTCAATTACAAATGTTCCGATGTCTTAGAAAATATGAACGTTATTATTCAATATCAAGAAATTTATAATACAATACATGAGTTTTTTTTATTTCTACTCAGTAAAATATCAATATGTAGGATATTCATTTGAATTATAATAGCGCCGAACAACATGGCTTGCCTTATGGATCGGAATGCTGGGCACTAAAGCTGAAACCCCAAAAAGAGATGAACCTACACGGCGGAAATGAGGATGCTAAGGTGGGCTGGGGGTCTGACAAAGTTTGACAAATTGAAGAACGTCCGCGTCGTCGGAAGTTTCAAAGTGGCCCCAATAGACGAAAAAATAGTCGAAAACAGGCTTAGCTTTTTTACGTTTTGAGACGACCGACGTACAATATGATAAATAACGCCTCCAGAGAGAAGACCAGACAGACCACCAGCCACATGGCTGTCGATCATCAAGAAGCATCTGCGAGAGAGGGAGCTGAATCCTGATCTGGCACAGGACAGGCGAGTTTGGCGAAATGGAATAAGGAGAGCCAACACCAAGTAAATGGTACAAAGGCGAGGGCGAAAAAGAAGTAGTAGAAGAAATAGCACCAAACAACAGAAGACTACTCGGAAAACTTGCGAAGAGATGGAAGGTCTGTTGGACCTCTTCCTTCCAGGATAGTTCACCTTCACAAACAGGTTGAATGACCTAATGGAGGAGAAAAAAACGTAATAGCGCCGATTCCGTGAATATCTCACCTCGAAGTCGCTTAATAGGTATGTATCTGACATTTATTTACTTTTTTCAATATAAAATATACCTAAATTCATTTATCAATATATGTGTTTTTAATTAATTGTGCCTATTTTTCCCGAACACCTGTCGCTGGCTACCCCACATTGTGGGATATGCCGTTATGATACGAATGAAAACACTGTTTTTTTTTGTTCTATTCTCAAAAAGCATTCAACACATATTATGTTAGTAACGAAAAAAGAATTAATTTTATGTAATTATTTTCATGTCATATTGTATTTAATTCTTGAGTCTATTGTTATTTGAATAAAAAATGCTTGTGAATAGAATGAAATGATATATTTCCATTATTTTTATTTATATTTACTATACAAAATACAATAATTCATATATTGAAAAACTTACGAGTAGTATGAACATACTAATACGTACAATGCTGTGCTTATTTGGAAATTTACATAGTCACTAGACGAGTCTGTTATGAGGCAGTACTTAATTTTTAATTTAGTTTTAAGTTTCAAGTTATTAAGTGTAAAAAATATTAACAGTAATAATTGAAAAATTAAACAGCAAAATTTTCACTGACATGCCAGTTATTTGAACCCATAAAAGTGTAATGGAAATGATAAAATGCACCTAGCTTTGGTAAAGATTCTATGTATGTACATTAGGCTCTCGCATTATCTGGAGTTCTAAAACGCAGTGTTAAGATAAAATAAAGATATGTAGATATTCAATATTATGGAAAGCAACTTAACAATATATAAAGGCAAAGAATTGCGAATTAATGTTATGATAGATAGCAGGACATGAACAAATTGTATTCTGCCATTTCTTTTCAGCCAGTCTGTTAACAGTTTTTTGAAGTTTGATCCGTCGCACGAGAAAGCGTGTTCCTTGTCAGGTTATTTGTAACGTCTAGGAATAAGGAATGAGTAATGTCGATGAGCAAAAGTCATCTGTATTACAGAAGGTCTTCTCTCTTGGCTATTTAGGGTTTTGGGGCTATATGTTTTATCTATTTATTGTATCAGAAGGATTATAATAATTTTAAAAATTTACGTGTTCAAAAGGATCTTATTTCATTCAAAGCATCAACCTCCAATTATGATTTTGCCTATGTCAGTTCATTAAATATTTGAAAATGAAATGAAATTATTTATTTCCATTATTTACACATATATGTATATAACAATACCAAAAAAAAACTATAGTTTAAGAATCCTTATCATAAACATAGTATGTATGTACAATTGTTCCTATTTGGAAATTTACTGCCTCTCTAGACAAGTCTGTTCTGGGGCATTACTGTTTCAATTTGCTTTGTGGTTACATGTTTCTGAATGAAAAATAATTAGCAGAGATAATTAAACATAAACAAAAGAAAAAGAAACAAAATACAAACAGAAAACATACCGTGAACTCTCATTTATTTTAGCCCATATAATTGTAGTAGAAATGATGGATAGCACCAAGCTGTGGTAGAGATTTTCTGGTTATGAAGGCACAGAGTAGTGAATTATGTTAGGATATTTAACAGGACATGAGAAGATTGTATTCTACCATTTCCTTTCAGCCAGTCAATTTCCAGTTTTTTGAAGTTTGTTTCGTCGCGTGAGATATTGTGTTCTATGTCAGGTAATATTTGATTATATATTATTTATAGTGAAGAAGGGTTTCATTTAAAAGAACTACTTACATGATCAACACTGGTATATTCGAATTCAAAAAAGGTACAGTAGAAGTAATATGTTAAAATAGTAGCGATGTCGGGGGTCGGAACTACTCTGTTAAACGATTAACGCATGAATGAAGATCTACGTATTGGCTGGCATCGACAGCGCTGGGCTGTGATTCGTTGATCTTCGGTAATTGTCGTGAATTTTCGAAAATCATCGAAGTTATACACATTGCAGCTCGCTGACAAGGCGCGCAGCTACAGGATGCTGTTGGAGTATACCTACGCAAGAAATTAAGAATTCTGTCATGTGTCTATGAACGTAAGTCAGTATTGTTTTCGTAATTGCAAAATTTATGTAGGCTATTTAAATATTCAAAATCAAACTTATACTAGGGCTGTAATACAAGAAAACGAATGTCGTAAATTTTTATCGGTGTTTACCATAGTAAAATAAAAAATCGAATGAATTGTCATAATATTTACGGTTCGAAATGGTGAATTTATAATTTGGCATTGAACACCCCCCATTTCGAGAGGGTTGTTTTGTATTGGAATCTTCCGCATTTTGAACGTGTTGTTTCACAGACTATCGCCTTAGTTCCCAGAACCTCCTCCCACCCTCCAGGGTGACAGACTGAGGGCGCGATGCGTGACTGGACCGGAAACCGGAAACCGAGAGCGCTACATCCGGTTCCGCATTTTCAGGGACTACTTCCGCCGTCATATACTTATTTATACATATATTTTTTTTTAACAAAATAATCTTATTTCATTTAGTCGTAAAAATTTCAATAGACTCGGGGTTAATATTATTATTATTTATCGAATCTGTATCTCCCTTTATACCTACTGTGAATTGCCATTCGTGACAAAATATTAAATGATGGTGTTAAAAAATGTCATGTTCTCAAGTTTACTACTCATATTTAACCGTAAAATTTTATAATGTTTTGATCTAAATAATACAAATCTTTTGGTTTTTAATGCTGCATATAGCTTATCTGTTTAATCTGTGTAAGTTTTTAATGCTGCATATATTTATGTATAACTTCTCTGTTCATTTTCTCATGTTTAAAAATTCATTAGAAAATACAAGATTAAAAAGAAAATTTAAAAAGATAGATAAAAAAACAAAGATATGCACATATGCAGTTAACGAGTATGTTTTAAGATGAGGAGGAGGGATCTTTGGTGAATGAGGAGGGGATTATTGGATTGTGTATTAGAGTTTTAGAACATCTTTATCTGTTTTTGGTAATGTTGTAAAGTGTCATGAAAAAATATCCGTATGTTTGAAATGTGTATTATAATCTCGCTGAATTCTAAACATGGGTGAAAAGTATCTATAATTAGTGTGGCATACTGGTAAGTGGAATAAATTTTGTGAGCGGGTATGTCTATTCGGTACATGGAGTGATACAGTTTTAAGTATATCAGGGGAATCGATCAAGTTATTGTAAAATTTGTATAGTAATATTTTGTCAAAGTAAAGTCTCCTGTCCTGCAATCTATTTATGTTGAAATTTTGGGTAGAACTACTATAATTAAATTCTTCCTTGCACAATGCGTGTGTGGCGAACTTTTTGCCAGATGGTAATTTCTTCCAACAAAAAGCTGTTTCAAGTCAGGTTCAATACCTTAACCAAAATTTACTTCAGAAAATATTTCAACTGATGAACCCAGGACACATTTATAGTAGTCAATCAGCTTACCAATATGCCACGACTACGTCAACGTTTGATATTTAATAATGTATAAATATTTTGGTAACAATAAAAGAATTGTCTTTAAATAAGTACTTACATAACAAGTTGTATCTTATAATTTATAGTGGCTCCATAATTCTTAGTCGTCAGATTCTCATCATAAAATTGTTTATATACTCCGCATGTTTACGACAATATAAAATAATTATAAACATCATTGAAAGGAGGTTTCAATTAACTTTTTTTTTAATAAATCTTACTTAGAAAAGATATAAGCTAAACCATATGTTTTAAGAAATATTTTTCCGTATAAAGTATTAAAGCTACATTATACATCACTTGCTGAATCCTTAATTCTATGCGACAAAGAGGTATGGGGTAAATCATTAAAAACGTATGTAAACAAAATTAAATCATTACAAGCGAGATTGTTAAAATTAATAATACCCAAATCAGATTTATCTAAATGTAAAGATAAAGATGAAATAATATTCAGTGTAACAGGAATATTCCCAGTTAACAAATAATATGCTTATTTTATTTTATTTATTTGGGAAAACATACAGCATTATAATCTTAAACATACGGAAATTATTTTATACATCCAAGATTGTTTCCTCGAATAAACAAACATACATTGCCTAATTAATACAAAAGCAGTTAAAAAAAGAAAAAATAAGATAAAGAAAGTATTGCACAAATATTACTTATCGAGTCATATTAAATAATTTCTTCTCTATTGAACATAAAAAAATAATAATAAATAAATAAATAATAAACATTTTCCACTGAAATTTGTTGAGAAATCGATATGTAAAAATACACTTAAAAAAAGTCGTGAAATCATGAGTTCATAGTAACTAAAATATTTTTGAACATTTTTTTTTTATCTTGAGACAGTAAAATGTAAAGAGTCACAAACAATAGAGTAAAAATTATGACACTTTGCTAAGCGCTTTGTCAATTTCAAAATGGAAACATACACAAAACATTTGTAAATGGGCAAAAATATAAAATATTGGCTAATTCTACAGCAGATCTCCCCCCCCCCCATTACATAGTTCGTAAAACGGTACCTACTGGTATTTATGTCCTATTTATAAATCTGCTGGCATACATACTATAATATACAACATATACTTTCTTGGATAATAAAAATTATGATCGCTTGGCGCCAGATTTACCGCTTGTCCCCATGTAGAGTATACACTCACATAGAAAACTTCCCAAAACTAACGGTCGAGGACCGTATGCGGTCCGAAATATTGTTCAAAACAAATCGTTTGTGCATAAGCAATCTTTTTGATGGGGCATAACAACTTTTTTTGTTTTGTTTACGTATTTAGCTACTTTTTCCTCAAACAAAAATTTACCCTCTACTACCTTAACTGTTATTTGGTCAATGGTTTGACTATTTAATAGCAAGTGTTATAGCTTTTTGAAAAGCTAAAGAAACGTTGAAGTTTTTACAATTATTTGCAGAATAAGTTCCATAATTTTTTTTTCAAACAAAGCGCTTCAAAGTTAAAAACACTTTGTGATAATTCTGTAATTCTAACTGTTGTCGAGCTGTCTTTTTAAGCTGTTAGTAGTAGGTTCATTTTTTGTTTATCATTTTTATTATTTGACATGTCCTCTAACTAGATACATAAAAAAACACGGACCCTAAGACCTCTAATCTGTAAAAAATTGATAAAATAGCCATTTTTTTTTTTAAATCTTTAAAATTCAATAACTCCATAACGGTTAAGTTTCGGACCTAACATTTAGCATCAAATCCATCAAAAATGACCTGAATAATAACGTCTTTTAATATTCTGTACGACTAAACCTGTAACCCTGTATATGTATGTAAAATGTATGTTAATGTAGAATATATAGGAACGTAAAGTGTATGTAAATGTATTAATTTATAATATATAGGAAGGTTCCTATATATTATAAATTAATATCTATATTATACATTTAATATATTATTATAAACCACCTCATTTGCCTGAGCCAGCCCCTCTAGACAACGTATCATTTAGCTCAAGAAAAGAAACAAGAAAGGATAACTCAATGTATGGAAGTGACAGTTGTCACGTGCCTGGCAACTGTCACTTCCATACATTCAGTTATCTTTTCTTGTATCTTTTCTTGAGCTAAATGACACGTTGTCTAGGGGGGCTCTTCCGATGTGGTAGAAATTCGACTATTAGACTTTTAATATCACTGAAGACTTGTGATATTAAAAGTCTGATATCCAGACTGAAAACACAATTAAGAATTGTGCCTCAGCCGGGAATCAAAACCGAGTCTTTTCGGTTAGGTGTCAGAGATCTAACCAAATGAGCCTCGAACGTCGATATAGTATACCTATATCTAATGGTAAAAAAATATATATATATTTTTGTCTTTGGTTTTTGTATCAAATAGATTTGCTAGCCCTGGTTTAGACGAAATAAGGGACGTCACATTCAACCATACGAGAATGGCGGACTAAAATAATAAGGGATATTTTGAGTTTAAACCATATTTTTCTTTCATGCGTACCAACCACTGTATATTAAAGTTTACAAAGTATGTGATATATGTACCTCTATGAAAATCAAATAAACAATTTAAGAAAGTTTTTTTTAGACAGAAAGTACCTTTACTTCGAGTGATTATACCAAATAAAATTTATTTACTATAAAATAAGACATGTTCAATGGTGCATTTTTTGGATAAAAAATCTCCATGCGAATTATGATTGAAGTAAGAGATCTCTTTTCTGATTCGCAGTAGGTAAATGAATCGATTTGAAATTGATTTCATTTGGTAGAAAACAGAATATTGTAATTATATTGATGTTGCGCCTCAGTATAGTCTATCAGTATAGCTCACAGGTAAAAACTAACGAGTTTGCACGATTCAGGAGTTCGGTATTTTTTGGTAAGATTTAGTGGATATAATGTACCTATAAACGAATGTTCAGTGTATGGTGCTCTCCGATATTTCGATTATCAAGTGATTATAGTGCTCTCACTTTGTGGTTCATATTGTATTATTATTCTACTTTTACCTTTATAATATAAATTAACAGTATTATTATAATAAAGTGCAAATAGTTCAATACGCGTGCATTTATTTATTTATATATGATATAGAAATTATCATACATCATAAGAACTCAGAATAGAAATATTTATGTACCTATATTACTAGTTGCAGCAACACATGAGATCCAACTGTCGATGGCGATAGTAGGCATTATTAAAGAATACGTACTTAACTACACAAATTAATAAATATTTTATGATATTTTATTTTCTATATAAAACAGGTAGATATGTATGTCATTATAGAATAGTATGGAGGTTAGTCTGTTTTTCCTACCCAGAATATGAAAACAGCATGATGGTATGTATATATGTTTGGAGATTAAGTATCGAATTATTGAGTCGTCTTAGATATTGTGTATAGGCGACTGGCATAAAAATTGTATGAAGCGATGTCGTCACTAAATTCAATTTTTATAAAAATTGTTATGTACTACTACAATGTTAATATTTTTTATAGAAAATTAAATTTTCTAGTTGGGGAGTTTCGGTTTTTTTCGATATTTATAAAAACTTTGGAAATATATATGTACAGTTAAACACATAAATTTATCATAAAAAAAATTTTTTCAATAAAAAATATTTGAGAAACTCTGGATTTTTTTTTAACAAATTGTTTTGAGATTTCGTATTTTTCTATACCTATATAAATCAATTTTCAGCGTTCTAGCTTTTATGGTTTCTGAGATATATGGAAAAATAAAGTAAAAATTTTAAAGTTTATAACCCCTGACAGAAACAAAAATTCAAAATTCTGAGTATAAAAATTTTGTAGGCTTATAATTATTTATATATTCTCAAATATTGGGCTCTGTATATTGAGCGGATCACACACACACACACACACACACACACACACACACACACACACACACACACACACACACACACACACACACACACACATACACGACAGACACACGATATTTTCTACTTCGAATTCTGAGTAAATCCATATATATGGAACATATATGCTGCGAAGTTAGTGTTTTTTGACTTAAAAGTTGGAAAAACCGTGAAAAATATAGACCTTACATACAAATCTCGCCTATCCTGGCTTGAAACTTTGGCGATATATTAAGAGAACAACGATCTCTTGAACAAATCGACATTTGGATTATGTATGAAGTTTGTTGTGTGAACAGTTTTATTTAATACTGTTTGTATGGTGTCTTATTTTTTTTCTATTTTTATCAGAAACAATATTTTTATCTGTTTCTATATTTTTATTTGTTTCCATAATTTTATCTTTTTCTATATGTTTATCTGTTTCTTTATTTTTATTATTGGGTATAGTTTTATCGGTATCTATATTTTTATCTAATATTTTAAACGATCACCAGTGAAGATAAATAGAGCATTAATAATATTAAATGGAAACTCTTAGAATTCATGAAGTTTTGTGTGTAGGTAGTTATAATTAATCTACATATTATAACATAAGTACGTCTCTAAATGTACCTTGAATTATACATCACAATATGTCGAGGTTCAATGTCCTCTGACAAATATTTGAAGCAATGTAGAGTAAGTTGTACCTATAGATGTAGAATTGAATATAATATACCTTCTGGTCCTTCATGACAATTGTCAATTGTGCATTCCGAGATTACCTCCAACTGAACTGACTCGACTTTATGGACCGTGGGTGAGGGAGAATATAAAGCTCTTTGACTTTATAACATTGATGTACTGAAACAAAAAGAGGTAGCTTCAAAATATTTTTAAATATCAATTTTAAACGCAATTTGGAGAATACGACACAACGACGGGATCATGTCCTATTCTGATTCGTTTCAGAGTACGAAAACGTCTATAACCAACTGGCGACCGTGGAGGAAAAATTGTATCAACACCTTTGCCATTTGAGGTTAGGAATAAGTTTATTATGTATTCGTATTTTTCAAGCCATATTTGATTACATTTTTCTAATAAATTATATATGTCAACATATTTTTATCTACTTTTATGATTTTGAACACAATTTGTTATTTTTTATGTTTAAATTATTGCAATTAATGTCAACTTTGACAGCTCATCCGACATTGCAAAAATGATAAGTGTATTTTACAAGCTCTAGTAATATTATGAAGGTCGAATTTGTTTACGCAATGTATAAGGACTGTGCTTTTTTTTTTTATTAACTAGGCAACCCACCCAAATTGAGGGTGATTTGTGCCATTCTAGTGTCTGTGAGACACACAAGTTATTATTTATATTTATTTGAAGAATTACTTTAATTGCTAGTTGAAGATTTATAGGTTAATTTGATTAGAGAAAAGAAATTTAGAAACTTGGCAATAAATGCGTTTTTTGTTGAGTGATAATAGGTGGGCGATATTAAAGGGACGAGGAACATTAAGAATAGAATCATAAAGATCAAATGCAGATCTATTTGGGCAACAAAAGAACACATGGTCAGGCGACTCAACATCCAATCCACATTGGCAGAATGGACTATCCACAACAGAAATCTGATATAAGTGAGAAGCCAATATACAATGACCAATTCGGAGTCGGCAAATATTTGATATTTCTCTTTTTGATATCTTCATCGCTTGAAACCAGGGATGTTTTGGTATAGTGTTTTGAATCGATTTATAGTAAGATCCTTTTGCCTTACTCGTATATTCCCATTCGTCAGACCAATGCTTCCATGAATCATGCTTTCATTGTATACAAAAAACAATTTCTCAATAGATGGCGTTACGAAAAGGTTTCTTCGTTACTTCATAGACGGCGAAGGTAATAACAGCTTATTTTCAAACGATCAATTTCTCGTTATTGAAACATATAGAACTTTTAAAAATTGCAGTGATAAGGGAACTCAATAAGTAGGCATGATGGTGAACGTTGCACAGGTCATAAGCCCCATAGGTGCCTCGAGTTTCTGGTTTTTCCAACTTCGTCTCTATTGAGATGTTAAAAAAATGTCAAAAATATTATGAAGGTAAAAAAAATAGAGAGCCTGCGTAGGGCAGGGTACGCGGAAAGAATGGGTGATTAAAGAGTGCCAAAGAGGATCTTGCACACAAACCCCAAATAAGATTTTTAGATAAAACTTTGGTAGACACAATCTTTGATGGCTGGAAGGCGTGCAGTGGGATGTGGATGCTGTTGGTGTAAGATACTGGAGGAATATATGCCAAGATAGAGGGAGATGGAATGCTCGAAGATGCCAAGGCTCGTATACTGTGCTATGAGTTTTGACATGATATTATGGTTTGCGTTGTATTCGTTTTTGTGAAGTAAATTTTTATTTTTTAAATTGGTTATTATGTTATTAGCCTTTTTCAACTCCAATGGAATCAAATTGAATGCTTTGACTCCAATTAATTGATCATGTCTTGTTGGAGCAAATGGACTGAGGGAGATCGCGATACCACTTCCACGCCGGTGATGTTATAGAACCCATTGGCCCTGTTCACCCCCGGACGCGGCCGCAACGTCGGACAACACAAATATCCACTATCTATCGGGTTCAACCACTTCCCCCGAGAATCCAACCTCAAACGGCGGGGCAACCGCTCAAGATAGGCAGCTGGGGCAAGCCCCTAGCACAACCGATCGATCGGAAGGGCTTGCCCCCGCACCCCTCGGTCCTCGTGTTGGCGTCCGAAAGCTTGGCGGGCTAACACCGGGGGCATCCGACGCAATCATCACCTGTCAGATTTGACGTCACAATTGTCAACACAGGATGTCTGACCCGACGTCTGCGCCGGCGGTGTGCCCGAACCAAACAACACAAATGGACTGTATTAAGTGGTTAAAATCGGAAATGGAAGGTAAATAATATTTTGAAGGGAACATAGCACAATGAAGGAAAATATTGCACTTACCGCCAGCCGCGACGAACAAATTATGAAATTGAACTTGAAGTAATTTGAAACACAGGAAACAATACACCACACGAAGAAACTATTAACTTGACGAATAAACTATGTAGAAAAATACTAAATACGAAGGTAAACTTATAAACTATATGTAGGCGAAGTGCACTGTGTCTTCTCGAGAAGTTAACTCGCTGTACTGCAGGTCTATACAGATTTTAGTTAGTTTTTTCTTTCAACAACAATTTTTCTCGGCTAGGCGGGCAGGCATACATTGTCTATAGGGATACGGATAAGGAGAGGATTCAAATGGATATCCCTAACATGTCTTTGACAAAAACTTTGTCTTAAGTATCTGTATGTTGACTTGTCTAGTCTGTCTAGTCTGTGGCGTAGTTAGGGTTCGTCTTTAGTTTTTTCACAGTTCAATCAAGGTTTCATCAATCAAACCCGCTTGTTGCACGAGATTTCCCACATTTGATCTCTTCCATATCAAAGTTATAATAGGTATGTTAATTAAATATTCTTGTGACAGCCGTCACTTTTTTATTACTGTGAAGTTAGAAGGGACAAATGATTGAGGATATTATTAGACCTTGGCAGTTTGAAACATTTATATTGTACCTACTTTTTGGGAAGTAATGTATATACATAGTTATGACAAATAATCGATTTATTTTAAACGATGAATTTTCTACAAAGAAAAATATTTTTTAACAGATTTTTAATTATCTCAATAGAGACGAAGTTGGAATATTTATTGTAGGAGAACCGGGAAATCAAGGCACCTACAGGGCTTACGACCTGTCATCGGCTGGTTTACGTGATCACTTTATGCGCTTGCGCAACGTTCACCAATTATGCCTTTTAATGAGATCCCTATCAATTCAATTTTGAAAGTTCTATATATTGTAATACTGAAATTCTTTTCGCTTGAAAATAAGGAATTTTTACTACAGCCATCTATGGGTGAAATTATGAACAACAATCTTATTATTTTTATTTATTTTGTTGGAACGCCATCTATTGAGAGAATTGGTTTTTTGTAAATAATGAAAGCTACAATTCTTATATCTGAGGTGACAATGCATTTTTCGCATAGAAGTCACCCCTGAATTGCGCCAGACTTATAAGGTCATTTTTGTCTTATTTACCTACTTGTACCAATGTGTAAGTAATGAAGAAAATAATAAAGAAAAATAGTTTTTTTTAAAAAAGAAGATACACCCTCTGTTTTGTAGCACGGCAAATCCGATTGTATTGTAAATAGTGACAATTCGTTTTGCTTTGTCACTAAATGAAATGCAAAGTAGATACAATTATTTGTATGCAAACTAGGATGAATATAGAATAATAATATTTTGAGTGCAGTGTTTAGTTTAATAACTTCTCGTGCATAATATTATGTACATAGCTTTTATTGTTATTGTTATAAGAGTGCATACATATTACGATCCGTCAGGGAAAACACACATAAAAACAAATTGTATCTACTAAATTTTCAATAAATATACAGTTTATGTTTTCATTATTCAGTGATTAATTTATGGAGTGAAAGGTTGAACTCTCAAAATTTCAACAATAACTAAAAATTAAAGCATTCGAGTTGCGAATCTAGAATCAAAAGATTAATGCGCATCGTTCTCATTTTTTTATAACTAGTTGCATGTAACACACATAAATCTTCCTGCGTTGTCCTTAGCTTTTGGACTTCTCAATTTTTCACACGGCACGGAAATTTTAAAGCAGCCCATTCGCGATCGTGTGATTCGGCGTCACTCCATATGGACCGGCTCCATTTGGACCATTGTAAAATTTTCATCACACTCACGGGCGCGCCGTCGTGCCATCGCGCCATCGAGTCATCGAGCCATCAAAATCGCAAGCGGTCGGCGCTTTCGCATTAATAATTTCTATTTTTTTTTAATTTTCAAGAAAAAATTAGTTATAATTCAAATGATGGGTTTTATACAACTGCTATATAGCGGTTTGTTTATATATAAAAAGAAAAAAAAACAAAGAGAAAATGTTGTATTTTCGCATTCACGGGAGTGTCAAACAGCTCGGCGCAATGTACCACTGGTTTTCACATTCACGAGCATGCCGTGCCGAAGGCTGCGCGGGTTTTGACATTCACGAGCGCATTTTGGAGTGATAGCAAGCCATTTGGAAGGATGGCACGATCGTGAATGGGGGCCTTAAGAGTTATCTTCACCGATTCAAAATTTCCTTCTCTGCCTCATGACATTTCTGTCGTTGTCGTTGTGGATCCACCCAAAAGTGTCCTCTAATAGATCGGAGCTCCTCGTTGCTGTCCGTCGGCCTCTTCAAGGTTCCATTGTTTACGCGGATAATATCGTGATCTCTAAGAACAATTTTAAAACAACTTTAAAGAAGTTTTGTCATAGTTATGGTGCCTTACTATTGTTAGATTCCTAGTAGGGTAATTTTTTACAACGATCTTGGTTTTAACCCTGATGTTTTTCATTTAAAAAGATCAAAAGTCAATGAGTCCACGAGTGTGAATCTTCCATTCACATTCGTCGATTGTTATTTTGCACTATGGTGCCGAGATTGCTTATCTATAGGGCTCCATGAACTACTTTTCGTGCTGTGCATTTTTTTTCATGTAGCTCACTTAGCGTTCTGTGAAAGGGCCATTAACAGTCCCCATATGCAGAGAAGGTGGTGGTGGAAGTAGCGATAGATAAGAATAAGACTATTTTATTTGAGGTTAGGTCAATATTACTACTGAAAATACTGACAGCGATACCACTAAACTTTATATCAAATATGCTCTATTGCGATATAACCATATTTTGAGAAAATAAGAGTATAAAATTTCAAAAGGGAAAGATGAAATAGAATGAGTAAGCGCAAATTGTGTAGAATAGAATAGAAGGAGATAAATGTTTGGCGGTAGGTTGGTAGGAGCAGTTAAAAGATTGTACTCGTTAAATATGCAAATTGTCCAAGCGAAACAGATGTATCGTGATACGAATTCTTATTGCAGTTGTAGGAAACTATAAATTTGTTCATTTAAATTTCATTAAACTCAAATAAAAAAGAAAATAAAATACAGCAAAAGTGACAGCCAGACGTACGTTACCAAGTTAATGCTGAAATTTTTCTGTGTAAGAACACCACAGCAGGTTTGCTAATATGAACGCCGAGTAATGGTCGCTTTGACAACACGTCATAGGTCATCTAGCGGTCAGGGGCTTTTGGACTTATACTAATGCTCTATTACAAAGCATATTTATTTATTTATTTAGGTATATAACAACCATTTACATAGAAAAGAACAAAAATATGGAACGAGTCCCACCGAAGCACTTCCAATTTTGACGGGAATGACACCCTTAAATCTGGAAATTCAGCGTAGAGGTGCGATTTTCAATCTTATGCGGGGCTATTCTTCAGTGATTTATGTAGTGATTTGAGATGCTCTTGTTTTCCCTCAAGATGGAAATAAAACATCTCAAATCAATGATGAATTTATTTATTTATTTAAAAATTCAACACAGACAGCGTTTGCTAGTGTTGACATAAATTTTGGTTTATATTGACATTTGTTAGATTAATACATGTTATACAATGTGGTGAACAATAGCATTACAATGAAGTTTACAAAAAAAATTGAAAATTCAACCATAGTGGAGCCCAATTAATTTAAGAACTGTAAATTAAAGAAGGTAAACGAAAATTTATATCTGGTATACCTGCTGGACTGCCTGCTCAGTGGAAAGAATAACCTTTTTATTTTTTTCCTGACTTGAAGAATCGACTTAAAAACTCTTCCTGGGTTGTCCCTGATTTTGGACTTTCCAGGTCCCAAACTTTCCGACAGGTCAACCTGATCTCCACCGTATTGTGCTTGGCATAGATCTCTCCTTGACCTATCTTGTGGTAGCTATTTTTTTTTCTTTTTTTTTTTGCCGTTCACCAGAGATTGGTGTACTTCGGCATAAACACAGCATAATATTGTTTATTGTGCAATTCAAAGACTGTACGACTATACAGTCCTAAATCTTTAAACTGTTGCCATTGATAAAATTACAAATCATTCGTAATGTATGAGGACTAAGGCATGACTGGAGCGTCTCAATACTGGTGGGGAGTGGGTTCATTTGAAAGTATAGTTCACGGGTTGGGAATTTTTGACAGTTAAAAAATACATGATTCAAATCTTCCTCCTCATCACGTCCACAATCACAAATAGGTGAGTCTACAATATTAATTTTATACAGATGATTTTTTATGCAACAGTGTCCAATTCGCATTCTACAAACTGTTTACACTTTACGCTTATCAAATTTCATATCATAGAACCATGGTCTAGTTGGAATAGAACTTCGCAGAGAAATGTTTCGCTTTTAATTACTAATAGTTTTTAATTTTTGTCACATTAATATGTTGTTATATAACTATGTTTGTTAGGGAAAAAAATGAATAAGTAAGTCATATAGTGTTGCCGACATACAGAATATGAAGTTATAGAAAAGAAGTTATAGAAACAGCGATTGTCTATCTTTCAAAAACAAATATAAACAATGTGGATGATAAAAAGTTTAGCGTTGGTTACACCCCACTCCTTTTCAATTCAGATTTTAAAGCAAAGATGTTTTGACAGATAGCAGTAACTTTTTGACGAATATTTTCTTAAATGCGAACGAAGCCGTTTCATCTTAATCGCAACAAGTTTTTATGGGTTGTAAAATTCCTTCAGTGTCATCAAAAATGGGAGAAACTTAATCAGGGATTCTTCTTAGTTAGTTACTGTCAGGAAGTGAAATGAGATCGGACCGAGATATCTCACAGTTTTATGTCTGTTGATTTTCATTGCTTTAAAAATAAACATTATGAGGTTTACCAATCGACGATCCGAGATAACAATAAATCTAGTTTTTCGATCGAATGTAGGTATAAGCTCTTGGACATTTATACAAGTTTAAAAAATAAATAAAAATATAATATCTGTCGCTGTGGGTCACCAATTTAGAATAGTAATTTCACTTTTTTTTAACATCTCTTTCGGGTGTCCCGTTGAAGCCGGGTTATCGAAAAAATACAACAGGTAGGTACGAGGTCTACCACACATTATGAATGCAGTGCCTTTTAAAGCGGAACGAAACTGGTGGTGTCCTTTTGTTTACAAAACAATGCTGTCTTTGATTACCCCACTCTGTGGAATATACAAACCTATAACGTAATGTTCTGAAGTAGGTACTGATGAAAATATTATGACAACCGAACTGGCTACCTGTGTTTTAGCCAAATCTTTGTTATCAATAATAAAGGTTTATCTGTTTATGACTGTAATGTTTGGCTGTGTGGACAAAACATTTAGTTGCACAAAACCAAATGTTTTATAATCACTATTGTTCGATTTATTTTAACATGAAATGTTGTGACTATTAACAAAAAAATATTTTTCAGTACGGGCTAAGAGAGAGTATAGCGCCATTCATTTCTATTATTACAAAAATTCATTGCTTATTATGTATTCATGTATCGTCGATTGTTCAAGCTTCTTATGTTCCCTTTTTTTCCAAAATATTCACATGGTCATGTCATACTTACTTATATAAAGTGACCTACTGTTCACTCCATCTCTTAAATCATACACCATTGCATATTTTGAGGAGTTTTTAAGGGAATAATGAAAGATATCATTGATTGTGAACTCAAAAGGCGAAATGATCGTCCTGCAAAGATTAATAAAATGTTCGATATTTACTTAAATGTATATATATTTTTTTAATGTATTTACATGCGATGCCTGTTCTGAGATTATACCAACAATAGTTACGCTATACATTTTCGCGATATAAATTTTTGATAAAACTTCAAGGCCGCCCAAGGAAGGGTGACACGTCCATGTGAAAGGTATTTTGAAAGACGGAAATTTTAGAAAAAGACGATGTACGAATATTTATGAGGCGATGAATCTGGGTCAAGACAGAAATATGTGGCGTTTGGTTCTCTCTGCCTACCCCGTGAGAGACATGGCGTAATGAAGAGGATGATGTGGAGATATGTGTAATAAAGGATGTATGATGGTGTAAGAAAAGATCTCTTTCTGAGTGGAAACATTATCTTTGAACAAACGTTAATTCTCTCTCTGACACTTCTTTCCCTCTCTTAATCATAGTCACTTATGTAGTTTAAATCAAAGATAATTATTAAGCTCAATCGTTAGCTCAATCACTTCTCCTACCATTGCTTGACTATGCTGATGTTAGCTACTTAGATGCAAACGAGGAACATCTCAACAAACTTGAACGCTTTCAAAATGTTTGCATCCGTTTTATCTTTGGACTAAAAAAAAGCAATCATATTTCTCAGTACCGTAATCTTCTTCATTGGCCCAAGATACGACAACGACGTAATATACATATCTTGTCATTACTATACAATGTCCCTTTTTAATCCAAATTTACCTCAGTATCTCAAAGATAAATTCACTTATCTTTCAAGCCACGGGCGTCCACTTCGATCTGCTGAACGTGCTTTACTATCTATCCCTATTCATAGTTCTGATTTTTTAAGCTCATCATTTGAAGTACATTCAGCTAGACTATGGAATAGCCTAAGTCATGATATTACGTCGTCTATCTCATTAAACATCTTCCTGAAAAGGCTAAAGCAAAAATATTTATCTGACAACACCTGATTACATCTTCCTTACCTCTTCCTTTCCTTATCCTTTTGTTTTCCTATCATTGCTATGAATTGTTCTTATATGCTATATTCTTTGTTTTTTTTTACTTTTCTTCTGCTATCTTAATTTATTTTGTAATGTGATTAATTTATTTCCATAATACACATTGTTTTGTATACTTAACGTTTACTCTGGTTGGTTAGAAGAAACTGCCATTAGGCAATAAGCTCACCAGTGTACTAATTACATATATGTATAAGAAGATTCAAATAAATAAAATAAATAAATAAAATTAAAATTGAATTACTGAAAAAAACTGTTGAATATCTCTAATGGAAATTCAGAAAGGTTGTTTATCTCTGATTGCTCATATTCCTGTGTTGTCTGCAATATTTACACGGACGTTGATTGTTGTTGAAGGTAGGGTCCATAGTCCACGGGTACCAACATATTTACAGGTGATAGCAAACAAAATTTTGCTTCGTTTTTAGTACTCTGACGTTAAATTTAATTGATACTATGATCTTTGCATAAATAAAAGTTATCCAAAGTTTATTTGGTGCCTAGCGAACACTGAAAGCAGGATACATAAGTACACATTGTTATGCCACGGTTATAATAATTGTTACTGCTAATTTCGTAAAATTTCGCATACGAAACTCCGCATTTAACCCGTGTTGAAGTTTTGAAAACAACAAAATTGATTTTTACGTGTGTATGGCGGGTTCGTGGACCGCCACCCATTCTGCTTAGGAGGATTAAAAACGATAAAGAATAATTAAATAGTTACATATGCGCAAACATAGTTTTTTTTCACATGTTTGCGCATATGCAACAACTATATTACTTTGATATGTTATAAAAATATAAAAAAATACTTGGTAAAAGTTCTATTATATTTATTGGATTATTGACGCGTTTCGTGCAAAGCACATCGTCAGAATAATGCTCTACAAGACTGAGACTAGTGGTTATATACAAAATTTACATGACAGGTGTATAAAAATGTTGGTTTTTGAACGGTTGAAAAGAAGTTATATAATGCAAATGAATCTATACAAATCTACGTTTTAATACAATGAAAGTAGTTGGGTCACTGGTTGTAGTGCCTTTAAAACAAGAATTAAAGAACACATGGCATGCATCAGATTAAAGAAAGACACCTCAAATTTTGCAGAACATATAAACGAAAACAACCACCAATTTAATTGTGACCATAATATAAATATAATACATCGGGGAATAAAAGGGAGAAAACTTGACCGACTAGAAATATTAGAAATAAACAGAGTAAAAAAGGATCCACAAAAATTACTCATCAATAAACAAATTGATCATATATATTCACCATTATTGAAACCGATGGGTTAGACAGACATATACCTTCCTTTGTTGATTAAAATTAAGCTATTTATAATAAATTATAACTACCAAATATCTATGAAATACATTGGTTTTAACCACACTTAAAAGATAACAATAAACCAATAAATACAATATTATTTACCTTTCGAATTTTACTGCTGTCGTTTTCTTTTCTTACAGACCTAATGGACACAGGGGACTACAACCAGTGACCCAACTACTTTCATTGTATTAAAACGTAGATTTGTATAGATTTATTTGCATTATATAACTTCTTTTCAACCGTTTAAAAACCAACATTTTTATACACCTGTCATGTAAATTTTGTATATAACCACTAGTCTCAGTCTTGTAGAGCATTATTCTGACGATGTGCTTTGCACGAAACGCGTCAATAATCCAATAAATATAATAGAACTTTAACCAAGTATTTTTTTATATTTTTATAACATATCAACGTACAATAGAGTTCTATCAAGAATTGTCGATCGACAAACTAAACTTAACTATATTACTATTCCATAAAAGTGGAGAGTAAAGACTGGCCCAAATTAAAGAATAATTTTCAAGACCGTTCTCCATATGTGTCATCTCAAGACAATCTTGAGATCATGCTCGAAAATCTGTATTAAAAGTTAAATACGTACGCCGTCTCATTCGAGAAAGCATACTCGAAAAAAATGTGGATGCAGCTCTATAAATAAGTACTTTTTCTCGCGAATGGTAATAATTTCAGCGTTGTTATGTTGGTAGCAATGAGTTGGAATAGCTACATATTTATAGATATTTTGACGATTCGTTGTCTTGGTAATCTTCGAAAGTGTTGAGAAATTTATGCGTCATAATATTATGATACTTGATTATATAGTGAAAATGTCGACTATTTTATTCGGAAGAAGAAAATAAATACTTCATCTTTTATCTGTCATATAACATATTACGGGAATATGTGTACCTACAGTCGATAGTTTCAGGAAAAGCAGCCATTTCAAAATATGATACAACATGCATAGAATAACAACATGATATTTACTGGATGTACCGGAAATTTTATGAAATCTTACAAAATTTAATTCACATAGTTAGTTTATGAATGATTGTATGTTTATTACCCCCCAAAAAGGTTCTAAATAAGATTCTCGGTCTATTTTAGTATCGCTAACAATGTAAACGTCAAAATAGTAATTAATGCGAAATTCGTCCGTGTCTATATGCGTCTCTTTTTCGTGTAAAGCGCTGTCTCCTTCCTCTCATTCAGACCGTTCTCAAGACAGCGGGATACTGTCTCGAAGCAATTTCAACTCTTCTATACATTTCGAGACCGGTCTTGAGATCAAGCTCAGTGACTTTTGTTTCTTTAATACCATTTTGGTTGAGAACGTGTTCTCAAGACCAGTCTCAAGCTGGAGAACGAATCTATAATTCGGGCCATAATCTTAATAAATCAAAGTACGTAACAAATAAAAACAATTATCATACATATGAATTCTATCCAATTTGTATTTCCGTAAATAAAAAAACATAAACATCTTTGTTTATCATCAATAAATATTTTATCATCAATTACTTATTATTTCCATGTTAATTTTCCCAATTTTCCGCTCAATAAAATTTCCAATTTCCGAGGAGGTACTATTATTATTTTGAAAGTCGCCTTGTTCGTTTGACGACTGGCAATAAATTGGCAGTCGGAAAAGTTTTATCAATACATGTTTTTGGGTACTTGGTCCAGTTTCAATCTCTCAACCCTCAGACTGTGAATGTATACTGTTGTTATCTCTCAGACTTCTGGAGGACAGTTAAGACTTTGTTTTGTACGTCTTTCCAAAAGATGGAGCTCTGTGAAAATGTTGAACTAGATATATCCATTTTTTCCCCTCTATTGACGATTACTTCGTGAAATGTCATACTGAATTATAAAAAAAGATAATAATCAAACTGTCAAACAACGATAGTTTTGATTCTTTATAGGTCGACCGTTTTGCCTGACGTGATTATTTTATTTTATTTATTTATTTAACTTTTTGTTCATAATATAAACAAATATAATGCACACTGGCGGGCTTATTGCCATTAGTCAATTTCTTCCAACCAACCAGATTACAGAGTGACAGAATTATACATGTACATTAACAAAAAATGAAAGCTACAAAAGAACAGAGAAATAATACATATCACTAAGATTAATAAAAAAGTAAATAAAAAAAATCATAGCAAAAAAGGTATTGGGAAGGAACAAGAAGAGGTAATCGAGATCGGGTGTTTAGGGATAAATATAACGTAGGAAGGGAAGGAAGGAAAAGGAGAGGGTTCAGGTATTTTCGAAGAGATACCCCTGCTTTAGTCTTTTCTTGAAAATGGAAAGCGAGTTTGACGAAGTTGTATCAGTACTCAAATAATTCCAGAGTCTTGCTGAACGTAGCAATGAATTAATATTATAAGTTCCTGTGAGTATTAATTATCCAATTTGAAAATCATAATAATATATTTTGTCAAACTGAGAAATATCCAATTTAACCATCGATGTCAATAGAACTAGATACTTGGTCTCTTCAACACCTTAGTGAATCTCATACGAGAGATCTTATCTCTGGACAAAATACACTTTTCCTATAAATTGTTGATCGTGGTGAAATTAATAAGACTTACAGAGGACAAATAATCGAAGAGATTTCGATAGTCTCTTTTATCCTCAAGACTGTCTCGTATACATAATCACACCTTTGCACTTGGACCATTCTTGGTTACAATGTTGTATGTACAACGTGCATAGGTACCTGTATATTTCATATTGCACTAGATGGACATTGAAGCTCACCTAAGACCGCTCCAATGAACTTTTGAATCGAACCGACGCAGAGATCTCAACAAAAACTATTGAAGATGAAATTTAACTATTTTATTTATTATAAATTTCCTTTTAGAGCACCGACAGCATTCAATTGGCGTCCGTTGGAACTTAAGATAATAAAAAATGAAAATAAATTTAAATAGGATATTAGAGAAAATCTTTTAAACAAAATCATAAATATAAACTTATTACTGGAATATATTCCGTAACCTCCTTTTCCTCATTGCTATGTGAGGTGTTATTTTTATTATTCTTTTATTTTTAAACTCTCTTTTAATTTTTTTCTCTTTGTAATTTTTTTTATATTTCTTACTCTTTTATGTTATTTTTTATCAATTTATTTCTCACTTAATTAGTACTGTACCAATTTAACTAAGAGACTTCACGTTGCTCGGGTAGGTTGGAAGAAATTGCCTTATGGCAATAAACCTGCCTTTATACACATGTACATAAATTATATAAATAAATAAATAAATATCTGTAACCTGGCGTGTGATGAAGGGCATACTGAGATTAAAGCAAGTAAAATAATGGAAATTAATTAATAAATATTCAACTCCTAACTTCAGTTGGGAGTTGAATATTTATATCTATGTACATATTTATATTATACAAAGATGCAAATAGAACATGCTAAGGGTGGAAGAGGATGTTCCTGCAATTGCGGCGAGATACAAACTGACGAACACCTCCTCATCTGTCAAGATATGCCAGTGAGATGCGACGCAGAGGACTTGAAGATTGTTAATGACAATGCCGTTGCGGTTGCTGTATACTGGAGTGGGAAGACCTAGTGGTGAAGTACTCGGAATCGTTGAGTAATTATTTATTTATATTTTTCATATAATATGTTATGCTTATATTATATCTATATTATATTACATTTACGTTATATCCATATTTTATTTACGATTTTGTGCTACATTTTATAAAAAAAATATTCAATATATGAAATAGCCGGCATGACACAGGCCTTGCCTAGTTTGACGGTGACTAAAACAATACCAACACTGCTAACTAAACTCACCACTATATTATGTACAGGCCTTGCCTAGTTTGACTGTGATTAAAACAATACCAACACTGCTAACTACACTCATCACTATATTATGTACAGGCCTTGCCTAGTTTGACGGTGACTAAAACAATATCAACACTGCTAACTACACTCATCACTATATTATGTACAGGCCTTGCCTAGTTTGACGGTGACTAAAACAATATCAACACTGCTAACTACACTCATCACTATATTATGTACAGGCCTTGCCTAGTTTGACGGTGACTAAAACAATATAAACACTGCTAACAACACTCATCACTATATTATGTACAGGCCTTGCCTAGTTTGACGGTGATTAAAACAATACCAACACTGCTAACTACACTCATCACTATATTATGTACAGGCCTTGCCTAGTTTGACGGTGATTAAAACAATACGAACACTGCTAACTATGTACACTCATCACTATATTATGTACAGGCCTTGCCTAGTTTGACGGTGATTAAAACAATACCAACACTGCTAACTACACTCATCACTATATTATGTACAGGCCTTGCCTAGTTTGACGGTGATTAAAACAATACGAACACTGCAAACTACACTCATCACTATATTATGTACAGGCCTTGCCTAGTTTGACGGTGATTAAAACAATACCAACACTGCTAACTACACTCATCACTATATTATGTACAGGCCTTGCCTAGTTTGACGGTGATTAAAACAATACGAACACTGCTAACTACACTCATCACTATATTATGTACAGGCCTTGCCTAGTTTGACGGTGATTAAAACAATACGAACACTGCAAACTACACTCATCACTATATTATGTACAGGCCTTGCCTAGTTTGACGGTGATTAAAACAATACCAACACTGCTAACTACACTCATCACTATATTATGTACAGGCCTTGCCTAGTTTGACGGTGATTAAAACAATACGAACACTGCTAACTACACTCATCACTATATTATGTACAGGCCTTGCCTAGTTTGACGGTGATTCAAACAATACCAACACTGCTAACTACACTCACCACTATATTATGTCATCGAATATATTTTTATTATTGCATATGCGCAAACATTGGATTTTTTTCCCTGTCGGGAGTCAAAGATATTTTTTAACAGATTTTTAATTATCTCAATAGAGACGAAGTTGGAATATATTTAGTGTAGGAGAACCGGGAAATCAAGGCACCTACAGGGCTTACGACCTGTCATCGGCTGGTTTGAATTGATAGGGATCTCATTAAAAAGGCATAATTGGTGAACGTTGCGCAAGCGCATAAAGTGATCACGTAAACCAGCCGATGACAGGTCGTAAGCCCTGTAGGTGCCTTGATTTCCCGGTTCTCCTACACTAAATATATTCCAACTTCGTCTCTATTGAGATAATTAAAAATCTGTTAAAAAAAAAAACTATATTATGTATTTTTTGTAAAACAAAATAAAAGTGTTACCCATGTAAGAGAAAGCATGAACAAATAAATAAATAAATAAATTTATTTAAATATTAGTGATATAAATTTAAAATAGACACAAGGTCCAGTAACTTATGTAGAATTTTTGATAATAGTGCCACACTAGGATTTATTGTATTGCTAATTCCCCTACCTCTCCGCTACATCCGATTCCATAATCAATTTATCGTTGTCCTTGCGATCGAGCAGAGCGACGATATTTTCGATACGAACAAGTGAGATATAATTTGACCCCGAGTGTTAGCTACATAATTGTGTATTGGTTTCGTCCTTTATGAGATACTTTGTGGTTTCTGTGTAATAAAACTTTTCTTTAGTGTATCATTGTGGATCAGAGAGATCAAAGATGAGAAGTCAACCGGTTGACCACCACCAGTGAATCTCGAGCACACAAGGTAGGTCGCTTGGCAACTCTCATTTTTTTTTATCCTTGCTTTTTGAATAAAGGTATAAAAAAGATAAGTCTGGCACCAGAAAGTGGTAAGTAATTATTTCGCAAACGGATGAATTTTATATGAAAATAACATACAAGTACAAATTACATTGAAATACTTTAAAATATGAAATTTTCACATATTCATTAAGATGGATCGATGGCAGAGCGGTTAGCACATTTTAAATTTTTTTTAATAAAAAATTTACTTGTTAAACAAATACATATACATATTCCAACGTTCCCTAAAATAATCATAAATTATTGTGCTATAGGTGAACGAGATGCAGGATTCGAACTCGCGACCACTGGATTACTAACGCAGCGCGCTAACCGCTCTGCCATCGACCCATCTGAGATTGGGTTAGTAATCGAGTGGTCGCGAGCTCAAATCCTGCCTCGACCGATTTCGTTCACCTATAGCACAAGCATTTATGCTTATTTTAGGGAACGTAGGAAGATGTATATGTATCTATTTGTTTAACAAGGACATATTCATTTTTTTATATTTAAAAAAAAAAAAAACATAATGCGCAGTGGTAAACGTAACCACTACCAGGTGCCAGACCTACCTTTTTCAAACCTATGCTCAATGAGAAATAAAATACCAATAAAACCAGCCATTAAAAAATGATTTATTAAAAACGTAGCCATCTCTCAGACCATTATCTATATCTTTAGAGAAAACGTTACGAAAAATCTTTTTTTTTTTTTTTAAATTTACACAATTTACATTTGGTTATATAAATTTTGCACTAAACTGTATTAACAGTTTGTCAGTGCAAGCTCCTCTCGTACACTATAATTATATTGTTATTCAACGATCAATATGTCTACACATATACAGAACATTATTATTTTTTTTACCATTTTACAATGAGAATAAAGCACAAACAGAACAAAATAAAGTAAATTAAAAACACATCAATGAAAACAAGGCAAATCAGAACAAATATGAAAACATCGAAAGCAATGAAAATTAAGCCTGTTAGGTGTAAAATTGTTTTAAAGAGATTTTTATTTTTTTGTCTTTCATCATAGTACCCAGTAGGTATATGTTTAGGTAGTTTATTGAATAATTTCGGTATTATTTTTGCCTTAGTTCTGTCACCGTAAAAGTTGTTTGTTTATGGTATTGTCAGTAAGTCGTTTGTTATTTGTCGAGTTGTATATTTGTGAGTTATCTTTAATTTAAATTCATCCCTGTAAAGTTCTTCCATGGTAAGTAAAACATTAACCTTTTTGTCAACTGGTAAAATATTACATAGTTTAAAAATTTTGTTAGTGTTATTTCTGTATGCCTCCAATGTTCTTTTTGTTGCAATTATTTTTAAAAATCTTATTTGTAGCTGTTTAATTTTGTTAAGGTAAGTTTTAAATGTGCGTCCGTAACTACTTAGCCCGTAGTCAAAATCATCATTCTTATTTTCCATAGAAGGGGATTTTAAGTAAATCAAATATTACAATATGTTTGTTGTATATCCTGAACCTGTTCACCGAATAGCTTCTCTGGTACCCTGGCAGTAATGCATTATAGTTTGATGTATCTCCATAGCAGCTCTTAAGTCAGGGGAGGTTCATGTCCCAAGAGAGGTATTGTGGCTCGACTAATAGCTGCAGCTGAGGTGATATCTCTTCCAACCACATCTCACCCTAATTCTCTGAAGGAATATCACACTATGTATATTATGCTTACTTACATTAATAATACTCACCACTTTACAAAACCTCATATAAATAATTATTTATATTATTCATAAAGTCTTCATGGCTCAGTTGATAGGGTATCTGGCTGCTGATCCAAAGGTCCCGGGTTCGATTCCCGGTGGAGACACAGTTTTTAATTGTGTTTTCAGTCTGGATCTGTCTCCAGAATGTGGTAACTTGTTATTGGGTGCGTGTTAAATTAATATTTGACATAGCACCTGTTAGTTGCCCGAGAAGTAATAAAAAGGAAAAAAAAAGATAACAATTATTTATATTATGCATTTATTTCAATTCATGTTCCTAGATATGTGAAGTATAATCTGCATATAAATAAAGTAGACCTGGTAAGATTGTCGTTCTGGATTTGCGAATGTTTGTGCACGACTATATTCATGTCAGTCTGCCCAAGGCTGCCTGTTCTTACATTCGTTTGAAATCTTTCTATGTGGATATCGGCAATTTTACAGTAGAGTAAAAAACTTACAATATTACATTTTTATAATATTACATTTGAAACAGTATAAAAATACAAAGCCTCACAAGCTGATATGTTTTTTTTATTATTTTCAAAAGAAAGTTAGTTTAAATGTTATATAATAAGAATTAAATAATGCTTTTATGCTTTACTCGCCGAGTCGCCAAAATTGATATATGTGAATTTACCCTGAAGATGACAAAAATACCAACATTCTGATATATGCGTCCCTATCGTAATTAGACCTCAAATGGCACGAAGTAATAAAATCCGACACAGGGAGAGTGAGCAATTCACGTTGAACAAATGGTCCCTTTTGCATTGTGGGTCAGATTTGCTTTCCTCGCTTTGTTCCACCATTCTTTCAGCTGTCAAATATTCGAAAGTTACCTACTTTATATTTTTATCGTAATTAATATGTATTGATTTAGTTTATTTTCCAATATTTAATAACTTTATATTTTATTTTCTTTCAGAATCAAATTTTAGCCTATATAGTTACAAAAAAATGTAAGTTGAAATTTCAATTCTCGATGAATTTAGGTAAATTTTAAATCAACATTCACATATGGAAAGAACATAGGTATTTGTTTAAAGATATTTTCATAAATGAGTTGGTGATTATTGTATTTCGGTGTACAGGTTATGTTATTCTTCTAGGAGTAGGTGTATAGGGTATTACAATTTCTGCAGCAAGAAAGAGGAAGTACAGATTTTCAGTCTTCAAGTAATTGGATAGAGGTAGGGAGTCGTGATAATTTAATGATAATAGATCAGATGAATATGCAAGACGTTGAAGTAATAGAAATTACTGCACTTGAATGCGCCATCTTACAGCATTAAAAGTATAAAACAGCCTCTAAGTCTTCAAGTCATAAGGCCCCTGAGGAGTCAAATTGAAAACGCTTAACAATATCGCCAAACACTATTTTTTTTGTATGTAAAATAACAGATGTGGCATTGAAACATGAATCATGGAGACAAAAGGAAAATTCTGCTTTTTCCTATAGTTGCAATATAGATATTAACCTATAGTTGAAATTTATTTCTGAGCCAGTATCAACTTTTGGTAGAATGTCTATAATTTGTACATATTGTGGTGATTCGAAATGGAAGGGAGAAAACCTAGGAATGTGTTGTAACAATGGAATAGTACACATACCTGCATTAGATATCCTCCAGAGCCTCTTTATACATTATTAAGAGGTTATTCTATAAATGCATGCCATTAAGTATTTTAAAAGTCATGTTAGAAGATATAATAGGACGATGTATGAGAGGGTCAGAAATGAGGACATAAGGAAAGAATGTAAGATAAAGAAAGATGTCATTAATAGAATTTTAGTGAACACATTGAGATGGTTTAGACACATGGGCAGAATGAATGAGGAACGCCTGACGAAGAAAATATACATTGCGGACAGGAATCGAATGAGAGGTCGGGGCCGCCCAAGTAAGGGATGGCATATCCATGGGAACGCTATTTTGAAAGGCGGAGATGTCAGAAGCATGAACAAATTGAACAACAAATGAATATGTATAGGACAATGTATGAATGTCGATGAATGTGTGTCAAGATAGAAATAAGTAGCGTTTGGTTCTCAAATACATGCGAATTCAAAGTGATGCGGTGCGACGCTGCGGCTCTGTCCTACGGGCACGCGAATCGTGCTTCTGACATTATACTTTACCAAAAAAAACTATGGCACCGCTTCCAATTCGCGCGAAAATTAATATCAAACAAATTGATCGCGTTCGCTTCGCATCGTACCATGTCACACCGTACCCTACTCGCGGTCGGTAACGCAGGACACTTCAATAGTTACCGACTGATTGTTATTTTCGCGCCGCTTCGCGTTCGCCTTGAATCGCCTACGTAATACGTCGCGTTAGAGTGATTTTAGTCTTAACTGGTAAATAATTTTTAAGTCGTCCTCATACGTTCTCATTTGTTATTCAACAGACATACGACAAAGTTTAAGTATTAAATTTAGACTAAAATTATTATATTTATTTGTTTGTAAATTTTTGGAAGATTAACAGCATATATATTACATCTAATATAATAATTTAACAGCCAATTAGAAGTCTCCGCTGTTTGGCTATACTGTCAGTTGCAAGTTGAAAAATATAACATAATAATATAATATGTTTCTGTAACAGATAAAGTTTCATCGTGAAACGGAGGTAAACATAAACAAGAAAAAAAAAATTATCACCGAAGAGAACATACATGATTTTATATTTTAGTGGTTACAGTTGGCAAAATAAATTATAGTATTAAAAAAAATGCACTTAGAATACATCTCGCTACTGTAATGCTAATCTGAAATACATCAAATTCTGGTGAATTAAATATAAAATGTCCATAACCAAACTATAGTACCGCTTTAATGTCTGCAGTTAAAATAAGAGTCTGCGAATGCTTGCTAAATTAACTGAAAAGGCGAATATCCTTATTTAAGCATAAAAAAATATACAATCTAAATACACATAACACACAATAGATGATCATTTAAGTAATATCATTTAGTTTAGATTTAGACTACATGTTGAGTTTGCAAACATAATTTATCGGTCATTTGTCAAACGTCAAGTCAAATGTCAACCACGATGTTGCCAGGATTTAAAGTACTAATTATTATTGGAGAGTTGCATGAAAAAATATTAATATTTATTACATGCTTATTTACAAGGAGTTTAAAATATCAATCTTTCTAAAATTAAACAATTTATTATTTTGTAAATTAATATTTTATAAGAATAACGTTTTTGTGCGGAGGCGACAAACACAGCAGCGAAAAATAAAGCTTGCTCCGTGTCATGGTTTGTGAAACGCAAATTAAGAAACTAAAAGAGAAGTTTTGTTTGACTTCTACAATAGGGTTTGCAACCTTTTTAACCACTTTGCGGATTATAGGCGTTTGATTTAGTTGAAACTCAGCAATCTTCGTATTGCCTGTATAATTAAAAATGGTCCCTCAGTGTCTCCCGTCCCTTCGGTGCCTCCTGTCCTTTTAATGTCTCCTGTCCCTCAGTGCCACCCGTCTCTTCAGTGTCTCCCGTCCCTTCAGGTCCTTCTGTACCTCCCGTTCCGTCAATGCCTCATACCCCTCTTCATTTCCTCCCGAATCTTTCATCCCTTCAGACATTTTAGTAACTTCAGACCCCTCAGTACCTTCAGATCGTTCAGTACCTTCAGACCGTTCAGTACCTTCAGACCCCTCAGTGCCATGGACCGCCGGAGGCGGTCATTCACCGCGTAGCGGTAAAAGTCGGCTGCAAGCCCTAGCTTAGAAGCTGAGCGAAGCGAAGCTTCTCAGCTAGTACAGAATAAAATAGAGAATAAACTGGAGACAGAGTTTGGAATGAGATTTTTCTTCAACGAATGAGATAATCTTTAAAGTGCAAACTATTCATAGCTGGAAAAATTACCTATATATTTTCACTTATTTACCTTCAGACAGTTTATTTATTTATATATTATGTTCAAAGAGATAGATTCTTCATGTGGTTCCAAACTCATCCTGTTCATACGCCAATCATTTGAGTGACGTCACATCCGGAATCCCGAACTACTATGCCTGATTTTTTTAACGCACTATCGTCTTTTAAGCCCCATACTCCGTCTTCTCTTTATCTTTCCCTTCACTGCGAGTTATTTGAAGGTCATGTTTATTACATGGAATATGTGGCCAAAGTATGCGGATTTGCATCTGTTGACAGAGGTCTGGAACTTCTAAATGATTCCTAGAGAATTGAAAAGAAAACAGATTTTCCAAGACATTATCAACAGGCAACAATAATATCTTAGCGATAAGGTTCACAATCCATTCTGAGTATAGTGCCATTTTAGGTGTAACGAGTGACTGTTCAATACTTTGATGAGGTTATGTCCACTGAACAGTAATGAGTGAATGCCCAATCCTTTTATGAGTATTGTCCACTTCACAGTTACGAGTGAATGTCCAATCCTTTTATGAGGTTATGTCCACTGAACAGTAACGATTGAACGTCTAATCCTTTTATTAGGTTATTTCCATACACAGTTACGAGTGAATGTTCAATCCTTTTATGAGGTAATGTCCACTGAGCAGTAACGAGTGAATGTCCAATCCTTTTATGAGTTTATGTTCACTACACAGTTTTGAATGAATGTAGGTTTGTATAATCACTTTATTATATTTTTGAAATTCTTTTACTTTTTTCTCTCGCAATCAAAATTTCTGGCTTTTCAGGATGTGTCCATGATTTCCAAGAATAAATATTTAACACCGATACCAATTATTCAAAAAGCGCCTTTGGCAAATTTGACAAAATTCCCTGACAATTAACTCGAGATAAATATAGGAAACGTAGACTGAATTAAAGGAGCAATTCCAGGATAAATCATTAAATGACTCGCTCTCTCTTTATAATACCGCAATCGTTATATTTAGTATCCTAATAACAAAGACAAAAACCAAGTTGTTGGAAAAAGGACACAGAGAAGATTTTAAATACGATAAAATGGGAAAGGAATACTTTGATTCACTCCAATGAATATTTAAAAATATATCAGTTAAATTTAATTTATGTAGGTACACCAAATGCACTAATTGTGCACAAAACCAAGTGCACAATAATTTTTAGCCGAGATAGCCATCCAAATACATATCTAAAAAATGTGTCAATTTGTTATTGGGTGCGTGCTAAATAATATTTTACATAGTATGTAACTGTTAGCTGCCTGAAAAGCAATGCAAGAATTAAATAAATTGGTTTAAATATATAATTAGTTTTTTGTTAGTCGCCGGCTTAGAATAGTCCTTTCATTGTTTTTGGATGTCCTGTGAGAGCTTGGTAATCAAAAATACAACAGGCCAAAATTTTACATTTACATAAAATATTTTGGTCTATAGCCTTCAAACGATTTTGCCATAGATACAGTGTCTTATTAACCGAAGATTCTCACTGACTTGTCTGTTTCCAGAGATCTTGGTCACTTCTCTGATGCCCTATATATATGGATCTGAAGTCGCCGACAGTCCGCAGGTGTGAATCTCAATTCGCACTTGTTGATTGTTCTTTTTGCACCATGGTGCCGAAATTGCTAATCTAGAGGGCTCCATGAGCTACTCTTCGTGCCATGCATTGTTTTTTTTTGTCGTTCATTCTAGCGTTCTGCGAAGGGGCCGTTGACAGTCCCCATATGCGGAGCGGGTGGTGGTGGGATTAGCGAAAAAAAAAATATATTTTGGTATGGAATACGTTTGGGTTCTGTGCGGGCGTCCTGGGTTCGATATCCAGTAAAGGAGAAATTTATTTAATTTCAATTCTCACGCAAATATTGCTTCTCTGGGCTGGAAACACTGGTGAGTTGGAAGAAATTGCCAGACGGCCATAAACTCGCCACTTGCGCAGGGTGCAAGGAAGTGTTTATTATTATTGTATTAAATATGAAATAATATTACTGTCACCTCATTTATTTATTTATTTATTATAAACAATACAATACAATACAATGTTGAAGTTACAAAAACAATTACATACTTTAGAGTTAGAAGTTACATTTGTTTGTTTGTGTGTGTGTGTGAGAGGGTGTGTGTGTGTGTGTGTGTATGTATATGTACCTATTATTTAATGATAAGTGTTGTAAATGATAGAATACGATGAACACCTCACTAGGAAGTCCTGTGCCGAGGTGTTCATTATAACAGTTGTGTGACAGATAATACATTGTGTATATAGTTTTCGAATCAAATTATACATTAAATTGTTATTGAGAAAAAAAATTGTAGAGCTTAATTATATTTGATTGGGTGTGATTATATTATTGATTTTTTCTGATCCGGTGCTGTATATCCATGCTGTATTTATTAGGACTGTTGCTTTCATAGTTTACAATTTAACCAATTTCTCAATAGATGGCGTTACACAAAAAAGGTTTTTCGTTACTTCATAAATGGCAATAGTAATAATGCATTATTTTCAATTGAATCGTTTCACATTATTCAAATATATAGAACTTTCAAAATCGCATTGATAAAGTAACTCAGTAAGAAGGCATAATTGGTGAACGTTTCGCAAGCGCATAAAGTGATCACGTAAACCAGCCGATGGCAGGTCGTAAGCCCTGTAGGTGCCTTGAGTTCTTGGTTCTTCTATAATATCCCAACTTCGTCTCTATTGAGATATTAAAAGTTTGCCAATAAATATAGGTATCATTTGACTCCCGTTAAGGAACAAAATCCAATGTTTGCGTATATGCAATTGAAAAAATATTCGACCTTTTTACCTTTTTTGGTGAGATGAGACTGGTGTGTGAGTATAGACGCATGTGTCGTGTTCTCTGATATAAGGAAATGCACACCCGTCACTTTAGATTGTTATCAAACTTCAACTAAAAACATAAAGGTTCTAACTTTGTCACTGTTATGGTTAGCGTCCACATGGGCGAAGCGTACGGATCGAATTTTTGTACTAGAGCTTGGAAAACGCACTTATCATTTTAACAACGTCGAATGAGCTGTAAAAGTTTACGTTAATCGCGATAATTTAAACATAAAAATAACAATTATTTAAACATAAAAAAGATTATTATGTATTCGCATTTGATTCGCATTTGATTAGTTTACTCAACATATTATTTAAGAAATTGTATGATTCATAGTATTTTAATACAACCTACTTATTATTATTTGTCATTGGTAAAATGAATAGTGCGTTTTCTAAGGTCTAGTAATTTTTTTCTCCTAGCAAACGCGCTTTGCAGTCCGATGCGCTCGCATGTAGGGATTGCTATACATTATACAAAGAATACTCAAATCCGTCTTATGCGCTGCGTCCGATCTGTATGTTGCGCCTATGTGGACGCTTACCTTTAATGTGAGTTTATTTTTGGCAAAAGATTTTCTTCGTTCACTAACATGAGTAGGTATCTTTTGAGTTATATAAGAGGAAATTTAGAAAATTCGGTTACCTACAGTTTGAAAAAGGGTATATTAGGTATACATTGGCTTCCATTTCAATGTAACTGCTGCGTATAAAAGATCAAATAGCATTCGACCCCTCATAACGTCATTACAAGTTGAAATAAATATTTTTTGTACGCCTATCACCTACCCAATATAACGATAATAATATCATGATCACGCCATGCCCCTCTTATTAAGGTGGGCAGAGAGAAACGTTTGTTTATAGCACATTTATCGACTTGGCCACTTTTAAAAAAAAAAAATGGGTTGTGGCCAACGCTATACTTTTCACTAACAAGTCATTCCACAAAATATTCAATTTTTTTATTGAAATTTTCCAGCATTTTCATGAAATGAGTTATTATTATTATTGGGAGTGGTTCTTTTGTAGTCCCTGCACTGCGACCATCTTGATCTATTGTGCTGCTCCATTTATTGGTTCATCTTAATAGCAGCTTGGTCTCTTCAATGAATCCCAGGATTCTGCTAGTTGGGATGCCCCCTAGGTCCTTGGGTTTTAGTGTATATGCCCTTAGGTGTTTGTGTCTGGCTTCCAAAAATGCTGGACATTCACAGATCACGTGTGAGGCAGTTTCTTTCTCATATTGACACCCTCTGCAGTTTGGGTCTTCTACGATCCCCATTATGAAGTGGTGTCTTTTAAGATGGCAGTGGCCAGTGAATAAACCGGTAATGGTTCTTAGTTGATTCCTGCTTAGGTTTAGCAGTTCCCTGCTCCTCTTTTTGGAGGGCCCTTCGATGAATTCTTTGGCCTGTCGTTGACCATTACAGGTTTTCCAGAATTCTATGTGTTGGATTGTGATCCAATCCTTTGTCGACTTTTTGATTGTCGCTGCAGGTAGCCCAAGTAATGGTTCAGGTCCTATAAAAGGAGTCCTTGACCCTATTTTAGCTAACTTGTCTGCCTTTTCATTGCCTTCTATTCCTCTGTGGCCAGGAACCCACACTAAATGAACTTTGTTGTGTTCTCCAAGCCTTGTGAGATACGTTAGGCAATCCCATACCAGTTTTGATGTGAACTGGCTTGATTCAAGTGCCTTAAGGGCTGCTTGACTGTCTGATAGTATATAAATATTCCTGTTTTTATAGGCTTTGTTTATATTCTCAAGTGCACATTCTATTATGGCATAGATTTCTGCTTGAAATACAGTTGGATATTGTCCGAGGCTATATGAAAATTTGGTTTTTGTTCCCCAGCAATGTCCTCCTGCACCGGTGCCATGGTCGGTTTTAGATCCATCTGTATACCAGATCAGCCCCGGCTTTTTGGGTTTAAACCCCTTTTCCTCATCCCATTCACTGTAGGTTGGGTATCTAACCGTGAATGGTTTATGATAGTGGTATTTTGGTGTCATTTTGTCTGAATTCATTTGTAATAGTGAATCCAGTTCTCTGTCCCATTTGAAATTGGTATGACCATAGCTAATGCGTTTATGGTTCCATAAGCCATTACATACCAGCCTGTATAGTCCTAGCCTTGCCTCTGCTTCAATCACTATTTGTAGAGGTGGGAGGCCAAGTAGGACTTCTATAGCAGCTGTTGGTGCAGTTCTTATAGCTCCTGTGATTCCCATGCATGCAAGTCTTTGTACCTTGCTTAGTTGGCTCTCACAGGATACGAGTTTGGTTCTAGGCCACCATACCAGTGCAGCATAGATGATGACTGGTTTAATTACAGTGGTGTAGACCCAGTACAGAGTTTTAGGTTTTAGCCCCCATGTTTTGCCAAAGGTTCTTCTACATGCCCAGAAAACTCTGCATGCTTTGCCACATATGTAATCCACATGTTGTTTCCAACTTAATCTCTTGTCGATTATGACTCCAAGATATTTAACTTGGTCACTCAGTGAGATCTGTATTCCAAAAAGAGTTGGTTCAATTAACCCCTCCAGTTTCCTCTTTTTTGTGAATGGTACCAGGACTGTTTTCTTGGGGTTAATTTTCAGTCCTACTTTGTTGCACCATTCTTCGACTGCCATAATGGCTGACTGAGTCACTTCTGAGACTGTTCTTGGAAATTTTCCACTAACAATGATAGCTATATCATCAGCATATCCTATAGCTTTTATTCCCTTCCCTTCAAGGATCACAAGCAGCTCGTCCACCACCAGCGACCACAGCAGGGGTGATAGTACTCCCCCCTGAGGACAGCCTCTGTCAGCGGAAGCCCTCACTGTATCCCCAAAAAGAGTAGATGCTACGGTTCTACTTTTTAGCATTGAGTTGATCCATCGACATATAGTGTGTTCAACTTTGTGCCTTTTGGCAGCATTGGTTATTACATCATATGTGGTCTGGTCAAAGGCCCCTTCGATGTCTAGGAATGTTCCAAGTGCCAGTTCTTTATAGTTTATTGCCTTCTCAATACTCAGCACTACCTCATGTAGTGCTGTTTCTGTGGATTTACCCGGACTATAGGCAAATTGGTATTGGTGCAACGGATTTCTTCTTAGTGCCCCGTCCCGCAGATGCCTATCAACCAGTTTTTCCAGTGTCTTGAGAAGAAAGGAGGTTAAGCTAATTGGTCGAAAAGCTTTTTCCTCTGTATAATTTTCACGCCCTGGTTTAGGTATGAAGACTATATTTACCTGTCTCCATGCTTTCGGTATATAACCAAATGCTAGACAGGCTCTGAAAATATAACATAATGGCGATGTCAATAAATTGATTCCTTGTTGAAGGAATGCGGGTATAATGCCATCGCTACCTGGTGATTTAAATGGTTTGAAGGTGCCAATTGCCCATTTAATCTTTGACTGGTTGATTACCGATTTAGCAAGAAGCCAGTCGTCCCTATTGGTTCTATATTTAGTCCCTATGGTATTTGATGACTCCTGCTCTATTCCTGTTTGATTTAGTACTTTTGATCCAGGAAAGTGCACTTTGAACAGTTGCTTCAATGTACCTTCCCCAGTATCGGTAAATTTGCCATCAGGAAGCTTTATGGTACTCAGCCCCTCAGCTTTATCTTTGGCCATAATTACTCCAATTTTGGATTTATCCGGGGTATTTTCTATGTTCTTACAGAAGTCCCTCCAGGATGCTCTTTTGGCTTTCCTCAGTTCTTTGTTGTAGCATGTAAGGGCCTCTCTATATATTTCCCAGTTACCTGCTACACGAGCTGCATTAAACTTCTTCCTGGCATTAGATCTTAGCTCAGAAAGTTTCTTAGTCCACCAGGGCACACATTTTGTTGAATGTATGGGTTTGGTAGGACAGTTGTTTTGATAAGAGAACAGAATGGAGTCTTGTATTTTGTCTACCGTGTCCTCTATATCTGTTACTGTATGGGTTTTTATTTCCACATTTAATAGTTGTTCCTTCAAATCCCTAATATACCCCTCCCAATCTGTTTTCTTTGGGGATCTATAGGTATTTACAGGTCCAACTGTTGAGTTTATATTGAAGCAAATGTACCTGTGATCTGAAAAAGATAGATCATCAGATACGTGCCAGTTGGTTATTAAGTTCCATAATTTATTGGACCCTAACGTTAAGTCAATAACTTCCTCTCTATTAGAAATAACAAAGGTAGGTTTATTACCTGAATTGAGAATCCCCATGTTCGTTGAGCATAGGTATTCCAGTAGGCTCTCTCCTCTTGAATTGCAGTTGCTGCTCCCCCATGTAATGTGGTGTGCATTTGCATCACAGCCAGCCAGTAGCTGTATGTGGTTATCAGAGGAGTAGCTGATGATGTCCCTCAGTTCCTTTGTTGGAGGAGGTTCAACTGTATCATATGGAAGATAAACAGAGGCTATTATAAGGTCCTCAGTTATATCTCCCCTTTGAAATTTAATCTTTACTGCTGTTAGGTCATTAGAGCAAAAGTGCGTTAAAGGTAGTGAACTCCTTTTGTTCTTGACGTAAATACAGGTTCTGGGTTTACTTGAGGTGTTCAATGAATAAATTGATCCTCCTGCTCCCCCAAGTCCACTTACTTTGCCCTTGTGTAACCAAGGTTCTTGAATAAGTGCGATGTCAAATAAACCTTTAGCAAGCTTCTGGCATAAAGACGCCGTTGCTGCTTTGCTGTGATGAAGGTTTATTTGCACACATTTGATCGGTTCTTGGTTTTGTCCCTCAGTCACGTGTCCTGAAGTCATTAGCTGTTGTCGATCTTGTTTATGGTTTCAGAGTCCCGTCTCCCAAATTGGGTTCTGGTAACTCATTACCACTTTCGTCTGATGTCAAAATAGCATCAGCATCCGATTCATCAGTTGTGGGTTTGATGGTTTCAGAGTCTGACTCCAAGTCTATCCCCTCCATCGGTGAAGGTGGTAGGTTACTCCCAGCCCTCTCCGATGAAGATGGCTCAGACTCCAAGTCCATTTCCTTCATCGGTGAAGGTGGTGGGTTTCCACCAGCCCTCTCCGATGAAGATGGCTCAGATTCCATCTCCACCACCTTTTCCACCGAAGGTACTACTTCGATAGCCTTTTTTGGGGGATCTGGAGTGGATAAGATCCTGAAATGTGCTCTATCCACCCCAGCCCTGGCTTTGTAGCCTTGTGTTCGCAGAGCCTCTGCCGATACCCTGTCAACCAGGATTATCAGCCTTTGACCCTTGCTGTCCACTTGCCTATCAACCACTTTCCAAAGGTTTGTATTGTACCCTTTGTTCAGGCGGTTGATCCTTGCCAGTAGTGACTTAGTGTCAGTTACCGGATCTTCTGTCCGCATGGACATCTTAACTGGTTTGGGAAGGTTCCGAGCGTCAATCGCCCTCAGCTTTGGTCCTGCCCCCAGTTCTGTGTTGTCCAGAAAGCGGATCAGCCAGTCTTTGGAGGTTGTATCTAGGCATTTAAATATTGCCGCTCCCCCTCCCAGGAAAGAGCCCTCAAAATCGGGGAGGAATTCACCATCTGGCGTTCCATCCACCTTCTCAAGAACCTTGATTTTCAGCAGGCGGTGATCTTCTTCCGTCATATGGGCTTCAGGATAGGATTCCCTAATGACGGCTACCTTAAAGGTAGAGATCTTACTTGCATATGAGGCATCAACCATATGAGGCGATTTCTCAACCTGGTTTGTCCTCTTTTTCGGTTGGTTGGGCGAGGGAGTTTCGGATACAGCCCTAGGTCTCTTAGAGGCCTTAGGCTTCATCACTCCATCCCTCTCCTTTAACATTGGTGGTTCACCTTGTCCGGTTGTCCCAGACATTTGAGTCCCACCCTTTGCAAGAAGTTTCTTGTACTTCCTTCTTGCCGCCCCACTGTATTTGGGCGGCTTTGATGTTACACCGGTAAGCGGTTCCTTTTTCCCCTTTGGTGCAATAGAGGCCTCAGCCGCCCCAGAGGACGGTCCCGCACTAGGCAGTACCATGTTCCTCTGTAGCGTACTGGAAGTCCCATGCCCCACGGAGGATGGTCCCGCCACAGTGCAGGTTTTTGGGTTCTTCAAAGAGTCCCCTTGAATAATTTGTAGTTTTTTATTTTTTGGTTCCATAGTTGTTCCCACGAGTATTGAGGAAATAAACGGTCACCACCCACAGAGCCTCATGTGGGTGGAAGGCTGCTTACGACAGGGTTTCGCCCGGTGCCCTGAAGAGATCGTTCACGATACCGGAACTAAAGATTTGCTACCCCGGTACCATTCAGCCCTCGGCACGATACTTTCCACCTTGGCTTGGGTAGACCAGGGCCTCGTTAGCCTGACTGTTGCCTGCCCCTAGGACACACACCAGTCAGTTGCCCGCCCTTCACGACGAGGACGTGAGGTTGGATTTCGAAGGGCATGAAATGAGTTAGTTATGTTAAATTATTTTTCATTTAAAAATTTAATCATGAAAAACTTGAAAATTATTTTGTTTTTTAGCAATTTGAAAATAAAAATATAAAATTTCAATTTTCCCGATCATGGGGTCACTTTGAAACATTTGACACTTTTGACAGTTAAAAAAATTGAGAAACACTATTCAGATATCCCCAAAATCTGATAGGGTCTAAGCGAGTATTAGATATATGTACTAGTTGTATGTGTTAAGAAAAGTTAAATAACTCGTTTTAAGTTCAAAAAAGTCGTTTATTTGCTCTCGTATATTTTTTCACACAAACACCATTTTTTTCACTTTTTGACATAGGTATTGTTTTTTAAAAACAAAAGTAAAATCACAACTCAAAAATTCAAATAACCATGGAACATAATATTTATCGTTCAACGCATTTGTAGGTATGTAACTACATACCACTATGTTTTTACACAGTATGTAACACATGAGATCCAACTGTCGATGGCGATAGTATATATACCTAATTGAATAATACGTACAAAAATTAAACACCAATTTATAAATATTTTAAGATTTTTTGTTTTCTATATAAAATATGTAGGTACGTTTGTCAGGATATAATAGTATGGAGGTCAGTCTGTTTTTCCTACCCAGAATTTGAAAACAGCATGATGGTATGTATGTTTGTAGATTAAGTAGGTAAGTATCAAACTATTGAGTGAGGTATTGTATGATGTATGTATACCGCCTTTCAAATTATATGAACTACTACAACCAACTTTCCTTCGACGGTCTGTTTTTTATTTTTATTTTATTTTATTTTTTATTCAAATTGAAGCTAACAATGTATGAAGTAAAAATAAATACAGAATATATAATAACTTGCCTTAATACCCACTCCATACATCAATTTTAAGCTTACAATACTATCAAAGTAACATAATATTTTATAGGTACATTTACATGTATCCGTATTCTCATGGTATCACTGTGTTTATATGTGTAGTAAGTATATGTGTGAGAGTGAATGTGTAATGTGTGTGAGTGTGTGTATGTGTGAGTGTGTGTATGTGTGAGTGGTGCGTATGTGAGGTTGCAAGCATATGTATGGTGCGTAATGATTAGGCCTGTTAAATAAGTGTTTTTAACTTTTGACGAAATGAATTTCTATTATCCTTGAATAGGTCCAAGTTAAGCGTGTTCTCGTGTTTTATATATGTGTTAATAATTCTGTTGATGGTTGTATTTGTCGCGGCGTTAGTCCTGTAATTTTTGGGTCGAAAAAGAGTAGTGTGCCTAGAGCGACGAACCGGTACATTGAAGTGTATATATGATAATAAATCTGGACAATCAATATGATTATTTAAAATGTTATACAGAAATTGAATGTCATAACAATTACGTCTAGATACAAGTGTAGATAGGGATGGTGCAACAATATTACGATAAGCCAAGCGTTTCATAAACTTTCTCTGCACTCGTTCTATATTGTTGATATGCACTTGATACTGGGGATTCCAGATAACGGAGCCATACTCCAGCGTACTTCTGATCAACGAATTGAACAGTACAGAAAAAGTTTTTGAATTTTTAAAATCCCTGCTTATTCTAAATATAAAACCCAGTTTTTTATAGGAAATAGTTGTTTTTTTTTCTATATGTTGGTTAAAACTTAGTTTGCAGTCCAGATATATTCCGAGGTCTCGACACAGGGTTTTTTAACTATTTGTTCATTATTCAAATAATAGTCGAAAGTAAGTTTATTAATTTTTCTAGTATATGATATGATAAAGCATTTTGAAATATTGAGGTTTAAAAAGTTAGTCACACAGTATAAGGCCAGCCGATCTAAATCTTCTTGGAGTTCATAGCAGTCTGATATTGTTTTGATACATTTATAAATTTTCATGTCGTCTGCAAAAAGGGAAAAGTGAGAATGGTTAAAGCATTTTCCTATATCGTTTTACTCTCAATTTCTATGGAATAGTAGTAATTTTTATGTATCTTTACATCAATATCTACATTTACATCAAAATCAACATTTATATCAATATCTACATTAACATCAATATCAAAATTTACATCAATATCAACATTTTTATCAATATCTTCAATTACATCAATATCAATATTTTTACCAAAATCAACATTTATATCAATATCTACATTTGCATCATTATCAATATTTCCATCAATGTTACAAACATACATACCATCACGCCATATCCCTTACGTGGTAAGCAGATAGAACCGAGCGCCATACTCCTCTATTTTTGCATACATTCCTAGCTTCCTTTACATCCATGCATCGTCTCATACATGCTCGTCGATTATTCAAGCTTCTTATATTTCCTTCTTTTAAAATATCATTCACATGGTCATGCCATCCTTTTCTGGGGCGGCCCCTACTATTCACTCCATCTCTTACACCCATGTATATTTTTTTGATCAGTCGTTCATCATTCATTCTTTCAATATGTCCAAACCACCTCAAGGAATTCACTTTCATTTTATTTATAATACTCTTCTTCGTCTTGCATTCCCTCCTCATGTCCTCATTTTTTATTCTATCATATATCGTTCTATTACATATTCTTCTTAATGATCTCATTTCCACAGCATTTATTCTACTTTCATGCGTCTTTTGCCACGTCCATGTTTCACTGGCATACATCAAAGTGGGCACTACAATTGCATTATGTACGGTAATTTTGGCTTCCTTTGAGATGCTTGGATCGGACACTACTGGTCTGAGAGCTCCGTTTATTCTGTTACCTGCCATAACTCTTCTTTCAATGTCTTTATCAGGTCTTCCATTCCGTTCAAACATACTCCCCAAGTATAAATATTCCTCTACTAGTTCTAGCCATTCGTCAATATTACAACAAAATACCTATATATAAATGTTGTTCTATATATATAGGTATTTTATATATAGGTATTTTATATATAGGTATTTTATATATAGGTATTTTATATATAGGTATTTTATATATAGGTATTTTATATATAGGTATTTTATATATAGATATTTTATATATAGGTATTTTGTTTTAATATTGTAATACATATTCTACATTATAAATCATGTAATTTGGATGAATGAAGTTTGGACATTATTAGTTTGCAGAGAGGCAGTCTGAATGTAGGCACTGAAAAATATACACAACCGAATTTTCTCTAAAAAATTGAATTCAGGAATTTTCATCGTTTCAAAAATAAAATAAATAACATTTTTGATATCAAACGGCTGGTGTAGTATAACTGATCCGCATTAGTGAGGATTAGTGCGGATTAGTTTTGCAACTCAGTCGCTAGTTCATGTTGACACCATTATGACTATGTAGTGAATGGACAAACGTTGAATGTTACTCGTTTTCTGATTGATTTGATATTTATTTTCTACTAGGCACAAAAATACCAGAAATAAAAATAAATTATTACTCTCTGATATTTGAAAGTATGTTTATAAAATAAAATACACATTTCGCGCCCGAGTAAAAAAAATATATTCAATCATATTACTCATAAATCGGTCGAACGATTTTATAAATTTAGTATGAAACCACGCGGAAGAGGAAAATACTTTCGCTTCAATCAAGTGTCATTGGATTGACAATCTCATCATTTCGATATAACAAAAAATAATAGGAAATTTATATTGTTTTACGTCTATCGTATTGAACAATATGATTATACAATATTCTGATTGTCACAATCATTAATCGTAGCACACTTTCAATAGGTACCAATAGATACAGAATAAATCTTGTACACTTAGTCCAAAAATATTTAATATGTTACCTGATAATGGGAGTATATTATTGTGGAAATAGATTCACCGAAGAAGACAGTAAATAAGGTATTTGATGACACGTATCCAACTGTCGATTTGTTCAAGAGAATTTATTTCTCTTTACATATCGACAAAGTATCAAGCCAAGATTCACAAGATTTGTATGCAGTGTGTATATTTTACACGGCTTTTCCAACTTTGAAGTCAAAAAACACCAACTTAGAGGCTTCGCAGCATATGTATATGTTCAAAATACGGATTTACTCAGAATTCGGAGTAAAACATTTAGTGTGTCTGTCTGTCTGTGTGTCTGTGTGTGTCCCCCCTTATTACTTTTGATCCGCTCAATTTACAATGCCCAAAATATCAGATTATATAGATAATTATAGGCCTACAAAACATTCATACACAGAATTCAATATTTTTTTTGAGTCAGTATCAACTTTTGAATTTTCATTTTATTTTTCCCTATATCTTTAAAACCATAAGAGCCAGAAAGCTTAAAATTGGTATGAATATAGACAAACTAAAAATCTCAAATATATTTTTCAAAAAAATTAAAGAATTTCTAAAGCATTTTTATTAAGAAGAACATTTTTTCATGATAAATATATAACCACCTTTATTTCCAAAGTTTTTAAAAATATCGAAAAAAGCCGAAACACCAAACTAGATAATATAATTTTATATAAAAAAATCAGCATTGTAGTAGGTAGTAGGTACACCTCAAACTTTTTTAACAATTTTAATAAAAATTGAATTTAGTGACGACATTGTTTCATACAATTTGTATGGCAGTGGCCTATACACAATATCAACGAAAATATAAGTATGGTTATTTTCGATTAACGATTAATAATTTAGGCGTAAAAATAATACATGGTAATTTTAATGATAGACAGTTAGACAGCCTGTAAATCTTGGAAATCAGAAAAAAAACGTAAATATGAGGAATAATATAATTTATAACCAAACACAATTCCCTAATAACCCTATATTAAATATTTTCCCAATACAGAAATTAATTAACCAATAACTTCATTGCACCCCCCACCCTACAAAATAATTTAATCCAGCCCACACTTCACTCATTATGTTAACTTTAAGTCTATATTGTAATTTTATTTTAGTATATGTACTTTGTATCCTCTTGAGGAAGGGAAGTTTGGTATCGTAACATGTAGAGGATTTTTTATTCAATTGAATAAAAGTTATAATTGTAGTGGTGTACACAAAGTTGTGTTTTATTTCATTTAATTAATTGTTACTTATATATGTATTTACTACTGTAGTTGACTGACAGATTTAGCCTGTAAGTCCGCCATATTGCGTTTTTTTTTGCTACATAATATTTTGCATTAGACTGAAATAAACCGACGTATATTATGTAAGATGATTTCAATATTGTAACATACATTTTGTTGTATGAATAGATAATAATAATTAGTTTTATTTTTCTTTTTTCTGGGTAAAATCTCCGTCTGTTATGAAACGCTTGGTATGTCAAGAGTTTTATTTGAGTTTTACTGGGTGAAGAAGGTATCTCTGAAGTTAGAAGTAAGTAAGTACCATCCTCTCTTTCATAACAACTCACCGTCCGTCAGTCAGAGAAACGAAACTTCTAAACGGAATGAAATAAAAAGATCTTCCACTCGGAAGTTGTTTCAGAGACATTAATTATATTTAATGTATAAAACCTTCTTCCAGAAACTTTGATTCCGTCCATTATATACTGATTAAGGAGAAACTTTGGTCTATAATTGACATTTGCTACGCGGCGTGGTTCCTCATCGGACCCTTAAAAACTTTCCGTTTTTCTACATTTTTCAGGTATGAGGAAAACCAGTGTAGACTTGTCAGTTTGAATAATCATAGAAAAGTGTTCGATTGGATATTTTTATTTTATATAATGAACTGCGTCGATTCCACATATCTGTTGGGCAAAATTGTCTTTCGTCGCCCTTTACGCAGTACTAGATCGAATGAATTATTAGGTACCTATTCCTATGAGTAATACTTATTATGCGCAGAACTCTTTTGTCACACGTAGTTGTAAATTGTATAATTCTGTCGATAAATCTGCAATCGATATAAATAGAAACTATTTTGCAGCTTTTAAAAGAAAACTTTTGAATATTGTTCATAACTGTTTTTTTTTAATTTTATTATTGTTATTTTTTTGTTTTATTTATTCAATATTGTTTATTCTTCCTCTTGTTATGACTAGTGTTTTTTTTTCTTCATATAATATCTTATTACTAACCATATATTGAAACTTTTCTGGTTTATTTGATTTTTTTTGTATTATTTACAAAATTGTATGTTTCCTTTATAAATAAATAATAAATTACACCTCAATTCAAAACAAGACCATATTTCAAAGTATGAACAATGGACAACTGACCAGAAAGAAACATCCTTTTCGGATGGAACAGGGCGTAAATTCGAGGCTAGAGTTAAAGAACATGTCAGATGCTTAAAAAATGATTATATCTCTGAATTCGTCGAATATTTATGACTTCTTTACCACCAATTTAATATTCAATCAGTTACAAAGGTTCTACACATTATTACAGTAGGTTTACGCTTAGGTAATTTTGAGTCACATGAAATAAAGAAAGCAAATAACCCAAAAAGAAATATAATAAATAATCAAGTAACTTACAGACCGCATTTAAATATGTTTCTCCTTTCCATAAATCTTACCAATCAAAGCCTTTCTACACAAGACCCGCCCCTAATGACCTCCTACCAATATCCAAATACATAGCCTTCTTTTAAGCACACAGTCACATTCTGCGTTTAGTTTTAATTCTGCCTGAGGAGGAAACGGTTAGTTCCGAAAACGGTCGCAGATTCAATCGATACGTGGTGTAAATAAAATTAAAAATATAGTTATGTTTTGTTAAAATGTACCATAAAGATAAATAGACTCTTGGTCTTTTCAATATTATTTTAATGATAAGTTTTTGTACTATTTCTATAGGAATTATATGTGAAACATAAACAACCCCCATGCCATGATAGAGTATTGATTGTACTAGTGATATATTGAGTACAATAATTTATTTTTTAAACATACGATTCCTAATTACCTAAAATATTTGCATAAGTATTTTGATTCTCTTGACCACTTCTTTCGTCTGATTTATCAATAATAATTACCAGGTATTTTACTTTTTCCACTATAGGTAAAACACGTAGATGAGTAATGGAACAAATATATGTTATATATACCTATGTTAAAAAATTGTTTAGTTTGTCACTTGTGTCTATTGAGAATGGAAGGACTTGTGTTTTTTCACTATTTAATGTTCATATATTTGTATCAAACCAGCTTTTTAGTCTATTAATATCAGTATTTATTTTAGCTTCCAGTTCACTACTGCAAAATAAAAACATGAGATTTTGTAACCATTCAGTTGAATAAATTCCCATAAGACGATAAATTGAATGCTTCTTGCTTTCATTATATTCACGATACTTTAGTTTCCATCTAAATAAATATGAAATAATTATTATTGTTATTTATGCACGAAGCTCTCAAATGGGTATTCAAAAGAGCAGCGGCTTTTAAAATGTCGGCGGCAAAAAGGATATAAAAAAAGCCGTCCGCAAACTATTGAGGGATATTTTTATTTACCTGCCAGAAGACACTGAAGAAGTGGGGCATAATATCGCGGAAGCGCTCTTTGGATGGAAGATAAAAAAATAAGCGACCGACAACATTACAAAATCGTGGTGAAATTTAATGAAAAAGACTTTTCGCATAAAAGAGTTGGAGTCGCGCAAAATTGGGAGGCGTTCCTCTCTGAGGTGAAGGGAGGAGAGTGGCCTCTGGAAGAAACGAACATTTTCATGGGATGAAAGAAAGTTTTCTTGGCGTTTTTTGTTCAAGCGATGGGTGGAAAAAAACGACCATTAGTGTACAGTTAGACCTCGGAGTTTGCGGGGTCTGAAGCGAACATCTACGGTGCTCAACGCAAAATGTCATTTTTAAAAATATTTCTTCTGGTGTAGTAATTACTTCCTTAAAAATGTTCAAAAGAGAGATCTTGAATTTCTCGAGAATGATATTGGTTCATTGCTCAATTGCTACTTATTTATGTTAAATAAATATAAAAGAAAACCCTTCATGTGCATGCAGCGCAGACAAGGAAATACTCGATCACGTGTTCATTGAATGTCTGATGCACTTCGAATATGACATCTATTCCAACTTAAAAGTTCCTCTACTAGTTAACATCTCTCATTTCTCATGGCTTAACTCTCTTCATGTTCTTTGATTGTCCGATGCACTACGAATATGACATCTATCCCAGCTTAAAAGTTTCTCTACCAGTAATTGTTAACATGTTACATCTCTTTCACAGGAATTGAATCTGGGAAAATTTCTGTAGTGTCAATTCTTGACATGAGTGCTGCCTTTAATTCCACTGACGATAAAATTCTCCTTCAACTCTTGGAACGGAAATACGGAATTTATAGAAATTTTCTAAAATTTTCTGTGAGGATAGATAGTAAAAGTCTTTTCCATAAACTGTGAACTTTGGAGTTCCTCAGGGATCAGTACTAAGACCTATCTTGTTCCTTCATCTACAAAAATCATATGGAAGAAGATACTGGTGAATGTATTGATAAAGTCGCTACGTCTCATAACATGCTAAAATTAAACCCAACAAATATCGAACTGCACAGGTTGAAGTTGATAACAAAAAAAAATTTGACGGTGTTTAATGATTTGAATAACCTGGCACCACAATACATCTGGGAGGCATCACACACTCAAGTCTTCTGGATCACAGAGTAACAACTCCCTAAAAAAGTTGGACAGAGACAACAAAGCGGAATAGATTCCCTCTAAATGTCCAAAGTTCACAAAGCAAGAGCACTTTCTCTGGAGGACTGAAAACAACTTTGTTTTGTAGAGCAAAAACCGAAATATAAGCGCCCTTTCAATGATCCTGAATCATTATAAATATAAATTATTTATATTATTATTGTTACTTTCACCAACTTTATTCTATTGTTATTACCACCTTCCATTATTATCACCACCTTCCACTATTATTACCACCTTTCATTATTATCACCACTTTCTATTATTATCACCACCGACCATTTTTATCACCACGTTCCATTCACCACTTTCCATTATAATCACCACCTTACATTATGTTTTGTCACCACCTTCCAGTATTATTAATACCTTCCATTATTATCACCACCTTTTATTATTATCACCGCCTTCCATTATTATCACCGTCTTTCACTATTATCACCACCTTTCACTATTATCAACACCTTTCATTATTATCACCGCCTTACACTATTATCACCTCCTTCCACTATTATTAAAACTTTCCATTAATATCACCACCTTTCATTATTATCACCGCCTGCATTATTATCACCACTTTCCATTATTATCCATAGATTTTTTTTAATTAGTTTTAGTTTTTTTACATAATACATCAGTAAAATAAATATTATAGGTACCTACTGAAAATTTTCCGAAAACAAATAAAAGAAAATTAGAAATGTTCGAATTTAAAATAAATCGCGTATTTTTAAAACCGTGAATACCTGAATCGCGCAAGTATCGGGGGGTCTCTGTATTTCATTACGAAAAGCTGGTAGAAAAAAATTAAACATTTGTACTGTTATGTTGGAAGTTTTTGTCCCTTCTCTCTTTCTCAATGTGAAATGTTACCGAGTTACGAAACAACAATTGTTTCTATCTCTGTTTTTTTTGTTGTTTTTAAGTAAATGTTATTCGAGAAAATATTTGTTTTTCATTATACCCTTAGCGAATCAACGAGACGGTCCCATTTCTCGAATTACAATCTTATGTACTGTCAATTATTGTCTGTTCTAATTAACGTAATCTTCTGTACTGACAATTGATGTCTAGCCCTAATTAATACAATCTTCTGTACTGACAATTGATGTCTAGCCCTAATTAATACAATCTTCTGTACTGACAATATATGTCTACCTCTAATTAATACAATATTCTGTAATGACAATTGATGTCTAGCCCTAATTAACATAATATTCTGTAATGACAATTGATGTCTAGCCCTAATTAATACAATCTTCTGTACTGACAATTGATGTCTAGCCCTAATTAATACAATCTTCTGTACTGACAATATATGTCTACCTCTAATTAATACAATATTCTGTAATGACAATTGATGTCTAGCCCTAATTAACATAATATTCTGTAATGACAATCGATGTCTAGCCCTAATTAATACAATCTTCTGTACTGACGATTGATGTCTAGCCCTAATTAACACAATCTTCTGTACTGACAATATATGTCTACCTCTAATTAATACAATATTCTGTAATGACAATTGATGTCTAGCCCTAATTAACATAATATTCTGTAATGACAATTGATGTCTAGCCCTAATTAATACAATCTTCTGCACTGACAATTATTGTCTAGTACCAATAAATGCAATATTTTGTACTGACAAGTATTATTTAGCTCTAATTTACACAATCGACTGGATCGTAGGTCTAGGCTTCAGTAACACAATCTCTTGTACTGCAGTTGTTGTCTAGTCCTAATTAACACAACCTTCTGAATTCCGACAGTTTTTATCAAGATCTAATTAACACCATCTTATTATAATATGTACTAGCGATTATTGTCAAGCCGAGCAAATTAATACAATTTTATGATGTACTGACAGTTATTGCCTAGTCTCAGTCAATTAAAAATGAATTTATATGATATCTACCATGTTTATTTCTGTAGAAAACACAGAAATAAACATGGATACACATAGCGTGCAAAAAAGGTTAAAGCTAATAAAAATAATGATTGGAAAATGCAAGGACCTTATATTTTCCACAAAACGATCAGATCTCACCACCGTTTCCAAAACCCACATCGTAGTCTCAAAATATAAAATATAATTTTCCCAGGATTTTTGTCAAGCTATTGCGTGTCGGCGCAGTTATGACGTGTTTATAAGGTAAACATAAAATAAAAAAAAAGAAATCTCTAACCGCGAAGGCGCTTGCGAGTTCTCTCAGGTTCACTGTTAGATAAATTCCCGGTAAGAATTACAGTCTCCTTGGAGAATGGAAGAGGAGATATCTTATTTTATTTTTCCTTCAGCTGTGGTTCTGCCGACACCACCTCCAAATGAGAGGTGGTTCCCTCAAAGCCTCGTTTCAGCCATTAAGAGGATTCATTTCTTTATATTTCATATTTCTATCTGAGTTTGTTTTTCACCTTATAACAATGGAAAACGAGAGTGCTGCTACCAACACTGAACTCTCCGAGACATTTTAAAGTATACCAATCCTTTTTTCTTCTTTAAAAGATGACATTCCCTGAATTCTTTTAAATGAAGTAGTTGTATAAATAGTGTAAAAAATTCCAGAACATGATATCATTTTTTAAGTTTTTACAGATGAAATCATACCTGCTGGTCACCGTGCTGTTTCCTTTATAATCAGCTATCTTTAGCACTCTGCAAGGTTTTAGAGTTATATGTAGGAGTTTTTAGGTTTTAGACTTTTCAAGTTCATGTTCTTCGTGTGTACAAAGTTATGCATTGGGCCGTTATTAGTCCCATAAACTTAATATGATATTAATGTCGACTTAGTTAGTTAGATATTTGACTGTTGAGTCAAAGGTCCCGGGTTCGATTATAATAAATAAATAAATAAATAAATCATTAAATAAATAAATAAATAAATAAATAAATAAATAAATAAATAAATAAATAAATAAATAAATAAATAAATAAATAAATAAATAAATAAATAAATAAATAAATAAATAAATAAATAAATAAATAAATAAATAAATAAATAAATAAATAAATAAATAAATAAATAAATAAATAAATAAATAAATAAATAAATAAATAAATAATTAAATAAATAAATAAATTAATTAATTAATTAAATAAATCAATAAATAAACAAATAAATAAATAAATAAATAAAAAAATAATAAATAAATCGTACAGAGGACACGAATCATTTTAGTTTGCATATTGTTGATTATAAAGCGTCCACGCACTTTCTTGTATCGACATAGGTGTAGGTACACAGTTTTCCAGCTTAACCGTATACGAATCTGTTATCATCCTGTCTAGACGACAGCGACACAAATTTGAGCTATATTTTCAACTATTATATTTTCAATATAACTTTTTCTTTTCTAATTGTTTTTTGTACATGTCTGTTTTTTCTATGTATAAAAAAATGTATATATTTTTTTTATTTAAGATTATGTATATCATGATAATATGTTTTTTAACAATTGAAATAAATTATGTATTTATTACGTTGTATTTCGATAGTGACGTATGGAAACGTGAGCAGACACTGTAGGTACTAACCAAGGGGCTCCTAAGGAGAACCGAAATGAAGGTTCTAACGTAAATCACTGGAAAAACTCTCCGAGATCGTGTCCGCAATGTTAAAATAAGAAAAACATGTGGAATAAATTAAAGACGTCATTCGGTGGAGTAGACACAGAAGATGACATTGAAGGGACTACGTAACCAGAATGGACAGTGAAAGACTTGCGTATATAGCAGCAAATGAAATTCCCTCTGGTTGCCGTTTAACAGGAAGACCACACAAGAGATGGAAATATAGTTGGACTTTTTCATCTCATGAGGCATATTGTATTACAGACCAACAGGTCTAATAAACGAAGAAGAAGTATTCCTAATATAGAACATCACTGCGGAGCAGAGTGTAAAGGGCTCTATACGATACCCGATATTATGATACCTCGTGAGCAATTAATGAAAAAAATATGCTCCAATTTTGTGAAATCATAACTCTACTATCCTATAACTGTGGAGAGACTAAAAAACCACGCACACATAGGTGTAATGCTGTTATTTATGTCAGTGCGATGCTAAATCAAAACTAAGTTTTGCAGCTTAAGAGCGGAGGTTCGCACGAAGTAGGTTTTATTAAAATAAACTTAGAAAACCCAAAATATTTCTCCTTTTTTCATAAGGCCACCGTCTTCTGCGTCGACTGATTCCTGTTTATTATTCGTTAAATAAAATATATTTAAACATTACATACCTTTTTTATTCTTGAACTCTCAATTAAGTTTGTAATTGATTTAATCATTTAATTAAGTCAGTCTTCTCCATAATATTAGGAATGAAAACTCTCATTTTGGTGATATTTTTTTGCTGTCCAAACATAATTGTAAAAGGACGATATATACATTTTTAATAAGAGTAACAACTTATGATATTTTCAGTGCAAATTGTATATTGTATATTTTTTTGGATATCTTTTTATTTATTTTTTAGTTTACATAACACTGCTTCTACTGCTATTTTTTAGTACTTATAATACTTATTATTTAAAGTTTTGGTTTATTTTGAGTCCATATGCATATATATTTTTGTTTTCTTTCATATATTATTTTTATTATTTTTGATTTGATTGTTTTACTGTGAATGTTCATATTTTTTTCTTGCTAAGTGTATACCTACCTAAATGTTTTAATTCTTATTGAATGAGCGGGGGCGTAACTTCCCGCTCAGTTGGGGGGGTTTAAATTATATTATGGTGATGCGAACAAGTCAACCAAAGATTCAGCCTGTAAATCTACCTGTGGAATATGAGACAGTCACTTACTTGTAGGTAACGGTTCTCCAATCTTCGCAGGCACAGATTTCGTATCTCCGGTCTCTCGTTCTGGTGGAGATGATGGTTTGTCCACTGAGAAAGTCTGAAACATACACCATGCGGTGACACAACAATTCCTCACCGAAAATTTGTGACATTCACGATATATTATAAAGTATTCAAAAGGGCACAGTAAATTAGATTATTACCGGCAAGTTTTAAAGCAAAACGCGGCAGATTAATATATTTAATCGGCGCGACGTAATTAAAAAATGATAGCACAAGTAAATTATGGCTATTTAACTCGAAGAGACGTAACTTGATCTCGGCGAATATATCAACACCACTTCAGCTGACGCGCGACTAACTACCCGTAGTTAGTCCAAATCCATGGTTCAAACCATATCCGCCACCTGTGTCGCTCAGATGTTGAAAAAACATGACAAAAAAATGACTATCTAATTCACAGATGGCAGACTGGTCATTCAGTTGACTTTTTTTTTTTTATTAATTTATTTGGATTAGTAAACAGTCATGTTAACACTTACAATACACAAACGATTTACAGAAATGAGACCAATTACATACCAATCCCAGAAAGTACAGAATAATGACAGTTACAAAAAATTGAATAAAAAAAAAAGCATTTCATATATTGTAATAAGTATAAGAAGAATGTGCATGGTTATAGGATGGGTTGTAAGGAGTGAAGTAAACATGTTTATTAATATTTATTCTACTATCGTTGTAGGCGAATGCAACCTTTTATATAGTTCAATTTTGTATCGCAGTTGGCTACTATCAAATTATTAAATATAAATAAAATCAAACTAAATTATACAATAACTTTGATTGGCAAATGAATATATTGCCCAACCACTTATTCTATATATTTTTTTCATCAATATGTGTTATTATGTTTGTATTTAAAAGGCAATGTATGCCGTTTATTATTAATTTAATAAATAAATAAATTATTCTTTTGCTAGAAAGAAATTGCCTAATGGCAACAAGCCCGCCACTGCATTTCATATCTTTAAGAAAATGAGTTAATTTAAAAAAAATGTTTAGTTTGTCGATCGACAATTCTTGATAGAACTCCTTTGTACGTTGATATGTTATAAAAATATAAAAATACTTGGTAATAGTTATATTGTATTTATTAGATTATTGACGCGTTTCGTATTATTCTGACGATGTGCCTTGCACGAAACGCGTCAATAATCTAATAAATACAATAGAACTATTACCAAGTATTTTTATATTTTTATAACATATCAACGTAAAAAAAAATGATTTTTATTCCCGTATTCATGATCAATCCTTGTCATGTGTGCACATTAATTTGATTGTGTATTTTATTTAAATAAAAAATCTTATCTTTTTGCTGCAGTGCACACTATTTGCTTCTGCTTAGGTAAAAAAAAAATCAAATGGCAGTATACCCACCAATATACATATAAGTACTAGTTCAGGAAAGCCCACAGATATGAGGGGCATTTCAATCAGAAAAATCGTGTGTTTTATTAACAAGACAAACCTTTACGGTACGCTATGGTCGCCTGATACGATAATATTTGATTTTAAAAGCGTTACGCGTATAAACATAGTCATAAGAAATTAACCAAGTAAATACAATTTTAAAGGATCGCGGTCCAGCAGTGTTTTCAATTCAGCATGCCTTTTGGGGATTTCCAATAAATTGCTGGAATATCCACTTATTACCAAATTTCTTTAGTCCTTCCAAAATTCTCGTATATTGTCTGGATCCAGCAAAATTATTAGAAAATGCCTATGTACATCTAGCAGAGGACGAAAATTCAATAAAAAAGAAGAAGAATAATTAATCTTAGGAATAAATATATTATTGATTATAAGTATAGGTACCTACCAAAAACTTATTTTATTTAACGTCTGCTATCTCGACATCAAATCTGAATTCTAATCTAAATTATGTAGACCGTTTGCAGAATGTCTGCATTAGATACATCTTCGGTCTGAAAAAGTATGACCATGTATCGGAATTTCGTATAAAACTGGGCTGGTCTTCAATGGGCAAACGCAGGAATGTTCACACACTCTGTCTTCTCTATAAGATTTTGTATAGTGAGGTGGCACCAAAGTATCTCAGAGACAGGTTTCATTTTTCATCGGAGCATGGTCTTCCTCTGAGATCGGGTAATAACGGTCTTCTTGTGATTCCCTCCCACCGATCGGACTTCTACACTAATTCTTTTACTGTCCATAGCGCCAGGCTCTGGAATCAACTTCCCGTTGATATTAGAACCTTACCATAATTTTTCTCTTTTAAACAGCGGGTGAAACTCTGATGTCTCTCTTCCCTCCCTGCCTCATTTTCCTCCCTACCACTATCTCCGCCCCTTCCTTTTTTCCCCTTCCCATCCCCCCTACATGCGTATGTGTGTATATGTGTGTGTATATGTATATATATTTGTTCATTTTTTTTCTTCGCAATTGTTCTTTTCAAATTTATACTTGATATATGTGTATGGGTATTTTTTTTTTTTTTTATTATCATTTTTATTCTCTAAGGTTGACTGGAAGATGTTAATTTCATTAATAAGTCCACGTTTTGGCTTTTTTGATATTTTATCTTACTCTTGTTTGTTTGTACTTATTTTTTATGTTATTTAAGCCAATAAAGTATTATTATTATTATTATTATTTAATTAATTTATCAACTGAAAAAATAAGGTAAAAATTCCAATATATTTTTATTATTGCATATGCGCAAACATTGGATTTTTTCCCTGTCGGGAGTCAAAGATATTTTTTAACAGATTTTTAATTATCTCAATAGAGACGAAGTTAGAATATTTATTGTAGGAGAACCGGGAAATCACCTCACATATAAGAATTGTAGCTTTCATTATTTACAAAAAACCAATTCTCTCAATAGATGGCGTTATAACAAAATAAATAAAAAATAATAATATTGTTGTTCATAATTTCACCCATAGATGGCTGTAGTAAAAATTCGTTATTTTCAAGCGAAAAGAATTTCAGTATTACAATATATAGAAGTTTCAAAATTGAATTGATAGGGATCTCATTAAAAAGGCATAATTGGTGAACGTTGCGCAAGCGCATAAAGTGATCACGTAAACCAGCCGATGACAGGTCGTAAGCCCTGTAGGTGCCTTGATTTCCCGGTTCTCCTACAATAAACATTCTAACTTCGTCTCTATTGAGATAATTAAAAATCTGTAAAAATTCCATTTTGATTTTATTCCTCGACAAAAAAATAATAGTTATTTGATATTATGACGTAAAAGATTTCCCCACACGAAAGGGTGTGCATGAGTTTGAGTGAGTGTGAGTGTGTGTGTGTCTCTAGGATTTAGGAGTCAATAAACAGGATATGATGGGATTGGCTGCAAATATCCTACATATTTTACACATCCCAGCCGGCGACCAGGTGTGGAATATTCCCCTCCGAAGTATAATAAATTCGGGAATATATCAAAATACATATTATGTACAAGGAATATTTCGCTTCGATTCGCAGACTCGATGAATGTTTAATGCATACAATTTATGAACGTGGGACTATGAATAGGGATTTCTCTAAATTTCTCAGAATTGTATTCTTATAAAGCTCATTAGGTAGGTACATAGAAACTATTGGAATAATCAATAAAGAGAAAGATATTTATAGAAAGGGTGTTTACTTAAATGATTGACTAGGCTATATAACATAAGAAACACCCATATGCGAAAATGATATAACCGAGAAACTCTGAGAAAACAGATTGAGATAGTATGGACAGGTTTGTAGACAACCAGTATATATAGGGAATGTAGCTTAAAATTTAAATGAGCCGAGTAAAAGATCCAGAGAGAGACCAAAGTGCAGATGGAAAGAAGTGTTGAGGCAGAATATGCAAAGTAACGGAATAACCCCCAGAGAATGCGCAGAAGAAGTAGAAGCGTAAGATACAGAAAACAGACCCCACCATATGTGGGACAATTGCTGAAGAAAATAAGAAGAAGATAGAAAGAGTCTTGACCTTGAAATTTGACATTTTTTAACGGTCTGATTCAGTAGAATAAATTACTCTCTTTCATGGAGTGCAAATTCTTGGGATTTTTATTACATTGTTATTCTCTTGGTGCTACATCAGGTCCCCAGAACCCTACGTTGGCTGTCGCTATAGAAAACGCAAACTCTTATACAGCTGTTAGAAAAAGCTTGCCAACGTCTCTGATGCCGGTCCACTCACGAATGTTGCGGAGCAATGACATCTGACGTCTTCCTATTCTGAGGCGTCTCTCTATTTTGCCTCTGATGCCGGTCCACTCACGAATTTTGCGGAGCCATAACATCTGACGTCTTCCTATTCTGAGGCGTCCCTCTATTTTGTCTCTGATGCCGGTCCACTCACGAATGTTGCGGAGCCATGACATCTGACGTCTTCCTATTCTGAGGCGTCCCTCTATTTTGTCTCTGATGCCGGTCCACTCACGAATGTTGCGGAGCCATGACATCTGACGTCTTCCTATTCTGAGGCGTCCCTCTATTTTGTCTCTGATGCCGGTCCACTCACGAATGTTGCGGAGCCATGACATCTGACGTCATCCTATTCTGAGGCGTCCCTCTATTTTGTTTCTGATGCCGGTCCACTCACGAATGTTGCGGAGCCATGACATCTGAAGTCTTCCTATTCTGAGGCGTCCCTCTATTTTGTCTCTGATGCCGGTCCACTCACTAATGTTGCGGAGCCATGACATCTGACGTCTTCCTATTCTGAGGCGTCCCTCTATTTTGTCTCTGATGCCGGTCCACTCACGAATGTTGCGGAGCCATGACATCTGACGTCTTCCTATTCTGAGGCGTCCCTCTATTTTGTCTCTGATGCCGGTCCACTCACTAATGTTGCGGAGCCATGACATCTGACGTCTTCCTATTCTGAGGCGTCCCTCTATTTTGTCTCTGATGCCGGTCCACTCACTAATGTTGCGGAGCCATGACATCTGACGTCTTCCTATTCTGAGGCGTCCCTCTATTTTGTCTCTGATGCCGGTCCACTCACGAATGTTGCGGAGCCATGACATCTGACGTCTTCCTATTCTGAGGCGTCCCTCTATTTTGTCTCTGATGCCGGTCCACTCACTAATGTTGCGGAGCCATGACATCTGACGTCTTCCTATTCTGAGGCGTCCCTCTATTTTGTCTCTGATGCCGGTCCACTCACTAATGTTGCGGAGCCATGACATCTGACGTCTTCCTATTCTGAGGCGTCCCTCTATTTTGTCTCTGATGCCGGTCCACTCACTAATGTTGCGGAGCCATGACATCTGACGTCTTCCTATTCTGAGGCGTCCCTCTATTTTGTCTCTGATGCCGGTCCACTCACTAATGTTGCGGAGCCATGACATCTGACGTCTTCCTATTCTGAGGCGTCCCTCTATTTTGTCTCTGATGCCGGTCCACTCACTAATGTTGCGGAGCCATGACATCTGACGTCTTCCTATTCTGAGGCGTCCCTCTATTTTGTCTCTGATGCCGGTCCACTCACTAATGTTGCGGAGCCATGACATCTGACGTCTTCCTATTCTGAGGCGTCCCTCTATTTTGTCTCTGATGCCGGTCCACTCACTAATGTTGCGGAGCCATGACATCTGACGTCTTCCTATTCTCAGGCGTCCCTCTATTTTGTCTCTGATGCCGGTCCACTCACTAATGTTGCGGAGCCATGACATCTGACGTCTTCCTATTCTGAGGCGTCCCTCTATTTTGTCTCTGATGCCGGTCCACTCACTAATGTTGCGGAGCCATGACATCTGACGTCTTCCTATTCTGAGGCGTCCCTCTATTTTGTCTCTGATGCCGGTCCACTCACTAATGTTGCGGAGCCATGACATCTGACGTCTTCCTATTCTGAGGCGTCCCTCTATTTTGTCTCTGATGCCGGTCCACTCACTAATGTTGCGGAGCCATGACATCTGATGTCTTCCTTTTCTTCAACGATCCTCTATTTGTCCTTCATAATCAGTAATTTGAAGTAGCATATTAAAGGCCTTTTGCTTCACATCTCCACATATCTTTAACCATTTGGATAGTAGTATTAAAGAATTGACTACAACTAGATCCTTCAAGGCTGCACTGATAAACTTGATATCTGATATCTGGTATAAGATATCTGGTAGACACTATGCGGAGGTGGTTATCCGACCGTGACTTCTGACCCAGCACAAGTCATATTTATATTCATATTTTTTTTCTGTCAATAAGTCCGCCACGTTGTTTTTTTCACAAAAAAAGTTTTTAATTAAATAAAATTGAATAAAAATTTTTAATTAAATAAATATTTTATTTCTCCTAAAACTTCTTTTGGTCAAAGAAATTATAATTTTCAGGCTCCTCTTCTGTTAGATGTCCTTCCTGTCCATATTAAAACATGTAATTCCTTACACCAATTTAAAATGAATATTAAGGCGTTAGTATGGACAGAGGATTGTAAAAGTGTGTTTTCTTCCTTTGTGAGGTCAGTCGTCCGAGTTTGAACCGCTTCATCCAAACACCAATTATAACCACAGCGTTTTAAACCAATCATCTTCCTCTATCAATCTTTAACAAACAATGAAGTATTATAAGATCAAGTGTTGTCAGTGTGCAATTGCATCTGACGGATGCACTTCCTTTGTCATTTTGAGCGGTAAATATTGCGCAGTTAATTGTCGCAAATAAAACGGACAATGGTCACGTAATCAAAACTAATCGGACGAAATCAAACAATGGATTGTTGAATGCTTTGTGAAATTCAAAGAAAATAGACAGTATTTTTAATTAATCTAGTTTTTGTGTTGTTACCGGACATCAATTTAGAAAAAATAAATTAATATTGAAATTTTTTTTCTAAATATTCGTGTTGTTACTACTGATTGGAACGTTTTTGCCGAGACTACTCGACATTGTCAAGTTCAAAAATAAAGTTTTTTTTTTGTTAACACATAGTTAGAGTTCATAGTTATAAATTAAATTATTTATAAAAATCCACAAATGAGAATGACTTTAATGAGCCTTGTCAATAACGCCGAACACAGCCGACATCCTCAGAATTAAACTTTTATACAAGTTAGTACATTTTTATTTTATATATCTGTGTGTGTCCATAAATGTTCTTTAAATGTGTTTCGTTTTACAATACGAATAGTTAATATGAATATTTTTATCGCGTACCTAATTAAAAATAATTTTTATTCATACAGATTATTGTTATTTTACGTGAAACTTATTTTTATTTTATTATTATTTTATTTTATTTATTTGCTCATACGGCATGAATTGCCTTTTACAAACATACATTAAAATATACATAGGTACTGAGAAAAAACACAGAGACTAAAACAATAATACACTTAGTAACAAAACAAAACAAAAGGAAACAAAAAAAAGAAAATATAACAAAAAAGTTAATAAAACTTATATCATAATGTCTCATGGGAAGTGTATCATCATCATCAGTAGCGAAAAATGTAAAAAGCAATTTTGTTCACTAAATCATAACTATGTTGTCCTATACTATTTTTATTATTCTTTAGGATTTTTTTATATTCTTATTTATGAAAAAAGTAAAGAATTAAATAATAGAGAAAATACACAAAAAATAATTAAAAAAACGGTTCTTGGGAAATATTAGTCACCAAAATCGACTTAAAATTTTTCTTGATCTTGATTAAAAACATAAGTGATATAAAATAAAATAATCATTTATGTGATTTTAAGTGATTTTAAAAAAACAATTTTATTTCTCAAATATTTAAAGACCTTCTAACACAACATACGAGACAAATTCTTATACTCTTTCATAACGATAAGAAAAATCATATCAGACAATCACTCCGAAGATAAATACTACATACAGACATTTTTTTTTTATAAAAAATGAGTATGTCCTTGTTTAACAAGTACATATACATCTTCCTACGTTCCCTAAAATAAGCAAATAAATGCTTGTGCTATAAGTGAACGAAATCGGTCGAGGCAGGATTCGAACTCGCGACCACTGGGTTACCTACTATCCCAGCGCGCTAACCGCTCTGCCATCGACCCATTTACTTGATCTCGACACAGACATTATCGATACTTGTCTCCAAAGATCCTAAATTTAGTTGCAAAAGATATAATACATTTAAAAGAAGACACCAGACTTATAAAACATACAATACATACATCGTTACATAATAAAGGAATCAACAAATACTATTGTCAGCAAATTCTCAATAATTCATAACTAAATACACTACATAACTACAAACAAAGTGGACCATGGGCTATACAATGATTTAGTAATAAGTATTATGTAACTAGTCTACCACCTCTGAACAGACTTGGCCTAGCTATGTAGAACGAACCAGCCCAATTTATTTGTAATATAATAATTTATATTATATAATTTTTATTTTAATAAACAAACTAATTCTTGAAATATATTATTAATGAAAAGTTTTTCAATATGAATCTTTAAACCGGTCATGTGAAACAACTCAAAAATGACGAATCGTTTATGGGCCGTCCTTAATAATATATTATATATAGTTTCAAAGTTCCCTGTTGCCATTTCAAGATATGTATATGGATGTCTACTTCAACTTTTAACATGTTTCGGCGTAACTTTCCCGGGAATCGCTCCTCTAAGTCAGGTAAAGCCATATTTTTACGAGTTCACATAAGAAAGAATACCCCCTTCAATGTCTTCCGAGATGATCTTTTTACAGATTTCCAGGGTCATTTTCTTGGGGAGAAAAGTCCTTAAAAGAACCTTTAAAGGTGTAGCTTGAGACAAGATATTTTCAGAAGAGGATAGTTGAGTACGCGCAGGGTATACATTCTTCAGAAACTTTTCTGCGGGTATAGTACTCAGTAAAAAACTTTTTAATGGTGTTTTTAAAAATAAAGTTGTATAATTTTATACACCTTTATAATATTCGAAGGCAACTCATATTTTTTCTTACATCAAACTATGTACAACACTCGATAAAAATCATCGCGTCCATGTTTTTTACAGGATATGAGATAGACACTAGCTACTTTGAAAAACATTTTTTCTTCAAACAAACATTATATTCATCGAGTTTTTAGTCACTGCAATTGACATGATAATTTAATTTAAAAGTCATAATGTATGACAAAGTATTTTTCTACAAATTCGATTTAATATGATCAAATTTTTTCGCTGAGGTGACTCTAAAGGTGATGGTGAAGGTCTTAATAAATCAATAAAAAAAATTACAAAATTCATCCAAAACTACTTTTATATATTTTTTTTTAATTATTCATTTTCAAATGTTTATACACTTTTTTTAACACTAAAATATTTAAATTTTTAGTTTATTTGTTTTATGTTGATATGATCCTTGGGCATTCTAATTTGTAGAATTCCATTATGATAATGATGAATATGAACACATATATAATTCTACAATTTATTTATTTTACTCCAGACGACCGTTTCGGCTTATGAGGACATAATCAACAGTCGAAACGGTCGTCGGGAGTAAAATAAAATAAATAAATTGTAGAATAATATATGTGTTCATATTCATCATTATCATGCATACATTCTCTTAACGAAACTTTTTTAATGCTTTTTAAAATTAATGAACAAAGGAATATTTACCAAAGTATATAATTTATATAATAATTGAGTATTTTTTCAAAAATAATTTTGGAAAATTGCTGCTAAGTCGTTGGAATTAATTATTATTGTTTTTATAAAAGGTTAGTAAAATCGGTCGAGCGAATTCAAAACCTGCGTCTACTGTATTGTTTTGTTCTCTTTCTTCAGCTTTTAATTAAGTTTGTTCGTCCGTATCTTCCTCAGTCCTTTTTCCTTTCAATCGTTAAACCATGTTGCCGTCGGTCCCAGTGATAAAATTAAATATTACTAAGTGAATCCAACATATTTGTATTTTTTATTTTATTAAAAAGGTAGGTACATCTACAGACATCCAGCTTACAATATTCATAAAAAGAATATAATATTGGTTATTATTATGAGTTCTGGACGTGCAATTATGGATGCACACAAAATTAAATTTGCTCTTATTCAATCACACACGTAAGTTACACAAGTATGAGTTACATAAATGAGATAAAATTCGGTTACAAAAGTTGAGTAAAAAAAGAAGAAGAAAAAAATATATACCAACATCTTATGAAACTCCATAAAATCAAATGAACTCCATCGATTTTATTATGAAACTCCATAAAATCAATAAATACCTACAATACATATGATTCAGTTAAAGAGAAATATGAGTTTTAAGTTTCATTTATACCTATATTATTTTGACACTTATTAGCTGTGAGGCACCGGCTTAGAATAGTGCTTCCATTCTTTTAGAGCCGGGTAATCGAAAATACAACAGGCAACAATAACATCTCACATAGTTCAGCAATGAGGTTCACCACCCATTCTGAATGTAGTGCCTTTTTTGGTGAAACGAGACTGGTGTGTGGGTATACATAGATGTGTTGTTCTCCCTTTTATAAGGCAATACACACCCGAACACCTTTCGCTGGTTACCCCACATTGTGGGATATGCCGTGATGGTATGAATGAATGAATGAATTATTAGAAACGTTTGCTAGATAATAAACCTTACACTCTGAAGTATTGAAAACAATGAAAATTGAAAGTAATTTATGTAGATAGGCATTTACCTTAAACCTTTTTATTTTCAACTTTTCTTTCATATTCTTTGATTTTATCTTTATAATTTCTTATACTCTAAAACAATTAAAATACATAGTGTCTTCACACTGAAGTGAAAACTAAAGTAATACATTTTAAAAATTATCAATAAAATTACCCAAAACATTTATTTCATATCAATCTAATTTTACTTTAACTTTTCAAGTTAAACCTTTTTATTTTTTTTTGTTTTGTTTTTATTTATTTATAATCAAACCCTTTACATATAAGTCATTAAAATTATAATTAAGATAACTGCTGCCCAAACATATGATTAATTAAAAGGAAAACATATATATAAAGTAATGTAATATAATATGATGAAATATAATATAATGTAATATGAAAGTATGTAATATAATTAGTATAATGTTTTGGAATATGATGTAATATATGGTGTGATATAATGTAATATGGTAAAATTTACATAATATAATGTTATGCAGTATAATATTATGTTCTAACATAATATAGTGTAATATGATAAAATATTGTAAATTATAATAAAATATAGACCCCCAAAACGGGTAGGTACTCGCCTACCTAACGGATGACACTATAATGTTAATGTGTTATGTTACTAAATTAATGAATGAATAAATAAATAACAAATAACTAGGTAAACCTGTTCTAGGGCTAGAATTTTACCTACATATTATTATAATATTTCAGATGAGAAAGAGCCACACAGGTTGTAAATTTTAAAAAGTATTTTTTTACATTATAAATACTCAAATTTGACAAAAAATTTTGACAGTAAACACTCAAAATTCGTGGTTTGTACAAAAATCATTCGTTTAATTCGTGGTTTTTAAATGTTATTTAATTTATTTATAAATTTTAAATGAGCCACAAAATAGTAGCAACATCATATGAATACATTTTTTACAGAATAGAAAAGTGATAAGAGTCAATTTGATGTGCATATACATGTTCAGTGTTAACAATGTGTCAATGTGAAAATATTGGAGTAATCGATCATTTTCATCTGTAAATAATACAATCGTTTAATTCCAAAACCGCAAACTTGTATATATCAAAACACTTGATAAAATCATAAAAAATCAAACTAAAAAAAAAATTAATTTCACAGTATCCACTCTGGTCTCAATTCAATTAGGTATTCACATTTCAAAAACGGTACGATTCGTAGCGACGGACGGCCAACCCGTTATCCGCTATTCGGGCGCGCGCGTAGCACCCCTCGTAGCGCCTCGCTACGAAAAATTTTAGTTCAGCTACGACTGCCGCGTCTAACGGATCGCCGACGCTCGCTCGTTAATGCACTGACGGGCGCTCGTTTCACACACTGTATTGTGGATATAATTGCGCCGCTACGAAACAATAAACTAACGGATGCATTGAACGTTTTGACGTGTACATTAAAAAAAAGTGATTCAATTCACTAATTTGTTGTGAGGTGAAATTTATTCAGTGAAGTTTTTCGTACCTACGTAAAAGTGTTTTGATTCTAATATATGCACAAATGTATCTCTCGTAGATTAATATTTTATCGTTCTAAGTGTTTTCAGAAAAAAAGTTCTCCTTAAATACATATTATCGAGTTTTAAAGGCAGTTTAAACTCGGTTTGAAGCGGAGAGAATCCAATTAATTATTAAATGTTTTTCAGTGACTTAAAAATTCGTTGTTTTTAAATTTCAAAAGTTGTTCCTGCCAGAGACGAAGGTAAGTTTTTTTTTCCATTTTAATCTAGATTTTTTCCCTCCTCAAAAAATACAGACTCAAAATTACACAATAAAAAAAAGTCTTTCTCGGAAAAACAATTAACGAAAGTTTACTTATAATTTAAAGGGTTTTTTTCATAATACAATCACAAAATTAACCAAGAGAACCATAAAGTGAACCTTTTAAGCAATAACCATTTTCTTTAAAAAAGGACAACTCGGTTTTTTTTTCAACTTTAATATTTTTATAAGAAAGATTTCATTTTTCAGCGAAATATTTCGTCAAGTGATGCGTCAAATTAACACAAATGAATGATATGTTTTCAAATAGTTCTAATCACCTATTTTAATAATATGACAAGAATATTAAAACGCTTCTTAATATATTTTTAGTGGAATTATACATAAGCGGTTGGGAAATATGTATGATGCAAAAGTTTACTTAAATAAATGTACGAGTATAAACAATTATCTCAAATTAAACATATTTATTTTTATTACTTTTCAATCAGAATTAATTTCAGAATTAATTGATTCTGCAATTAATTCTGAGAAGAAAATAATAATGAATACAATCACTATGAATATTTTCATTTATATGTGGTAATATTCATTTATTAATATTATAATAAGTTCTTACACTAACCAAGTAATTTAGTACCTACTTATAAAGTATTATTTTCTGTATCCTGTAAATATATTTAAGGAAAGTAAAAGTCTGATTACTCGTTTCAAACATAATATATATATTACTATTGCGGTGTTTTCCTTTTATGTAGAAAGTTATTTAAGTTGAAATAATTTGTTTTAATTTGAAAAATTCAAAAGAAATGGAAGATTCGTATGAGACAATGCATGGACGTAATTGATGAACAAAACAAAATATTTAATATAACGCGAGGAGAAATTATGTCAGTCAGTATAAAATATCAATCATAAAAAGAATGAAAGCGAAATTTTATTGATATTATGCATAACTTTTTTTTAGCAGACATTTAAGTAGGCACTTACATTGAAATAAATGATGATAATTCATACCATAATGGCATATCCCACAATGTGGGGCAGCCAGCGACAGGTGTGCGGGTGTGCATTTATCTCCTAAAAGGTTACGTGCGCGTTATACCCACACACCAGTCTCGTCTCTCCAAAAAAGGCACTGCATTCAGAATGGGTGTAGAGAACCTGAACTTACTGAATACATAAGATGATATTTTGCTTATTGTATTTTCGATTAGATACTTGACTTTTAGGGGAAGATAGTAGAAACACTATTCAAAGGCGGAGACTCTAAAAAGATAAAAATAATAAATGAAAAAGCAAGATAAACGTTTTTTTATTACCTACTTCTCGGGTAACTAACAGGTACTAGGTATGTCAAATATTTTTTTATCACGCACCCAATAACAAGTTGCCACATTCTGGAGACTTATGGATTTTATTACAAATCCAGACTGATAACATAATTAAAATAATAATAAGAATTATAATAAGAATTGAGAAGGTTTTATAATAGTGATTCAGGATAGAGTAATAAAAACTAAAAATTATCAAAAATATATAATAAAAGACATAAATGTAGTTGATGATAGTTGTAGGAAATGTTTGGCTTTTCCGAAAACAATCGAGCATATAATGTCGGGCTGTTCTTTTCTCGCGCAATCAGAATATATATTTAGACATAACCAAGTAGCAAAAATAATACATCAAAATTTAGCTATTAAATATAAATTAATTGACGCGATAAACATAAAACCACATTATGAATATGATCCGATTTCATTTTTAGAAAATAATAATATTTCGCTTTATTACGATAAAACAATATTAACTGACCGGTCAATTCAACATAACAGACCCGATTTAATAATACATGATAAAATTAAAAAATAACATATATTTGCGACGTGGCTATTCCAAATTCTAGTAATGTTATAGAAACTTTCGATAAAAAAATTAGAAAATACACCGCTTTGGGTAACGAGATTAAAAGACTTTGACATTCTCGTAAAATTATTTCAGCCACTGGCATTATTCCAAAATCGTTAATCCGTAATTTAGAAATTATAGATTTTTCGAAAAACTTAATAAAAAAATGCAAAAAACGGTAATAATGAATACATGTAGAATCGTTAAAGATTTTTTAAACGTTAATATTCGGGAATCAGTAGGGTTGTTAGGTAGTATAGAGACCTCCTCAGAGCCTAATCCTTTGATATGTTCAGTATCTGGATGGGTGAACTATTCCCAATTGAAAGCTTGATGATGCGTTTGTTGCATTTTATTTTGCTCTTTTAAATAATTTACAATTTACACATTGATCTGCTTATTCTTTTGAGGAAGTGTATAATGGTAATAATAATAATTGAGTGTTATTATTTGTAGTGTTTAATTGTTATTAATATCATTAGTAAATCGGCCAGCGCCGTAAAAAAAATGAGCACTTCATTGCACCCCGCGCAAGTGGCGAGTTTATTGCCTTATGGCTATTTCTACAAACTTATCAGTGTTTCCAGCCCAGAGAAGCAATATTTTCGTGAGAATTAAATTTAAATAAATTTCTCCTCTGCTGGGAATCGAACCCAGGACGCCCGCACAGAAACCGAATGGCTTACCAACTGACTGTGCCACGGCGGTGGTAAAAACTGTCTCTCCATCGGGAATGGAAACCGGGACCAATGTATTAGCAGCCAGATACCTAACCAACTGAGCCACGAAGGCCAACGTTTATATTTTTGATTTACATAATAATACGATTTAATCCATTCCTTGTAGAAATGAATATTTTTCATAGTAAATATTCATATCATTAAAATAATGTAGTGAAAGATTTTTAATTTTTTAGATTTTTGAATAGCTTTTTTTGTCGCATAGACGATATTGTTTGTTTTATTTATGTTTATAAAACAAACATTTATTTATTTATATTATACGTGTAAAAATCAAATGCAATAGCAATCTCGGCACCATATGTGCAAAAAGAACAATCGACGAATGTGAATAAAAGATTCAGACTCGTGGACTGTCATCGATTTCAGATCTTTTTAAATGTAAAGCATTAAAGGTGTGACTGAAATATCTTAAAAAAAACAAACTCAATGGGAATCGACCTATAGTAAAGCACCATAACTATGACATAACTTCTTGAAGGCTTTAAAATTGTTCTTCGAGATCACAAATTCCGCATGACCAATTGGACCTTGAAGAGGCCCAAGTTCAGCAACGAGGAGCTCCGATCTATAAGAGGACACCATTGGGTGGCGACAATCCCACAGTATATGTTTCGAAGTTTAGTCCGGGTATTGACAGAACTAACACGAGGCAGAAGGGGCAATTTAAATCGGTGAAGATAACTTTTTTAATTTCCGTGTCCTAAAACGGCCATTTAAGTCAGTGCATCTTAGGAAAATATTTAATATTTGATTTCATTCATCATCATCATCAGCCATTATTAGTCCAGTGTTGAACATAGCCCTCCCCTTTCAACCTCCATGCATCCCTATCCCTCACCACCCTGTGCCATTGACCTCCTGCCACTCGTTTGATGTCGTCAAACCATCTTGTTTGCGGTCTGCCCGAGTTTTTGCGTCAAGCTGCTGTCCTTACTACATGACCAGCCCAATTCCATTTTAAGGAAGCTATCTTGTATGCAACATCGGTAACTTTTGTCCTTTCTCTGATCCATTCGTTGCGTTTAAGATCTGGAAGACTAATGTTTAGCATCCTCCTCTCCATTGCTCGTTGCGTTACTCGGAGTTTTTGTAATGTACATTTTGTAAAAATAACAGTTTCAAAACCATATGTCAGTACTGGGAGGATGCACATATTTCTTGATATAATTACCTCACTCAAAATACTAATATTATTATTATTATTATCGAGATGACAAGCAGGCAGCAAAAAGCTGATATGCTTGAATGAGTCCAGTGTCACTGCAATCCATCCAGTCCGATCTTAAACGAGTTAACACTCTCAGCAACAACCAGATCCTGAGGCAGCCTGTTCCAAGCATCCACCACTGTATTGCTCAGGAAGTGTTTATACGGATTCTGACCAAACGCACTTCTATTTAACTTCAGGCTATGGCCACGCAAGTGCTCGTTTTGATTCTGAGTGTATATATGCGGCAGTTCAGGACAGTCATAATGATTGTTTAATACTTTATATGTCTCAATGAGGTCACCCCTCGTTCTTCTTTCTTTAAGCGTTGTCAGTCCCAAGGCTTGGAGCCGCTCCTCATATGTCCAATCCTTAAGCCCCGCTCCCAGTTTGGTGAACCTTCTCTGCACTCTCTCCAGCAGTGCAATGTCTTTCTAAAAATATGGTGACCAAATTTGGAAACCATATTCTAATAGCGGCCGGACATAAGTCTTATACATTTTCACCAGTAATTCTGGGCTAATATTATTAAACGCTTTACGTATCAGATATGTCATACTGTTAGCTCGCTTTACTATACCAAGAATATGTTGGTCCCATTTGAGATCTTTAGACACTGTAATACCCAGATCCCTTTGGCTATTCACTGATCTGAGAATGGTTCCCTCCAATCTGTATTGCAGCTTTGGATTCTTTGGGCCAATATGGAGAGTTACACATTTGTCAGCATTGAGCTTTATCAACCATTTCTTGGTCCAGGACAACATTTTCTCGAGATCTTCCTGCAGCTGTTGTGAGTGAGTAAGTGGATTTTCAAAGAACTTGGTGTCGTCCGCAAATAGTTCCGAATGGCACTGGGTGTCTATTGTGAGATCCGATATGTATAGAATGAAGAGTACAGGTCCCAACACTGCGGAACAGAGCTCAGAACCGGTCTCTCAGAATAAAATTGAGTAATTAATTAATTCAATGCCCGTCGATGATAGCTGGGGAAAAAATCAAAGACTCCTCTAGTTCACGAGAAAATTTTGTTAAGTTATTCACCGTGGGTAGAATTTTGGCAATCAATACACACTTACCTCCATTTTACCTTAAATTTGCGGTTTCTACCTTCATTTTCTTTAATGTAATTATTAACGAAGGCTAAATTTAATATCAATAGTGATTAATCGCTTTGGGGAAATACAAAGAATATTAATTATCTGACGGTCGATTTCATCAGACGTTTAATTTACTTATTATCGATTTCATCGGAATCAACGACTGCTGAGAGAATTGTTCATTGATACGAAGAGGTACCAAAGGGTTCATTTCTATTGTTTTTGACGTTTGAAAAGCGACGTGAGTAAAAATAATAATAATGCATAATATTTTAAACATTATATTATATTTCCACGTTCTGTTCCATTATAAAAATTAATAAAAAAAAAACAGATCATTACAAATACTATCAAACGTCTTAGCACGAGGTAAACGAATAACAAAAAATATTTGTCATAACCACTGACATATCATTTCTGGACGATAACTCACTGTTTCATTTTTGCTCAAGTTTTCGCTACGGTTTTTTATATAAATATGTTAATAATGTGATTCACGAAATAAAAGATGAAAATAAAACACAAACACTTTTATAATAGTTGTATTTTTTTTTCAAAACATCTTCTTCTTTATCCTCGCCATGTCCCGTTACACGGGGTCGGCTTTCCTAACCATGCAGAGCCGATAGTTTCTCTGCTGCGTATCTTCCTTTTTTAGACCCAGTTTCTTCATGTCCTTTGGACATTCGTCAGACAGGTGGTTTGGGGCCTTCCCCTCCCCCTCCTCTCAGTAGCCATGAAAAGGCACTTCTTCACCCCGTGTTTATCCTCCCTTCTCATTATATGGCCAAACCATCTTAGTCTGGCATCTGTAACCTTCTCAGATATAGGTGCCACCTAAAAGCTCCCCCTGACGTACTCATTTCGGACCTTGTCTTTTAGTGTGACTCCTCCCGACCATCCAGACCGTATGAAGCTTTTTTTCTTGAGTCTTTTTAGCTGGCCATACTTCGCTGCCGTACAATAATGCTGGTCTTACGGCTGTTTTATAGAAATTTCCCTTGGTTTTTACAGGTATTTTTGGGTCGCACAAAACTCCGGTCAACATTCGCCACTTTGTCCTTCCTGATGTTGTTCTATGTGTTTTATCCGCTTCGATAGAACCATCCTCAGATAAGACTGACCCTAGATACTTGAAGATTTTTGCTCTTGGAAGGACTGAACCGTCTAGCTAAATGTCCATATTTATGGAAACGTCAGGGTTGGAGTTACAGACCATATACTCTGTCTTAGTTCTGCTGATGCGTAGACCATTCGATTCAAGTAAGTCTCTCCATCTTTCTAGATCTTCTTGAATTTCTTCTGCAGTTTCAGATATCAGGACCATATCATCAGCATACAGTTAATTCCACGGCGTTGGCTTTTGAATCTTTGCAGCAAGGTAGTTCATGACGATGTTAAATATAAGTGGGCTTTTTTCAAAACATCGAAAAATTTATTGTCAAATCACTGGAGAAACCCGGATGAATTGCGATGTTGTCAGCCCAAACAGCACCTAACTATACATTATTTTAATATATTCTACATATTGCCGGAGAGTATCAGAGATGCCACTAATTTGATAGCATTCAAAAAGCGTCTGAAGTCACACTTTCTATCCACATAACCACAAACTCACGTCTTTTTCCTTTTATCCCTCTTCCTGTTTCCTCTCCTATCCTCCATCCAATAAACATAGTGTATCTATCTGATGTATTTTTTTTATTCTAATTTTTGTTCTTATTTATACATATATAATTTTTTGTTTTTTATATTTATTTTGTATTTTTAATTAACGATTTATTTTTATTTTTTTTCTATTTTTCTAATTGTATTCTAATATTCCTGTAACTGACTGTATTTACCATGGTGGCAGACTGGTAGAGATTGCCTGCAGGCAATAAGTCCGCCACGTTGCTTAACTCAGTAAAAGTCTTATTATTATTATTATTTTATTTATTTATTTTATTTTATTTTATATTACTTCTCGGGCAACTAACTGGTACTATGTCAAATATGAATTTAACATGCACCCAATAACAAGTTGTCACATTCTGGAGACTAACGATATTAATCGTCTCACGGATCCAGACTGAAAACACAATATAAAACTGTGTCTCCACCGGGAATCGAACCCGGGACCCTTGGATCATCAGTCAGAAACCCAACCAACTGAGCCACTAAGGCCGACAGTATTGTTATATTGCTATATAAATGTTTTTAGTAAAAGTAAAGAATATAAGTGCTTACACTGTGTTTTAGCTATGTAATGTTTTAACAACAGTATTATGAATAAAACTGTAAAAATATACCGTAAAAGCATACACCATTGTTGACTCACTATCGAATCGTGCAAAACAGTTTGTGAAAAGTACAAAAAAAAGAAATGTTAGTTATCAAAGTTGGAGCCAAGTCAAGCATATTTAGAAAAATAAAACTTTTACATTAAATCGGTTTATGGGGAACAATACTAGAACATATTATAGGTACCAACAGAAGAAAACAAAAGAATATTTTTCCCCTATTAACTTTCAGTAAACTCTTTGTTGATAACGGTTTCAATGTTATATATTGTATGGGTAAATTGGTATTATTAATATACACTACAGTTTTGTACATATGTGTTTGTTGAAATAAAAACAGAACGGATAAAATATGTCAGAAAAAAAGCATTTATTTCCTACCCTATAAAATCCGACCTAAATAACATTACAATATTATATATATTTTATCAGATACTGTATCCGGCGTCTCTTGCTTTTATTTCAAAGGTAGTTAACAAAAGAACTTAGTTATTTATTTTCTTTCGTAAACCCTTCGTCCAGTAATGGATATAGGCCTCCTCATGAGGCCTCTTTAGCCCTCTATCATGGGCAGACTGCATCCAATCGCCTCCAGCCACTTGTCCGATATCGTACTTGTTTGACGCCTTCCAACACCTTTTTAGCCCGTTCTAGGTCACCATTTCAGCAATTTTTTTGTCCATCGGTTCGGGCGACATACCATGCCCAACTCCACTTCTTGTTGGCAACCATTTTTTAAACAGTACTTTTCGGGCAAGTAACAGGTACTATGTCAAATATTAATTTAACATGCACCCATCAACAAGTTGCCACATTCTGGAGACATGATATTAATCGTCTCACAGATTCAGACCGAAAACACAATTTTTTTTTTTTTTTTAAGATATTTATTTTTTAATAAAAAGTAATACATTGTTCTTTTCCCGCCAAACTGCAAAGCAGTTTTTTGGCAGAGCAGATTCTCTCTTTCACATAATATTATAAATTTCACATATAATTATTTCAATAAACTAATCTCAAATATTAAAGATACAGAGACCAAACAAAAATTTGAAAGAAAAAAAAAACTTGAAATTCGATAGAAAAAACAAAAATTGAATTAAACCGTACACATAATATACATAAGATATACCTATAATTAATCAACAATAATAATTTAAAGTCTAACAAACGCTTGAATTCAGATACAGATGTTTAAGATATTAAAAACTGTGTATTCACCGTAATTGAACCCGGGATTTTTGGATCAGCAGTCAGTTACATAACCAACTGAGCCACTAAGGCCTACAATGACGCTGGCCTTTGTTCAATGGCGCTGATTGAAGTTTTCAAATATCCACAACTCGATTTACCTGTCTCTTAACGAAATGTTCAGCACTCTCCTAACCATTTACAACCTATGATCGCGATTAAATAAAAAAAAAACACAAAATCATAGTAACAATCCACTTCCATGGAATAGTAGTGATCAAATTAACTTTTCACCACTATGGTATAGTATAGATAATGACTGAGAAATGTCCAATACTCGGCCTATAAATCCATCCTTATTTTAATTCCTCCCAAAGCAAGGTTCTACGACAAGGGCATGGCCAAACGAGACGTGTCAAATATATGTCGCATCAGACTAGGACACTGCCTTATTAGACTAGAGTTTGGAAAACGCACTTATCATTTCACTGAGCGGTCAAAGTTGACATTAATCGTGATAATTTAAACATAAAAAAATAACAAATAGTGTTCAAAGTCATAAAAGCAGATTAATGTATACGTAAGTTATTTGAAAAATGTGATCAAATGGCTTGACAAATACGAATACACAATAAACTTATTCCTAACCTCAAATGGCAAAGATGTTGATAATTGTTTTCCTGCAACCAATTTCTATTCAATTTATAAAGCAACTCGCTCACGCGAGTCGCTAATATCAGTAAATACTAACTAAACATAACCGAATATTATACGGGATGTAATAAAATACGACAACGAAATAATACTATGATGTGTACGTAAATCTCCATTCCCGTTAATTTTCAAATAAATTAGTTTTCTCAACATACTACTTAAGTAATTGTATGAAACTTAGGTGCTATTTTTAATACTAGTTATTATAATTTGTGTTGAAAATTTTTGCGTTTAATATCAACTTTGACAGCTCTTCAGACATTGGTAAAATGAATAGTGCGTTTTCTAAGGTCTAGTCATTAATAGCAGTCACCTACACAAGATACATACATGTAAGGCGTGTTCTTGTGGAGAGAAATTCGAGACACTGGATCATGTGTTTTTTTAATGCCCAATCCACACAGAACATGATTTATACTTTACACTTAATACTCCATCCTAATGATTGAAGAAATACCGCGTGAGCTAGAGAGAAAACGAAAATTAGCGAATAAAAGGCAATTTGTTGTATTCAATATATTTGTTGTATGTCGACCTTCGTGGCTCAGTTGGTTGGGTATAACTGCTGATCCAAAGGTCACGGGTTCGAATTCCGATGGAGACATGGCTTTAAAATGTATTTTCAGTCTGGATCTGTGAGGCGATTAATATTGTTAGTCTTTGGAATGTGGCAACATGTTATTGGTTGCGTGTTGAATTAAAATTTATATTTTTATATGTGCATAGAGAAGGTATCTACCATTTTTTCAAAATATTGGATATTACTTTTTTATATTGTTTTCAATTCGTATTATATAATTTACAAACAGACGAAAAAACATGCCGAATTCTTATAAGATTCATATATTTCGCTCATTCGTTGTAAAAAACATTCTCATATAAAATTCGATTTCAGTACTACATCAAAAAATATCATATTTCGGCGGAGTATTTTTTTATTTTCAATAATATTTATCTATTATCTATTTTGTAACAAATATTATTACAAAACGTTACACATAGGCCATTATTAAGAAAAAAATAATACACAATTATTAAAAAAAATATATTTATTGATACTAAAACTGTATGTGATCACTTTAATTGCACATTAGATCAATGTTATGATCAAAAGACTTATTATTTATATTTTAAAATAAATTAATATACTTTGTTTGTTTCCACTAGTTATATTTTTTTAAACACAACATGTTTCGATAACCTCCGTTATCTTCCTCAGGTGAGAGGTGAATTAATACAGTATTAACAGTATTAACTCACCTCTCACCTGAGGAAGATAACGGAGGTTATCGAAACATGTTGTGTTTAAAAAAAAAAAAACAAAAAAAAAATTAAAATGAATTTTCACAAAGTGAACGCCTTTACCTTAGAATATTTGACTTATTATTTAGTTAGTAAGTTAAATTCTCGTACAATATCAATAAACGAATTGGTAGATTTTTTATAGTTCCTTTATATTTATCATTTTATCTTATACACCATATTTATTTGTTTATTTATTTATTACAAATGATGAGGTTCTCAACAAAATAGAAAGAGACCAGCAATATCAAAAAGGCATGCAAATTCATCAACAAAGTATGAGACCTTTGTAAAATGTCAATTTTTCATTATTTTACATAATTCATTTATTTGACAAATTTATAAACATCTCAATAGAGACGAAATTGGAATATGATTGGAGAACCAGGAAGTCAAGGTACCTAAATGGCTAAAGACTTGTCATCGGCTGGTTTACGTGTGATCATTTTATGCGCTTGCGCAACGTTCACCTATACTATACAAGACTATACGCGGGTTACCCTAGAAAACAATCCATCATATATATATATATATATATATATATATATATATATATATATATATATATATATATATATATATATATATATATATATATATATATATATATATATATATATATATATATATATATATATATATATATATATATATATATATATATATATATATATATATATATATATGAAATTATTATTATCTTTGGGGTTATCCCGCGTCAAAATCAGATCCTTGGAAGGATCTTTCGTCAACCGACGTTTCGCCTGGATCACACCAGGCATCTTCAGGGCCTTGTTGATAGATTCTCGCTTCGTGTGTCAGTGCAAGCACGTCCGTTCGAGCCGAGAACCTAGCACCATCTTGGTGCTAGGTTCTCGGCTCGAACGGACGTGCTTGCACTGACACACGAAGCGAGAATCTATCAACAAGGCCCTGAAGATGCCTGGTGTGATCCAGGCGAAACGTCGGTTGACGAAAGATCCTTCCAAGGATCTGATTTTGACGCGGGATAACCCCAAAGATAATAATAATTTCATATTTTCAAATACCCGTGAAAACCTTTCTAGTAACATATATATATATATATATATATATATATATATATATATATATATATATATATATATATATATATATATATATATATATATATATATATATATATATATATATATATATATATATATATATATATATATATATATATATATATATATATATATATATATATATATATATATATATATATATATATATATATATATATATATATATATATATATATATATATATATATATATATATATATATATATATATGTATTCTTTTGCATGTCGTTTTTGATGTTTGAATTTGTTTAATATTTTTATTGTAAAATTTTTTTTTCTTTAAAACCCTTTTTTATTTTTTTCTAGTAACTTATAAACTAAAAGGTCTACAAAGAGAATATGAAAATCTACCGGATGAGTTTTTTAATTATTATAATATTTTAATTACTATTCTTGGTATTTAAAATTAAATCTAAATTTTACCTTTTCTTCAGGAAAAAAAATTGTGTATTAGATGAAAATATTTTTTCGTGTTTAATACGATATAAGGTAATTTAGCGTGCATTTTTGTGTACATACAAGGACCTTATATTTAATCTCTCAAAAAAAAGTGTTAAGTATGAAAATTAAGTCCACCATTAAGGGGAAAACAGAGACGCCTGTCTGTTTTTACGACAAAGTAGTCATACGCAATGGCCACGAAGAAATATCGAAAAACTTAACTCGTATATTTCATTTAAGGAGCATTTTTCATCTCACTTAGGAATTAAAAGCTTAAAGTTTTCAACGATTCCGGGCAGTTACAGACACACCTCGCACCGTACCTGGATGGGAACGGTCTTAGGACTTATTTGAGATAAACTTATTTTAAAAATTTTGTAATATCTCAAAAAAGACGAAGATTTTTTTTTACGGCGCGAGGCGCTGGTCGATTTTATTTTATTTTTATTTTAATCTATTTTATAGAACCAACAGTTTACAATATGAATTTACAATAGATATAATTATATAAACAGGATAATTCTAATGATATTAATAACAATTAAGCACTACAAATTTAATAATAACACTCAATTATTATTATTACCAATATACACTTCCTCAAAAGAATTAGCAGATCAATGCGTAAATTGTAAATTATTTAAAAAAGCAAAATAAAATGCAACAAACGCATCATCAAGCTTTCAATTGGGAATAGTTCACCCATCCAGATACTTAACATATCAAATATATATAGGCTCTGAGAAGGTCTCTATACTACCTATCAACCCTACTGATTCCCGAATATATACGTTTAAAAAATCTTAAACGATTCTACATGTACCTATTCATTATTACTGTTTTTTGCATTTTTTACTATTAAGTTTTTCAATAAATCTAATATTTCTAAATAACGGATTAACGATTTTGGAATAATGCCAGTGGCTGAAATAATGAACGGTAATATTATTATTTTACGAGAATGCCAAAGTCTTTTAATCTCGTTACCTAAAGCGGTGTATTTTCTAATTTTTTCATCAAAAGTTTTTATAATATTACTAGAATTTGGAATAGCCACGTCGCAAATGTATGTTATTTTTTTACTTTTATCATGTATTATTTTATCGGGTCTGTTATGTTTTTATTATTATTATTCATACAAACATTGATGACATTACAATAATAATTGAATCTGCAATGACCCACTATAGGCATAAAAACCTGTGCCGGGGCCAATGCATCTCGAGATAGTGACACGGTATTACTTGATGTCACAACGATGGAAATAAAAAAAAAACATTTACAAAAAAACATAGCATAAAAAAAATAAAGAATAAAAAAAAATAAAAATAATTTGGAGCAAAATAAAGTATGGGGTCGAAAGCTATGGGTGGAAAATCTCTCTCTGCGTAGAATCTGCCTGATACTAAGAGTCATTCCTTTATTTTAGTTTTAAAAAAATGACTATTTTCCATTTGCTTAATTTTTTGTCGAGCTTATTGAATGTTCTAGGAGCAATGACTCCATAACGTCTCTGTCCAAACGAGGTTTTCATTATAGGCACAGAGAAGTTCAGTTCATTTGCTTGCCTGGTGAAACGCGCTTGTTGGCTTATAGTATGCAGAGTTATATTCTTAAGATAGATTATAGGTATATTTATAAAAGAAACGGAAATTAAAATATTGAGAAAATAATAAAGGGTAAGAGTGTAAGTAAACAAGCCGATTTTTTGACAAAACCAGTGTTATTGTATGTCAATATAGTAACGTCTTTATTAGATTTAACCTTGTTCGAATCTCTATATCTACTTGTTTGCTAAAAATATGGGCACGTTATACACAGCAATGAAAGGCGAAATGAGGTTCTCGAGCGAGAGTAATTTTTCCTAAAATTACGAATATAAAGTAGTTTGAGGGAAACTTCATTTATCTAAATAACTGTCACATTTTTCATCCATAATTGATTTTCGTTGACAGCTATAACTCTTAGACTTTCATTTTCAGGAATTTTCGTAAGAGATGTTGCAGAGAATACTCGCATATTCATTATTGTTACGATGTCAAAACTGGAATTCTGAACTGATTTTACAAGATTATTTTACAACGTAATGTACTTTTTTCTCATTTATAATGTATACTTAATTGAAATTCTCCTCTAGGGAAATGAATTGCGCCAGGACTATAGCAACATGTAAGTGTATGTGAGTTAGTGTAACTGTAAAATGGCCGATACAATAACACGACTTAAAAGTAGGTCGTCCTCAACATTAAACTCTTGACTTTAAAGTTAGTTTTTTTTTAGATTAAGTTAGTTATTGTATGATATAGAAACCCACTGATGGTTAGTGGGATCATGTATGAATCAAATTATGTTGAAATACATGATATACATAGATAAAAAAAAAACTTTACAGGAGGATGTTCTTTTTCTTCTGTCAATAGGTTATTCATTGCTTAAAAGTTATTTTTTTTTACAAACGATATCATAGTAAGAGCTTTATTTTATTTTATTTATTTATTTTATTTTTATAGCAATCTTTTAATCTAATAAACCTAATCTAATAAACCTTTTCAATCTAGTGACACTTTAAAATTGTTATATTTTACTTATGTTCGACCCTATCTTGAATATGCTTCAGTTGTTTGGAACCCCCAGTATGTTACCTATATAGAAAGATTAGAAAAAGTCCAAAATAAATTTTTGAAACACCTTGATTATAAATGCCGTCTTGTCTTTGATGATAGAATCCTCTCCGCTCGTCATCATAAGATAACATCATTAGAAAATAGACGTACCATTGCAGACATGACATACCTACATAAAATTATTGATGGTGCCGTTGACTCTGAGTCTCTTGTTGGGAGTCTTCCAATTAATTGTCTCTTTCGTAGTACTAGAACAAATCTTACTTTTAGATTGCCTCTCTGCAGAACTAACTATGTCCAAAATTCATTCATCCAAAAGGAATGTAACATTTATAATGTTTTTTTTAAGAATGTTGATATTTTTAGACATACTAAAATAAAATATAAAAATGCCATCTCTGAGACCCTTAGAGGTTTATGGTAGCTGATTCCTGCTTTGTCCTTTTTGACTGCGAGTGCCACAACCTTCCGTTCTCTCTTTTTGTCCTTTTTATTCTGAATTTTGAGTACCTACTAAATTCTAAATAGATATTTGTTTTACACTGTGCAGCTTAAAAAGATAATGTAATATCAGCCGAGAACCTAGCACCATCTTGGTGCTAGGTTCTCGGCTCGAACGGACGTGCTTGCACTGACACACGAAGCGAGAATCTATCAACAAGGCCCTGAAGATGCCTGGTGTGATCCAGGCGAAACGTCGGTTGACGAAAGATCCTTCCAAGGATCTGATTTTGACGCGGGATAACCCCAAAGATAATAATAATTTCATATTTTCAAATACCCGTGAAAACCTTTCTAGTAACATATATATATATATATATATATATATATATATATATATATATATATATATATATATATATATATATATATATATATATATATATATATATATATATATATATATATATATATATGTATTCTTTTGCATGTCGTTTTTGATGTTTGAATTTGTTTAATATTTTTATTGTAAAATTTTTTTTTCTTTAAAACCCTTTTTTATTTTTTTCTAGTAACTTATAAACTAAAAGGTCTACAAAGAGAATATGAAAATCTACCGGATGAGTTTTTTAATTATTATAATATTTTAATTACTATTCTTGGTATTTAAAATTAAATCTAAATTTTACCTTTTCTTCAGGAAAAAAAATTGTGTATTAGATGAAAATATTTTTTCGTGTTTAATACGATATAAGGTAATTTAGCGTGCATTTTTGTGTACATACAAGGACCTTATATTTAATCTCTCAAAAAAAAGTGTTAAGTATGAAAATTAAGTCCACCATTAAGGGGAAAACAGAGACGCCTGTCTGTTTTTACGACAAAGTAGTCATACGCAATGGCCACGAAGAAATATCGAAAAACTTAACTCGTATATTTCATTTAAGGAGCATTTTTCATCTCACTTAGGAATTAAAAGCTTAAAGTTTTCAACGATTCCGGGCAGTTACAGACACACCTCGCACCGTACCTGGATGGGAACGGTCTTAGGACTTATTTGAGATAAACTTATTTTAAAAATTTTGTAATATCTCAAAAAAGACGAAGATTTTTTTTTACGGCGCGAGGCGCTGGTCGATTTTATTTTATTTTTATTTTAATCTATTTTATAGAACCAACAGTTTACAATATGAATTTACAATAGATATAATTATATAAACAGGATAATTCTAATGATATTAATAACAATTAAGCACTACAAATTTAATAATAACACTCAATTATTATTATTACCAATATACACTTCCTCAAAAGAATTAGCAGATCAATGCGTAAATTGTAAATTATTTAAAAAAGCAAAATAAAATGCAACAAACGCATCATCAAGCTTTCAATTGGGAATAGTTCACCCATCCAGATACTTAACATATCAAATATATATAGGCTCTGAGAAGGTCTCTATACTACCTATCAACCCTACTGATTCCCGAATATATACGTTTAAAAAATCTTAAACGATTCTACATGTACCTATTCATTATTACTGTTTTTTGCATTTTTTACTATTAAGTTTTTCAATAAATCTAATATTTCTAAATAACGGATTAACGATTTTGGAATAATGCCAGTGGCTGAAATAATGAACGGTAATATTATTATTTTACGAGAATGCCAAAGTCTTTTAATCTCGTTACCTAAAGCGGTGTATTTTCTAATTTTTTCATCAAAAGTTTTTATAATATTACTAGAATTTGGAATAGCCACGTCGCAAATGTATGTTATTTTTTTACTTTTATCATGTATTATTTTATCGGGTCTGTTATGTTATTATTATTATTATTCATACAAACATTGATGACATTACAATAATAATTGAATCTGCAATGACCCACTATAGGCATAAAAACCTGTGCCGGGGCCAATGCATCTCGAGATAGTGACACGGTATTACTTGATGTCACAACGATGGAAATAAAAAAAAAACATTTACAAAAAAACATAGCATAAAAAAAATAAAGAATAAAAAAAAATAAAAATAATTTGGAGCAAAATAAAGTATGGGGTCGAAAGCTATGGGTGGAAAATCTCTCTCTGCGTAGAATCTGCCTGATACTAAGAGTCATTCCTTTATTTTAGTTTTAAAAAAATGACTATTTTCCATTTGCTTAATTTTTTGTCGAGCTTATTGAATGTTCTAGGAGCAATGACTCCATAACGTCTCTGTCCAAACGAGGTTTTCATTATAGGCACAGAGAAGTTCAGTTCATTTGCTTGCCTGGTGAAACGCGCTTGTTGGCTTATAGTATGCAGAGTTATATTCTTAAGATAGATTATAGGTATATTTATAAAAGAAACGGAAATTAAAATATTGAGAAAATAATAAAGGGTAAGAGTGTAAGTAAACAAGCCGATTTTTTGACAAAACCAGTGTTATTGTATGTCAATATAGTAACGTCTTTATTAGATTTAACCTTGTTCGAATCTCTATATCTACTTGTTTGCTAAAAATATGGGCACGTTATACACAGCAATGAAAGGCGAAATGAGGTTCTCGAGCGAGAGTAATTTTTCCTAAAATTACGAATATAAAGTAGTTTGAGGGAAACTTCATTTATCTAAATAACTGTCACATTTTTCATCCATAATTGATTTTCGTTGACAGCTATAACTCTTAGACTTTCATTTTCAGGAATTTTCGTAAGAGATGTTGCAGAGAATACTCGCATATTCATTATTGTTACGATGTCAAAACTGGAATTCTGAACTGATTTTACAAGATTATTTTACAACGTAATGTACTTTTTTCTCATTTATAATGTATACTTAATTGAAATTCTCCTCTAGGGAAATGAATTGCGCCAGGACTATAGCAACATGTAAGTGTATGTGAGTTAGTGTAACTGTAAAATGGCCGATACAATAACACGACTTAAAAGTAGGTCGTCCTCAACATTAAACTCTTGACTTTAAAGTTAGTTTTTTTTTAGATTAAGTTAGTTATTGTATGATATAGAAACCCACTGATGGTTAGTGGGATCATGTATGAATCAAATTATGTTGAAATACATGATATACATAGATAAAAAAAAAACTTTACAGGAGGATGTTCTTTTTCTTCTGTCAATAGGTTATTCATTGCTTAAAAGTTATTTTTTTTTACAAACGATATCATAGTAAGAGCTTTATTTTATTTTATTTATTTATTTTATTTTTATAGCAATCTTTTAATCTAATAAACCTAATCTAATAAACCTTTTCAATCTAGTGACACTTTAAAATTGTTATATTTTACTTATGTTCGACCCTATCTTGAATATGCTTCAGTTGTTTGGAACCCCCAGTATGTTACCTATATAGAAAGATTAGAAAAAGTCCAAAATAAATTTTTGAAACACCTTGATTATAAATGCCGTCTTGTCTTTGATGATAGAATCCTCTCCGCTCGTCATCATAAGATAACATCATTAGAAAATAGACGTACCATTGCAGACATGACATACCTACATAAAATTATTGATGGTGCCGTTGACTCTGAGTCTCTTGTTGGGAGTCTTCCAATTAATTGTCTCTTTCGTAGTACTAGAACAAATCTTACTTTTAGATTGCCTCTCTGCAGAACTAACTATGTCCAAAATTCATTCATCCAAAAGGAATGTAACATTTATAATGTTTTTTTTAAGAATGTTGATATTTTTAGACATACTAAAATAAAATATAAAAATGCCATCTCTGAGACCCTTAGAGGTTTATGGTAGCTGATTCCTGCTTTGTCCTTTTTGACTGCGAGTGCCACAACCTTCCGTTCTCTCTTTTTGTCCTTTTTATTCTGAATTTTGAGTACCTACTAAATTCTAAATAGATATTTGTTTTACACTGTGCAGCTTAAAAAGATAATGTAATATCAGCCGAGAACCTAGCACCATCTTGGTGCTAGGTTCTCGGCTCGAACGGACGTGCTTGCACTGACACACGAAGCGAGAATCTATCAACAAGGCCCTGAAGATGCCTGGTGTGATCCAGGCGAAACGTCGGTTGACGAAAGATCCTTCCAAGGATCTGATTTTGACGCGGGATAACCCCAAAGATAATAATAATTTCATATTTTCAAATACCCGTGAAAACCTTTCTAGTAACATATATATATATATATATATATATATATATTTATATATATATATATATATATATATATATATATATATATATATATATATATATATATATATATATATATATATATATATATATATATATATATATATATATATGTATTCTTTTGCATGTCGTTTTTGATGTTTGAATTTGTTTAATATTTTTATTGTAAAATTTTTTTTTCTTTAAAACCCTTTTTTATTTTTTTCTAGTAACTTATAAACTAAAAGGTCTACAAAGAGAATATGAAAATCTACCGGATGAGTTTTTTAATTATTATAATATTTTAATTACTATTCTTGGTATTTAAAATTAAATCTAAATTTTACCTTTTCTTCAGGAAAAAAAATTGTGTATTAGATGAAAATATTTTTTCGTGTTTAATACGATATAAGGTAATTTAGCGTGCATTTTTGTGTACATACAAGGACCTTATATTTAATCTCTCAAAAAAAAGTGTTAAGTATGAAAATTAAGTCCACCATTAAGGGGAAAACAGAGACGCCTGTCTGTTTTTACGACAAAGTAGTCATACGCAATGGCCACGAAGAAATATCGAAAAACTTAACTCGTATATTTCATTTAAGGAGCATTTTTCATCTCACTTAGGAATTAAAAGCTTAAAGTTTTCAACGATTCCGGGCAGTTACAGACACACCTCGCACCGTACCTGGATGGGAACGGTCTTAGGACTTATTTGAGATAAACTTATTTTAAAAATTTTGTAATATCTCAAAAAAGACGAAGATTTTTTTTTACGGCGCGAGGCGCTGGTCGATTTTATTTTATTTTTATTTTAATCTATTTTATAGAACCAACAGTTTACAATATGAATTTACAATAGATATAATTATATAAACAGGATAATTCTAATGATATTAATAACAATTAAGCACTACAAATTTAATAATAACACTCAATTATTATTATTACCAATATACACTTCCTCAAAAGAATTAGCAGATCAATGCGTAAATTGTAAATTATTTAAAAAAGCAAAATAAAATGCAACAAACTCATCATCAAGCTTTCAATTGGGAATAGTTCACCCATCCAGATACTTAACATATCAAATATATATAGGCTCTGAGAAGGTCTCTATACTACCTATCAACCCTACTGATTCCCGAATATATACGTTTAAAAAATCTTAAACGATTCTACATGTACCTATTCATTATTACTGTTTTTTGCATTTTTTACTATTAAGTTTTTCAATAAATCTAATATTTCTAAATAACGGATTAACGATTTTGGAATAATGCCAGTGGCTGAAATAATGAACGGTAATATTATTATTTTACGAGAATGCCAAAGTCTTTTAATCTCGTTACCTAAAGCGGTGTATTTTCTAATTTTTTCATCAAAAGTTTTTATAATATTACTAGAATTTGGAATAGCCACGTCGCAAATGTATGTTATTTTTTTACTTTTATCATGTATTATTTTATCGGGTCTGTTATGTTATTATTATTATTATTCATACAAACATTGATGACATTACAATAATAATTGAATCTGCAATGACCCACTATAGGCATAAAAACCTGTGCCGGGGCCAATGCATCTCGAGATAGTGACACGGTATTACTTGATGTCACAACGATGGAAATAAAAAAAAAACATTTACAAAAAAACATAGCATAAAAAAAATAAAGAATAAAAAAAAATAAAAATAATTTGGAGCAAAATAAAGTATGGGGTCGAAAGCTATGGGTGGAAAATCTCTCTCTGCGTAGAATCTGCCTGATACTAAGAGTCATTCCTTTATTTTAGTTTTAAAAAAATGACTATTTTCCATTTGCTTAATTTTTTGTCGAGCTTATTGAATGTTCTAGGAGCAATGACTCCATAACGTCTCTGTCCAAACGAGGTTTTCATTATAGGCACAGAGAAGTTCAGTTCATTTGCTTGCCTGGTGAAACGCGCTTGTTGGCTTATAGTATGCAGAGTTATATTCTTAAGATAGATTATAGGTATATTTATAAAAGAAACGGAAATTAAAATATTGAGAAAATAATAAAGGGTAAGAGTGTAAGTAAACAAGCCGATTTTTTGACAAAACCAGTGTTATTGTATGTCAATATAGTAACGTCTTTATTAGATTTAACCTTGTTCGAATCTCTATATCTACTTGTTTGCTAAAAATATGGGCACGTTATACACAGCAATGAAAGGCGAATGAGGTTCTCGAGCGAGAGTAATTTTTCCTAAAATTACGAATATAAAGTAGTTTGAGGGAAACTTCATTTATCTAAATAACTGTCACATTTTTCATCCATAATTGATTTTCGTTGACAGCTATAACTCTTAGACTTTCATTTTCAGGAATTTTCGTAAGAGATGTTGCAGAGAATACTCGCATATTCATTATTGTTACGATGTCAAAACTGGAATTCTGAACTGATTTTACAAGATTATTTTACAACGTAATGTACTTTTTTCTCATTTATAATGTATACTTAATTGAAATTCTCCTCTAGGGAAATGAATTGCGCCAGGACTATAGCAACATGTAAGTGTATGTGAGTTAGTGTAACTGTAAAATGGCCGATACAATAACACGACTTAAAAGTAGGTCGTCCTCAACATTAAACTCTTGACTTTAAAGTTAGTTTTTTTTTAGATTAAGTTAGTTATTGTATGATATAGAAACCCACTGATGGTTAGTGGGATCATGTATGAATCAAATTATGTTGAAATACATGATATACATAGATAAAAAAAAAACTTTACAGGAGGATGTTCTTTTTCTTCTGTCAATAGGTTATTCATTGCTTAAAAGTTATTTTTTTTTACAAACGATATCATAGTAAGAGCTTTATTTTATTTTATTTATTTATTTTATTTTTATAGCAATCTTTTAATCTAATAAACCTAATCTAATAAACCTTTTCAATCTAGTGACACTTTAAAATTGTTATATTTTACTTATGTTCGACCCTATCTTGAATATGCTTCAGTTGTTTGGAACCCCCAGTATGTTACCTATATAGAAAGATTAGAAAAAGTCCAAAATAAATTTTTGAAACACCTTGATTATAAATGCCGTCTTGTCTTTGATGATAGAATCCTCTCCGCTCGTCATCATAAGATAACATCATTAGAAAATAGACGTACCATTGCAGACATGACATACCTACATAAAATTATTGATGGTGCCGTTGACTCTGAGTCTCTTGTTGGGAGTCTTCCAATTAATTGTCTCTTTCGTAGTACTAGAACAAATCTTACTTTTAGATTGCCTCTCTGCAGAACTAACTATGTCCAAAATTCATTCATCCAAAAGGAATGTAACATTTATAATGTTTTTTTTAAGAATGTTGATATTTTTAGACATACTAAAATAAAATATAAAAATGCCATCTCTGAGACCCTTAGAGGTTTATGGTAGCTGATTCCTGCTTTGTCCTTTTTGACTGCGAGTGCCACAACCTTCCGTTCTCTCTTTTTGTCCTTTTTATTCTGAATTTTGAGTACCTACTAAATTCTAAATAGATATTTGTTTTACACTGTGCAGCTTAAAAAGATAATGTAATATCCGAAAACAAAATTGGTCTATGATATACTGTTAAAATTGAATTTGTTGTAATATTTGTTTGTATGAATGTATGTTTGTTAGGTTAAATGAAAAAAAAAATAAAGAAAAAATAGCAAACATAGAAACTCAAAATTAATTTACAACTACACAATCAAGATTACTTAAAAATGATTTTACGAAAAAAAATACATATATGTTTGTGTACAAATAGATAAAAGAAAAACTAAATAATGATACAAAAAATATTATTAATATTAATTAAGCAAATAAATAGATGTATACAAGGTAGGATGTTTAACAGGACAATGTATAGGAATTTGATAACTAGGAAAAGAAAATCAATCATTGAGAAAGCCTCAAAATATTCATTAAAATGTCCGTATTCTTTGATTAAAATCGTAGATTTGGTTGCATAGACAGCGATGGATTTACTAAGTAAATATAAAAACTACTGTTTGGAAATAAAACAGATGAATAGCTTATGTTTTTGATATAAATCTTCGTATATAATTGCAATACAGCATAATATGATGTATATATTATAATGGTAATAATATTAATGGGTATTTTAAATCAAACAAATGATTTGGTCTACATATATATTTTTTCCTGAATCCAGGACGACCGTTTCAGCTTATTAGGCCCTTAGACCAGTTGATAAGGGCCTAATAAGTTGAAACGGTCGTCCTGGATTCAGGTTAAAATATATATGTAGACCAAATCATTTGTTTGATTTAAAATACCCATTATTATGGAATTCTACATATTCAACACCGTCAGTATTGACAAAATTAAAAAAAAGGTAATAATATTATATTATAATGGTCTGGACAGATTTCTTAGTGTTGTCAGATGGAAACATTGCTAATTCGACATTAGCGCCACCTATTATAATTTGTAGTTATAAATCATGTTTTTTATTTTCTTTTTATTATATTAATGTTTAAAATTCCATTTTGTGAATATAATCCATTCTGGGACTCACACAAATACACACGAAAAATTTCATCAAAATCGGTTCAGCCGTTTAGGAGGAGTTCAGTGACATACACTCGTACAGAAGAATTATTTTTATTTTATTTTATGTAGCCTCTCGGGCAACTAACAGGTTAAATAATTATTTATCAAATGTCAAATAATTATTTAAAGGTTTAACAGGTCAAATAATTATTTAACTATGACAAATAATTATTTAACACGCACCCAATAACAAGTTGCCACATTCTGGAGACTTACGATATAAATCGTCTCACAGATCCAGACTGAAAACACAATTAAAAACTGTGTCTCCAACGGGAATCGAACCCGGGACCTTTGGATCAGCAGTCAAATACCTAACCAACTGAGCCACGAAGGTCGACAATTATATATATATATATAAAGATTATTATTTAGATATGTAACTCCTGTATAGCATTTTATTGTAACTATATCTCAAAAGTATAACTCTTTGCATAACACCAGGCGTAATTTTTTTTTACATGTTTTTTTTTATATTTATTATATCCACTGTCACAATTTTTCAACCGAAATGTGAATCTTAACCATCCTGAATCTCCAGATATAATCCAAATTCTCTCAAAGATTCACAAAAAATCTTCAAAATGGTCCATCGCTTTAGGAGTACAGTGACATACACACGCACAGAAGAATTGTACATTGTCAATATGAGACACATTTATATTTATATTTCTTTCTTTATCTTTATGGAATACAAAACAAATATAAGTAAATATATTCAATTTTGTACATCAAAGAAAATAACTTGCAGTGCAGTTGTATTTAAATTCGTTTATATAGCGTCCCCTCTGTTTTTGAAAGAGTTCACAAACTCCGGATTACATTCGTGGAGTGGAGGGGCTCTTGATTTCTCAACTTTAAGAAAAGTCCCCACATAAATTTAAAAAGCTTTTAGGGACTCCACCGCCAGAAAAATACGCCTAAGTGTTCTCGAAATGTTATTATGTAAATGTCATCGCCGAGAATATTAGAAAAAATGTTAAAGTTTTAATCATTATACTTGCCAAATGCCGATGTGTGAGTGAATTCTGAGGTATGTACATTTCGTCCAGATGTTCTCAACAATTTTTTTGCGTGCGAATTCTCCTCACTTGGCATTTTTGAACCAGACGTACCATTATTTATTATTTATTTATTATTATTTATTTATTTTCATTAATAATTAAGTTACAAAACACATTAACATTATAGTGTCCCCCGTTAGGTAGGCGAGTACATACCCGTGTTGGGGGTCTATGGCCCGGTATTACAGTCGGCCCTCAACTCATTGAGTTTGTTAAACTCAAGATTAATGTTAAGGGGAGATTTAATGCATTTCCGTATTACGGTGCAATATGACATGCCAGTTACTAAATCTTCAATAATAGAAATATTTTACTTTTTCTGTGGTTATTATCTGTCAAATTTTAAATAACCTCAAATAATACGGACTACAAAACGCGACGCTACCACTTGAAATACTATTGTTTTACTATCCAACATGGTAAATTTAATTTTTTTCACCAAAATAATGCTTTTTAATGCCCATGTTCGTTTCAATATGGCTGTCAGTTTATTTTGTTGTGTGGCGCCACCGTCGATACAACTAAGGCCTCTTGTGATAGAAACTGAAACTACACTCGTTGCCTAACGCCTCTAGTGATAGAAACTACACGCGTTGCCTAGCAAATGACAGTTGACTCGCCGTTAAGTACTTAATCCGCCAGAAACGTTGAGTTAAATATTTGTCGTTTTAGTGACGTATTTGAGGGAAGATTAGGCCTAAACGGACACTGTAATACGCTATATTTTTGTAAAGCTTGAGTAAAAAAACTCAGACTGTAATACCGAGCCTATATTACATTATAGTTTACAATACTTTATCATGTTACACTATATTATATTCCAACATATTATTCTGCATAACATTATATTACATCTTATCATATTACATTATATCACACCATATTACATCATATTCCAATACAGTATACTTATTATATTACATACTTTCATATACATTACATTACATCATATTATGTAACGTTACGTTACGTTTTCTTTTAGCTGTGAGGCACCGGCTTAGAATAGTGCATGCATTCTTTTAAATCATTGTTTACGAATGTCCCGTAAGAGCCGGGTAATCGAAAATACAACAGGCAACAATAACATCTCACATAGTTCAGCAATGAGGTTCACCACCTATTCTGAATGTAGTGCCTTTTTTGGTGAAACGAGACTGGTGTGTGAGTATACATATATGTGTTGTTCTCCCTTTTATTAGGCAACGCACACCCGCACACCTTTCGCTGGTTACCCCACATTGTGGGATATGCCGTGATTGTAAGAATGAACGAATTAATATTACGTTATCTCTTTTTTCTTTTAATTAATCATAAATATGTATTTATTTATTTATTTATTATTGCTTCTCGGGCAACTAACAGGTACTATGTCAAATATTAATTTAACCCGCACCCAATAACAAGTTGCCACATTCTGGAGACTTACGATATTAATCGTCTCACAGATCCAGACTGAAAACACAATCAAAAGTGTGTCTCCACCGGGAATCGAAACCGGGACCTTTGGCTCAGCAGTCAGATATCTAACCAACTGAGCACGAAGGCCGACAAGTGTTTCTGAATTATCACATTCAACATATTCTGATCCACTAGATGCTTCACATAGTATTAACATTTCAACATCATGTATTATTGTAGAACTCCTACACTCCTACATCAATGCTGTTTATGACAAATCTGAATAAAATAAATAAATTCAATAACATAGAAGCACAAAACTACATACATAAAATAAATCGATGTAAGTATTGTGTGCTTATCGTACCAATCAGTGATGTTCTTGTATGTATGTACAAATGCATATATTTTTCTCTTGCATGTGTAACTAAAACATTTGAAAATAATAGACATGTAACGTATCTATTATCTGACAAAACCTCTTAAAAGGGGAAAAGTGACGCAAGTTCCTGTGTATACATGCTTACAAAATAACTGATATAGGTAATTGGATGTGACGCTCGTCGCTTGTAAGAATGCAAAAAAATGACTCTAATTAAATTTCATGGCTCATACGAAAATGTCTCAAAATGCTCGTAGTGCAACACAAAAAAAAATCACTTTCAAAAAATCAATTTTTCACTTTTTTCCCTTTTGTTCTATGACAAAATCATTAATTCAGGAAAAAGGAGAAAAAGTTTGTGTATATATATGTTCCGCAAGTTTTTCGTAGGGACGGTATTTTAGTATAGGTAAAATTTTCACTACAATATTTGTATGGGAATTTTAGTAGGTATAGGTATTTGAGTACAGGTGAAAGGTGGTTGGGACTTGCGTCACGGGCCCTTACTGACGTGGGCCATGATTTAAACAAATAGACGGGTTACTAGTCTTTAAATTCGGTAAATAAAAAAAAAACGCACATACCTACCTCACTTACCGCACTTTTGTTACACGCAAGACGTATTTTCGTAGTCAAAATGTCATCTTGTGTGATGAAAACATGTAAAAATTACACTGGAACTGTAAAGTACCGATCAGATATATCATTTCATGCTGCATATTTATGCGATAGCTAATATATCTATATGCAATTTTCGATAGTTATTTTTATTTTGAGTTAATGACAGATTAGTCAAATCACTCAAATCATATTCGTTTGAAGGTATCTAGAGAAATTCTGTTGTTGCATTCGCTTTTTCACACAGCTCTAACTCTTTCACAATCATTATTTGGTGTGAGAGATAGTAATAATGTGATCGTACTGAAGTAAAAGAGAAAATATGCATGCAGTGTGTGTCTATTATTGCACTTTCTCTTTCACACATAATGTTTTTTGTCGCATGTGCTCTTTCTTGGCGATATTGTATGAATTCGTTACCGTGGTACTAATTTTAATTTGCGTTTTGTTCTCATATAACGTGTCTATAAATTAAATGTCATTGGTCAAATTCCCTTTTCGTGCCCCGTCTACATCGAAATTGTATGGCAAATTTATACCCTATAATTACGCATTGCTTGCGCTTTGTACACGAAAAAAAATGAATGCTAATTGTCATTTTTTTACATTATACACTAGTCAATTTATTTACAAAAAATGACAATTGATATATCTTGTTTATGAACTTGAATATTGGCAAATGTAAATTTTATTCATTTAGACACTGTACACGAACCAGCTTATTGGCAAAACGAAATGTCTGTGTCTGCCCAAATAAGTTAATTGTCATATAAAACTTTTTTATTTACTCATACCTACTTTGAGCCAGAAAGTTTCGTTCAGAACTAGTCTGTAGTATGAAACTCACAAAATTGATATAACGAAGAGCATTTCAAACAAAATTAAAAATTCTTATAGTATGACATTATGAAATACTAGCGGACCCAACAGTCGTGGTCCTGCCCGAACTCTGGCTTGCCTGGTAGGTATTAGCCGGTTCAGCAAACATAAAAATCGGTCCAGCTGTTTAAGAGTTCAGTGACATACACACGTATAGAAGAATTATTCATGAGTATATAAAGATATTAACGAAACTCCTGTATTGCATTTAATTGCATATCTCAAAAGTCAATTTGTTTGCGTAGTACCTACTAGGCGTATTTTTTTTTTTGACAAGTTTTTGTATGTATATTTTATTTATTTTCACTGTTATAATTTTTACTCCTCACTTACCCAAAGTGGGGAAAAGGGTAAAGTGGGGAATATATCTAATACTCGCTTAGACCCCATTAGATTTTGAAGGATATCCGATCGGTGCTTCTCATTTTTTTAACAATAAAATATTTCAAAGTGCTCAGAAAACTTAAAATTTGATATTTTTTTTAAATTGGTAAAAAGGCACATCACTTTCATCAACTCATTTCATGTAAATTGTCGGCCATCGTGGCTCAATTGGTTAGGTATCTGACTGCTGATCCAAAGGTCCCGGGTTCGATTCCCGGTGGAGACACAGTTTTTAATTGTGTTTTCAATATGGATCTGTGAGACGATTAGTATCGTAAGTCTCCAGAATGTGGCAACTTGTTATTGGGTGCCTGTTAAATTAATTTTTTACATAGTACCTATTAGTTCTGTTGCCCGAGAAGTAATTTAATTTTTTTTTAAATACTGAATATTTTACATACAAAATTTACAAAATACTTTATAGAATTACTTGTTAAATGAGGAGTTTAGCGTTGGCAACAACCCACACTTTTATTCTAATTGTGATTCTAAACCATTCAGGGACTCACTCAAATACACACAAAAAATTTCATCGAAATCGGTCCAGATGTTTAAGTGGAGATCAGTGACATACCTACATATATAAATATATATATATATATATATATATATATATATATATATATATATATATATATATATATATATATATATATATATATATATATATATATATATATATATATATATATATATATATATATATATATATATATATATATATATATATATATATATATATATATATATATATATATATATATATATATATATATATATATATATATATATATATATATATATATATATATATATATATATATACTATATATATATATATATATATATATATATATATATATATATATATATATATATATATATATATATATATATATATATATATATATATATATATATATATATATATATATATATATATATATATATATATATATATACATAGAATTTACAGGGAAGCTATAGAAATATATAAGAGAAGGGATATAATGAACAATCGGGACGACGGAGTTCGTTTGCCTAGTACCTGGAAGAACATTTTATATGACAAACAATACAATAATAATATTAATAATACCATAGCGAAAATAACCCCAAAACACAACAATAATAATATTAATGTCACAACTAAAATTAACAATAAATCACAACACAAAAATAATGATAAAATATTATTACCAACGAACACGACAGCAGGTGGGCGTGTCACAAGGAGCCAATCACGTCGCGCTAACAATATTTGACATAAGCGGCCATCTTGTACGATACGAGTCACTTGACGGTGAGCTTTCAGTGTGAGTAGACGTGTGTCGCGCGCGTGCTTTTCGTTAAGTCCTTGAAAATGCCTGGTGATATTCAGGCGAAACGTCGGAAGACAAATGGTCTTAGTCAAGACCTACTGACACGGGAAAACCGATATATATATATATATATATATATATATATATATATATATATATATATATATATATATATATATATATATATATATATATATATATATATATATATATATATATATATATATATATATATATATATATATATATATATATATATATATATATATATATATATATATATATATATATATATATATATATATATATATATATATATATATATATATATATATATATATATATATATATATATATATATATATATATATATATATATATATATATATATATATATATATATATATATATATATATATATATATATATATATATATATATATATATATATATATATATATATATATATATATATATATATATATATATATATATATATATATATATATATATATATATATATATATATATATATATATATATATATATATATATATATATATATATATATATATATATGTTTGATATCGAATGATGGACAAATCAAAATACCTTTGATTCCCGCCAAAATCCTTCCACAACTGTTTCCTTCCCCCTAGCGGTCAAAATCGAAAGGAGGAACACTCGCAAAAACGTCGTCTCGATACATCAGTCAAATTCGTCGCTCGAATAACATCGTCTCGTTTCGTCGCTTTATTCAAATCATCATCGTTTTATATAAATCAGTCAAATTCGTCGCTCGAATAATATCGTCTCGTTTCGTCGCTTTATTCAAATCATCATCGTTTTATATACATTCAAATTCGTCGCTTGAATAAAATCGTATCGTTTCGTCGATCTATACATGTCATCATCGTTTTATAATAAACATCATCATCATCGTATGTGTTATTGTGTTATCGTGTTGTACTTTTGTTTTGTTATATGTGAGAGAAGAGGACTCGAGGAGTATCGTAACAAGAGAACGAGATCAAAGGTTAGTACCGCTCCTTGGTCATATCCCATCCAACACACACTACAGGTAAAAAATTCAATTCATAAATTTCGATATACAGTCCATTATTTATTTAGCCCGATGTGCAATCGGCGCTAACATTTTGATCCATACGATCCGGATTTTTGAACTTTTTTTGTCTTACAAATCGCATTTTTAAATCTTTTTGTCTTAAAAATTGCATTTTAACATTGGTTATTCGTCAGATATATTGTATTTTTGGCATTCTGTCATAAAATATTCATTATCAACCGTAATTATTTAATTTTGCATTATTTCAACATTGAATTGGTTACTTGTATTGTGTGTAAAATACCTATTTCTCTCCAAATTTGCCATCATTCGATCGATATTGTTCAATCAAAACAAGTCGGTATTTTGTAAATTTTCGTTGTAACATTTTAACATAAATTCATAGGATTGTTCGTACTTCAGTCGATTTCGTACAGTCGTAAATTTGCGAACATTTCGTCTGTCAGTTGAGTCAGCTGTTTGATAGCTCGCGGCCATTTTGTTTTATTGTTTACATTTTTCCGATGACAGTTGACATTTCGGTATAGTTTATTCGATTTGAAATAATAAAACATCGCATTTAATTATAAATTAAATATATTTACATTCTATTTTACAATGGCTAACATTAGATACAGATTAGCACGTTTAGACCTGCAAACTGTTTTTAATTGTGCACTTAAAGCGCAGACATCTGATGAATTGGATGACAGGTTAACATTGCAATCGAGATTCAAGGAAATTGAATCAATTAAAGACAATTTTGTGCAAAACCATATCGCGTTAGAGTCTTCTAAGAAAGATGATGTTGATTTGAAAACTCATCAGGAAAATTATGTTGAATTTATGGAAACTTTTCATAAAATTAATGTCATTTATTCGAAGATTTTTCCTATAGTAGAACCGAATATGCCTAGCGAATATGCACCATATAATCGAAATGTTTGTTTACCCAAACTCAATTTGGTATCATTTTCGGGAAAATATACAGAGTGGATGAACTTTATAAGTACATTCAATTCATTAATTCACAGTGATAAAAGTTTACAACGTGTACAAAAATTTCATTATCTGCTGAGTACTTTGACAGGTGAAGCATTAAATGTAGTAAGGCATCTACCTATTTCTGAAGATAATTATTTAATTGCATATCAACTTTTACAAAAAAGATTCGAAAACAAAAGACTCATAGCAGACATTCACATGGAAAACATTCTATCGTGTTCATTAAAATCTCGTAATGAATTAAGTGCGTTTATAGGCACCATCAAAGAAAATATATTGGCATTACAGGCATTAAAATTTCCAACAAAGGAATGGTCATTTATTTTACTACACATCATACTTCGCAAATTACCTATCGATATTAGAACAATTTTTGAAACCTCTCATCATCGAGAGGAGATCCCATCATTTGAACAATTAATAGATTTTCTGGAAATACAATGTCGGGCTAAAGAAAACGCTTGTCATATTGCTAGTGAAAATATCAATAAACATTCAAAACCCAAATCGTACAATTCGTTCTTGTCCAATACGGACAATAATATACAGCGTGTGAAATGTGTCGTATGTAATGAATTGCATTCATTATTTCAATGTTCTAAATTTCTTTCTATGTCACCTAAAGAAAGATACTATGTCGTCAAGGAGAATCGTATTTGTTTGAATTGCTTGTCCAAATCTCATTTGTTGAAAAATTGTTCATCTCGCTCTTGTAAATTATGTTCATCAAAACATCACACATTGCTTCATTTTACATCAACTAATAAAATAGTGAATCCATCGTCAAATGATAACGCACCTAACCACGATGTCGTTGTCAATTCAGATTCTGTTTTCTCGGCTAAGGCAGCGATCGTAGACAGAATGGTGTATACCAATCATAGTAATTGTAGTATTTTGCTATCGACAGCTATTGCAGAAGTCAGGGATAAGACAGGGAGATATCAGAAGGTTCGTGTACTTTTGGATAGCGCGAGTCAAGCGAATTTTATTTCGGAAAATTGCGCCACTCGCTTAGGATTTAAATATGTTAAAAAAAACATTCCAATTCGTGGTATCTGTCAGATGCAATCAATGGCCAACAAAGGTGTAGTCGAAGGCCAGGTGCGAGCAGTTGGTTCACGTGAACCACTGTTTGATATAGAAATGATAGTTTTATCGAATATTTGCAGTAACATGCCTAGTCAAAACATCAATTTTAGTCATTGGGAACATGTTGAAAATTTAAAATTAGCGGATCCAGAATTTTATGCCCCTGGACCCGTGGATATATTACTTGGAGCCGCCGTTTTTCCTTTGTTATTGAAGTCAGGAAAAATAGTTGGAGAGAAAAATGAGCCTACAGCCTTAAATACAGCATTCGGTTGGATTTTAATGGGAAATATAGATGTAAATTCGTCCAAGGTTCTTAATATATTTTTTACATCATCGGAACGTAGCATTGAGAACTCGCTCAGTCGTTTTTGGGAAATAGAAGAGCCTCCACAGATCGTATACCCATTACAATCGCCAAATGATATTCGCTGCGAAGAAATCTTTCAGAAAGAACATCGTCGTGATAGCTCTGGAAGATATATTGTGCCGTTACCGCTCGTAGAAAATGCTCAGGAATTAGGTTCAACACATGACATTGCACTATCTCGTCTTCATCATCTAGAACGTAGATTAGCTCGTAATCCCAAACTTAAGGAATTGTACGTACAATTTATGAGAGAATACGAAGCTTTGGGTCACATGACAGAATCAACCTCTATAGACATGAAGTCAGTCAAATATTTCATCCCTCATCATTGCGTATTTAAGGAACATAGCTCATCAACAAAACTTCGTGTAGTGTTTGACGCAAGTTCTCGTTCTTCGTCTCAAGTATCCTTAAATGACATACTTCTGTGCGGACCAAAGTTGCAAACAAATATCGTAGATCTGATGTGCAGATTCCGAATTCATCCTATAGTTTTCACTGCAGATATTTGCAAAATGTTTAGGCAAATATTGATTCTTCCAAAATATACATCATGTCAACATATATTGTGGCGGGAGAGTATCGATCTGCCTGTCAAGCAATATACTTTGGAAACTGTTACATATGGCACAGCATCTGCTCCTTATTTAGCACAGCGTTCACTCCGACAACTCGCCCAGGATGAAGGTGTCAAATATCCCGAAGCAGCTATCATTTTAAATGAAAACACATATATCGATGACATTCTGGCTGGCGCAGATACCATTACGCATGCTCAAAAGTTGCAACAGGACTTAAGGAATTTGGTATGTCTTGGAGGCTTTACGTTACGTAAATGGTACAGTAATTGTGTCGAGGTTTTGTCTGATATTCCTGTTGAAGATCGCGAAACACCAATTTCTCTTGATTTTGACCAAAGTCAAACAATTAAGGTATTAGGTATTTATTGGGATGCTGCGAACGATTCATTTTCATATTATTTCACCAAGATGGAAAACAAATATACCAAAAGATCTATATTGTCCAATATTTCGAAAATATATGATCCTATCGGATTTTTGAGTCCAGTTCTGCTTTTCGTAAAATGTTTGTTGCAAGAGTTATGGAAACTCAAACTCGCGTGGGACGATGAAGTGCCTAATTACATTCAGAAACAATGGAGATTGGTCCTAGAATCTTTATCTCTGTTGTCAAACATTAAAATTCCTCGTTTTTTCGGAATTACTAAACCTATGGAGTACCAACTTGTAGGTTTTTGTGATGGATCTGAAAAAGGATATGGTGGTGTTGTCTATCTTCGTTCGATTGATTCTGATTCAAATACAATAGTTCGTTTGTTAATAGCTAAATCGAGAGTAGCGCCGGTAAAACCTCTTTCAATTCCTCGCCTCGAGCTTTGTGGTGCGCTCTTATTATCTAACATTTTGAAATATTTACTTAACACTTTAGGTAATAAAATTTATATTCAAAAAATATTCGCCTTTACTGATTCAACAATCGTACTCGTAATCGTAGTAATCGTAATCGTAGCGTGGCTGAATACACCTCCATATATGCTAAAAACATTTGTATGTTATCATGTTACTAAAATCATAGAAACACTCATGAACAGATTGTCACGCTGGCAACTTTTGAAAAAACTGACACAACACTTCTGGAATCGTTGGCGAAGGGAGTACCTTCACACCCTTCAACAACGCAGTAAATGGACATCTAGTTCAGCCAATTTGAGCATTGGTGATTTAGTGCTCATTGAAGATTCGCAATCGCCACCTATGCAATGGCCACTAGGACGTATTACAGAATGTTTTCCATGTTCTGATAATATCCTTCGTGTCATGAATGTTCGCACCTCGAAAGGCATTCTCAAGCGTCCTACTATCGTTAAACTATACAAATCGCCTGTATAGACATACATATACATATTCTCTCGTGTTGTTTCGTTTATGTTCATTTATTCATTCACTTTCGTTAATCGTACATACATCATTCATCATCGTTATCTATTTTGTTGTATGGTGCATGTTATAGCTTGGGTATATTCTATATCGTTGGAGATAATACCTTCTCATCCAGTATTGCTTGTGTTGATTGCGGTTCATACAATGTCATTCATTTTTTCATTTATTTCTTATTGTCGTGAGTCAACTTTCATTTATCGTTGTTTTGAGGAAAGCCTATATTTCCTCAAGGCTGGGAGGATGTTTGATATCGAATGATGGACAAATCAAAATACCTTTGATTCCCGCCAAAATCCTTCCACAACTGTTTCCTTCCCCCTAGCGGTCAAAATCGAAAGGAGGAACACTCGCAAAAACGTCGTCTCGATACATCAGTCAAATTCGTCGCTCGAATAACATCGTCTCGTTTCGTCGCTTTATTCAAATCATCATCGTTTTATATAAATCAGTCAAATTCGTCGCTCGAATAATATCGTCTCGTTTCGTCGCTTTATTCAAATCATCATCGTTTTATATACATTCAAATTCGTCGCTTGAATAAAATCGTATCGTTTCGTCGATCTATACATGTCATCATCGTTTTATAATAAACATCATCATCATCGTATGTGTTATTGTGTTATCGTGTTGTACTTTTGTTTTGTTATATGTGAGAGAAGAGGACTCGAGGAGTATCGTAACAAGAGAACGAGATCAAAGGTTAGTACCGCTCCTTGGTCATATCCCATCCAACACACACTACAGGTAAAAAATTCAATTCATAAATTTCGATATACAGTCCATTATTTATTTAGCCCGATGTGCAATCGGCGCTAACAATATATATATATATATATATATATATATATATATATATATATATATATATATATATATATATATATATATATATATATATATATATATATATATATATATATATATATATATATATATATATATATATATATATATATATATATATATATATATATATATATATATATATATATATATATATATATATATATATATATATATATATATATATATATATATATATATATATATATATATATATATATATATATATATATATACATATATTTATGTTAAATCCAACTTAGCAGTTGTTGCAGCAGTGGTGAAATCTACCATAACAGATCACTATAGCACTATCTGTGGCCTTGTTAAGAAAGAAAACACACACGCTAAAGACAAAACTCCAAGTAAATCAATAAAATTTACAAATGTCAATAAACTAATGGATGCTCTTACAAAAACAGATTGGTCAGACGTATTAAATGAAACATGCACAAACTCTGCACTGAAAATTTTTATGTTGATCTTAGAAAAACATTTGTTAGAAAGTACAGAAATTAAAGCTAAAAAGCCCAAGTTATTACCTATTAAACCATGGATGAATGAATCTATTCTAAGTTGTGTCAGAAAAAGAGATATATTACATCTAGAGGTTAAAAAATATCCTCATAATAAATCTTTCTATCAATATTATATTAAATACAGAAATATATGTAATAAAATCATAAAACACCATAAAGAAAAATATTACAAATCAATTTTACAAAAAGATCATTCTTCAAAAACTGCCTGGAAGATAGTGAAAGAACTAAATAATGTAAATGACTCAAACAAAACAACTATTAAATCAATTGCTATAAGCGATTCTCTGATTCATGGAGATAAACCAATTGCTGACTGTATGAATGAACATTTTGCAGGTATAGGTAATAAACTAGCTACTGAATTATTCTCTAAATCACAGAAAACTGAACAAGAGATTCTTAAAAATTATGAACGGAAAAAATATACGCACGCAAAGTTTAAATTAATGAATATAACCAAAGATGACACCATTAAGTATATTGAAGATATTCGTACAGATAATTCTAAGGGATACGATAAAATACAAGCCAAAATAATAAAATCAGTAAAAAATCAAATCGCTGAACCATTAACTCATATTCTAAATTGTAGCTTATCACATGGTGAGTTTCCTGAGGCGTTCAAATGTGCTAGGGTAATCCCACTTTATAAAGGAGGTGACCATAAAAATCCCAACAACTATAGGCCAATATCCATTTTGAGTGTTTTATCAAAAATATTTGAAAAATGTGTCAGCCTTCAACTTACAAAACATCTAGAAACGCTCAATATTCTTGCAGAAAATCAATATGGCTTTAGAAAAAATAAGGGTACGGACGAAGCTCTTCTGTCAATAATCAAAGATATTGCTAGTAACATTGATAGAAATAGAAAAACCATAGCAATATTTTTAGACTTAGCCAAAGCTTTTGACACGGTTTCTCATAAACTTTTATTAAAAAAGTTAGAAAACGTGGGAATTCATGGAACAGAATTAAAATTCTTCAAAGAATATATTGAAAAACGATCCCAGTTTGTACAAATTGGAACCACAACCAGTGACATAAAGCAAATAAATTATGGCGTTCCTCAAGGTAGTACCCTTGGACCACTTTTATTTTTAATTTACATAAATGATCTCTGTTTTCTTAAAATTGGAGGAAAAATTATTACTTTTGCAGATGACACTGCACTACTTTTCAATAGTGACACATGGGAAAAAGCGTACGTATTGGCAGAAAAGGGAGTCAATATAGTTAAATCATGGCTAGATAACAGTGTCTTATCTCTTAATATAAAAAAAACTAAATTTATGACCTTCAGTATTGACACACGAGGACAACCTTTGGATCAACATTCTATTACAGTTCACAATTGCTACAAAAATTTCTGTCAATGTACCCCCCTGGAAAAATGTAACGAGATCAAGTATCTAGGAGTTGTTGTTGACAATAACTTAAATTGGAAAAAGCATATTGAGGAATGTTCCATAAAAATTCGAAAACTAATCTATCTATTTTTACGTATTCGCAATGTTTTTAAAATAGATGACCTTAAGTTCATCTATTATGCAGTTGCTCAATCTATACTATGTTATGGCATCATTGTTTGGGGAGGAACGTATAAAACCGCACTAAGTCCCATTGAAATAGCCCAGAAGAGTATCATTCGAGTTATTAATAAAAAACCTTTTAGATATCCGTCTAATTCATCATTTTTTGAATTTGAAGTTTTAGATATTCGTCAGCTATACCTCAAGAAATTAATCATTTACTCACATAAGCTCAATATAACACAATATACTCGAGTTGAAAATTCCTACAATATTAGACACAGACTTTTACCCATCCCCAGAGCTCATACCACGTTTGCTCAAAAACATTTTGATTTTATTTTGCCTCGTATTTTAAACATATTTACAAAAGAATTGATTGGTTCTGAGATATATAATATAAAATCACTAAGTGCTATGAAAAATAAACTATCTTCTTGGATTCTCAACAAAGGTAGAATGAACATTGAAGATATATTTTTTAAAATTATGAAATGATTATAAAACCGTGATGTTATAGCTTATATTATAATTTGTATTTTTGATTTTTTTTATATGTTATAATTATATATTAGACATAAATGGGTTACATAAGTAAAGACTGTGTCAGTTAAAATGAATTGTAAAGCTATTCCGACACAAGCACTGCTTAGTGGAATAGTTCTTATCCACTGGATGTTGGTACTGATAGATTGTATTCATTTTGTCAGTGCCAACATGTTATACTAAATTGTCAATTTTTAAAAAAAAATTTTATGTTCTATGTTTCACTGTCGTATTGTTGTAATTTTTTATGTATGGTTATTGTGGATTTAAATAAATAAATAAATAAATAAAATAAATATATATATATATATATATATATATATATATATATATATATATATATATATATATATATATATATATATATATATATATATATATATATATATATATATATATATATATATATATATATATATATATATATATATATATATATATATATATATATATATATATATATATATATATATATATATATATATATATATATATATATATATATATATATATATATATATATATATATATATATATATATATATATATATATATATATATATATATAGATAAAAATATGATTCGTCATGACTATAACACGATTTTGATTCTAATGAAGGCGTCTTTTAATGCTCATACTTTTCGTTTTTTACAGATTCAGTTCTTTAACCAAAATGTTCACCACTCCAAATTGGGGAAAAAGTTTTACAAGAGATTCTACTTTAAATTTCTTTTTTTTTCCGCTAAATGATTATTAATTCAGTCGTACTGAAATACTGCGTACGTCAAATGATATTATAAATAGGTATAATACATATGGTTTTAGAGTTTTACAAAAAAAAAATATCACTGATTAATGTTTCAAAACGAAACATTTAATTTCATAGGGCATATCAGCTGATAAAATTGGCTTAATCAACTATGTATGATTGTCCTGTAAAAGAAAATGTATCTTCGTGGAACCATACGTAATCAAAGATGGTTTCACTAAACTGTTAAATATACAGTCTTAATAACATCTAGTAAAAATAACACATTTCTACTTTTGAGATGTGGACTCACCGACGAATACTGGGTATATCTTAGAGAAGTCACATTACAAATGATGAAGTTCTCAACAGAAGTTTAAAAAACAGGCTCATGTCTAATACTATATTGAAAATTGGTATAAATATAGACGAATACAAGATCTCAAATTTATTTTTAATGAGTTTTTCAAACATTTTTTATTAAGTGAAACATTTTTTTTGTGTTTATCTGCCTATGTTTTCATTTTTTTTCAAAATATCGTAAAAAGCCGAAACACCCCAACTAGATGATTTAATTTTCTATAAAAAATATGAACATCTCAATTATTATAAAAATTGAATTAAGTGACGACATCGTTTCATACAATTTGTAAGGCAGTTAACACTAATACACAATATCTAACTCAAAAGTTTGACACCTACTTAATCTACAATCATATATCATGCTGTTTACATATTCTGGGTAGGAAAAACAGATTGACCTCCATACTATCCTATCCTAACATACATACATACCTACCTAAATGTTATATATATATATATAGAAAACAAAATATCTCAAACTATTTATTAATTTGTGTTTATGTGTTGGCCTGATAAGGATATTGAAAGAAGAGTTATGGCAGGAAACAGAGTGAATGGAGCACTTAGACCAGTTATGAATGATCGCAACATATCAAGAGACGCTAAAGTTGCCATTCATAACGCAATCGTAGTGCCAACATTGACGTATGCAAGTGAGACCTGGACATGGCAGAAGTCGCACGAAAGCAGAATAAATGTAGTTGAAATGAGATCGCTTAGAAGAATTTGTAACAGAACGATGTATGATAGAGTTCGGAATGAAGATACAAGGAAAGAATGTAAGATAAAGAAAGATGTAATTAACAGAATGAAAGTTAACACATTGAGATGGTTTGGCCACTTGGGGAGAATGAACGAAGAACGCCTGACGAAGAAAATATACAAATCTGACAGGAACGGAATAAGAGGTCGCGGGCGCTCAAGAAAAGGATGCCACGACCATGTTAACGATATTTTGAAAGATGGAAATGTAAGAAGCGTGAACAACAGACGAACATGTATAAGACGATGTATGTATGAATGTTGAGGAGGCGATGAATGCGTGTCAAGATAGAAAAATGTGGCGTTCGGTTCTCTCTGCCTACCCCGTGAGGGACATGGCGTGATGGTATGTATGTATGTATGTACGTAGATCGGTACATATTCTTCAATTATACATACATACATGCTATCGCCATACAACTATATGTGTTACATACAACTAGTACCTATATATAAATGTACAATTAAAGAACTCTATTCAACAATGAAGCTAATAGTAAAGACGTTACTTACAACCTAACTGTCGAATGTATGTATTATTCTGTATAAAAATCCAAAGTATAATACATCCTGTATAAGTCTGTAAAACTAAATTCTTTTAGCTTATTTTTATAATATTATTGCTACTACATTATAAAACTATAAATGACAAACGTATACATAGAATATATTAAAATATATTTACATACAATCAAATAATGTTTAGTGTAAAACTACGCATCGTAACACAAGTGTTTCATTATACGATGCGTAAAAATAAGAAATTTGTGTTAATAACTATATTATTCACTGTAGTTTTTTATTAAATATTTGAAAACAATAAACACATACCCTTCTCAAAAATGGTGAAAAATCTTGGTATTCTTTTTGATGAAGAACTTTCGTGGCATGGACAGATTTCTCATGTCAGTAAAACTCTGTTTTAAAATATCAATTCTCTCAATAGATTGAAGAACTTTCTTCCAATACATTGTAAAATTACATTAGCTCAGAGATTATCAAACTTTTTTCTTTTACCGCCCCCTTTGAAAATCAATTATTTTTCAGCGCCCCCAATTTTTTATACACTCCTTCATTCATACCATAACGGCATATCCCACAATGTGGGGTAACCAGCAAAAGGTGTGCGGGTGTGCATTGCCTTATAAAAGGGAGCACAACATATCTGTGTATACCCACACACCAGTCTCGTCTCAACTAAAAAGGCACTATATTCAGAATGGGTGTTATACACTCTTAAAATTTAAAAACCACAATTTCATTATAATTTCATTACTTTAATTAATTTAGTAATAGTGTGCTAAGTTAGTCGGTTCTGGTGTTTAAACTTACATTCTTAACTAGAATTTTTTACGAGTGAGAGCAATTAAAACGCTACTTTATAATATTAAGAATATAATATTTTAATCAAATTAAAAGAAACAATATAGATTGGTAATCAATTTTAGTTTGAAAACTAATCAATCTAATGAGATGGATGAATTTGATGATTTTTAACAAGTTTATTGATATCAGGTTCGATTTTACTCAAAAACATCAGTAGGTATCATACAGGATAGAAATATAAACTAGTTATTCGATATTGAGTAGTAGGTAGGTTTTGATTTTACTCAAAAACATCAGTAGGTATCATACAGGATAGAAATATAAACTAGTTATTAGATATTAAGTAGTAGGTAGGTTTTGATTTTACTCAAAAACATCAGTAGGTATCATACAGGATAGAAATATAAACTCGTTATTAGATATTGAGTAGTAGGTAGGTTTTGATTTTACTCAAAAACATCAGTAGGTATCATACAGGATAGAAATATAAACTAGTTATTCGATATTGAGTAGTAGGTAGGTTTTGATTTTACTCAAAAACATCAGTAGGTATCATACAGGATAGAAATATAAACTAGTTATTCGATATTGAGTAGTAGGTAGGTTTTGATTTTACTCAAAAACATCAGTAGGTATCATACAGGATAGAAATATAAACTAGTTATTCGATATTGAGTAGTAGGTAGGTTTTGATTTTACTCAAAAACATCAGTAGGTATCATACAGGATAGAAATATAAACTAGTTATTAGATATTGAGTAGTAGGTAGGTTTTGATTTTACTCAAAAACATCAGTAGGTATCATACAGGATAGAAATATAAACTAGTTATTAGATATTGAGTAGTAGGTAGGTTTTGATTTTACTCAAAAACATCAGTAGGTAACATACAGGATAGAAATATAAACTAGTTATTAGATATTGAGTAGTAAGTAGGTTTTGATTTTACTCAAAAACATCAGTAGGTATCATACAGGATAGAAATATAAACTAGTTATTAGATATTGAGTAGTAGGTAGGTTTTGATTTTACTCAAAAACATCAGTAGGTATCATACAGGATAGAAATATAAACTAGTTATTAGATATTGAGTAGTAGGTAGGTTTTGATTTTATTCAAAAACATCAGTAGGTATCATACAGGATAGAAATATAAACTAGTTATTAGATATTGAGTAGTAGGTAGGTTTTGATTTTACTCAAAAACATCAGTAGGTATCATACAGGATAGAAATATAAACTAGTTATTCGATATTGAGTAGTAGGTAGGTTTTGATTTTACTCAAAAACATCAGTAGGTATCATACAGGATAGAAATATAAACTAGTTATTAGATATTGAGTAGTAGGTAGGTTTTGATTTTACTCAAAAACATCAGTAGGTATCATACAGGATAGAAATATAAACTAGTTATTCGATATTGAGTAGTAGGTAGGTTTTGATTTTACTCAAAAACATCAGTAGGTATCATACAGGATAGAAATATAAACTAGTTATTCGATATTGAGTAGTAGGAAGGTTTTGATTTTACTCAAAAACATCAGTATGTATCATACAGGATAGAAATATAAACTATTTATTCGATATTGAGTAGTAGGTAGGTTTTGATTTTACTCAAAAACATCAGTAGGTATCATACAGGATGGAAATATAAACTAGTTATTCGATATTGAGTAGTAGGTAGGTTTTGATTTTACTCAAAAACATCAGTAGGTATCATACAGGATAGAAATATAAACTAGTTATTAGATATTGAGTAGTAGGTAGGTTTTGATTTTACTCAAAAACATCAGTAGGTATCATACAGGATAGAAATATAAACTAGTTATTCGATATTGAGTAGTAGGTAGGTTTTGATTTTACTCAAAAACATCAGTAGGTATCATACAGGATAGAAATATAAACTAGTTATTCAATATTGAGTAGTAGGTAGGTTTTGATTTTACTCAAAAACATCAGTAGGTATCATACAGGATAGAAATATAAACTAGTTATTCGATATTGAGTAGTAGGTAGGTTTTGATTTTACTCAAAAACATCAGTAGGTATCATACAGGATAGAAATATAAACTAGTTATTCGATATTGAGTAGTAGGTAGGTTTTGATTTTACTCAAAAACATCAGTAGGTATCATACAGGATAGAAATATAAACTATTTATTCGATATTGAGTAGTAGGTAGGTTTTGATTTTACTCAAAAACATCAGTAGGTATCATACAGGATAGAAATATAAACTAGTTATTCGATATTGAGTAGTAGGTAGGTTTTGATTTTACTCAAAAACATCAGTAGGTATCATACAGGATAGAAATATAAACTAGTTATTCAATATTGAGTAGTAGGTAGGTTTTGATTTTACTCAAAAACATCAGTAGGTATCATACAGGATAGAAATATAAACTAGTTATTCGATATTGAGTAGTAGGTAGGTTTTGATTTTACTCAAAAACATCAGTAGGTATCATACAGGATAGAAATATAAACTAGTTATTCGATATTGAGTAGTAGGTAGGTTTTGATTTTACTCAAAAACATCAGTAGGTATCATACAGGATAGAAATATAAACTATTTATTCGATATTGAGTAGTAGGTAGGTTTTGATTTTACTCAAAAACATCAGTAGGTATCATACAGGATAGAAATATAAACTAGTTATTCGATATTGAGTAGTAGGTAGGTTTTGATTTTACTCAAAAACATCAGTAGGTATCATACAGGATAGAAATATAAACTATTTATTCGATATTGAGTAGTAGGTAGGTTTTGATTTTACTCAAAAACATCAGTAGGTATCATACAGGATAGAAATATAAACTAGTTATTCGATATTGAGTAGTAGGTAGGTTTTGATTTTACTCAAAAACATCAGTAGGTATCATACAGGATAGAAATATAAACTAGTTATTCGATATTGAGTAGTAGGTAGGTTTTGATTTTACTCAAAAACATCAGTAGGTATCATACAGGATAGAAATATAAACTATTTATTCGATATTGAGTAGTAGGTAGGTTTTGATTTTACTCAAAAACATCAGTAGGTATCATACAGGATAGAAATATAAACTAGTTATTCGATATTGAGTAGTAGGTAGGTTTTGATTTTACTCAAAAACATCAGTAGGTATCATACAGGATAGAAATATAAACTATTTATTCGATATTGAGTAGTAGGTAGGTTTTGATTTTACTCAAAAACATCAGTAGGTATCATACAGGATAGAAATATAAACTAGTTATTCGATATTGAGTAGTAGGTAGGTTTTGATTTTACTCAAAAACATCAGTAGGTATCATACAGGATAGAAATATAAACTAGTTATTCAATATTGAGTAGTAGGTAGGTTTTGATTTTACTCAAAAACATCAGTAGGTATCATACAGGATAGAAATATAAACTAGTTATTCGATATTGAGTAGTAGGTAGGTTTTGATTTTACTCAAAAACATCAGTAGGTATCATACAGGATAGAAATATAAACTAGTTATTCGATATTGAGTAGTAGGTAGGTTTTGATTTTACTCAAAAACATCAGTAGGTATCATACAGGATAGAAATATAAACTAGTTATTCGATATTGAGTAGTAGGTAGGTTTTGATTTTACTCAAAAACATCAGTAGGTATCATACAGGATAGAAATATAAACTAGTTATTCGATATTGAGTAGTAGGTAGGTTTTGATTTTACTCAAAAACATCAGTAGGTATCATACAGGATAGAAATATAAACTAGTTATTCGATATTGAGTAGTAGGTAGGTTTTGATTTTACTCAAAAACATCAGTAGGTATCATACAGGATAGAAATATAAACTAGTTATTCGATATTGAGTAGTAGGTAGGTTTTGATTTTACTCAAAAACATCAGTAGGTATCATACAGGATAGAAATATAAACTAGTTATTCGATATTGAGTAGTAGGTAGGTTTTGATTTTACTCAAAAACATCAGTAGGTATCATACAGGATAGAAATATAAACTAGTTATTCGATATTGAGTAGTAGGTAGGTTTTGATTTTACTCAAAAACATCAGTAGGTATCATACAGGATAGAAATATAAACTATTTATTCGATATTGAGTAGTAGGTAGGTTTTGATTTTACTCAAAAACATCAGTAGGTATCATACAGGATAGAAATATAAACTATTTATTCGATATTGAGTAGTAGGTAGGTTTTGATTTTACTCAAAAACATCAGTAGGTATCATACAGGATAGAAATATAAACTAGTTATTCGATATTGAGTAGTAGGTAGGTTTTGATTTTACTCAAAAACATCAGTAGGTATCATACAGGATAGAAATATAAACTAGTTATTCGATATTGAGTAGTAGGTAGGTTTTGATTTTACTCAAAAACATCAGTAGGTATCATACAGGATAGAAATATAAACTAGTTATTCGATATTGAGTAGTAGGTAGGTTTTGATTTTACTCAAAAACATCAGTAGGTATCATACAGGATAGAAATATAAACTAGTTATTCGATATTGAGTAGTAGGTAGGTTTTGATTTTACTCAAAAACATCAGTAGGTATCATACAGGATAGAAATATAAACTAGTTATTCGATATTGAGTAGTAGGTAGGTTTTGATTTTACTCAAAAACATCAGTAGGTATCATACAGGATAGAAATATAAACTAGTTATTCGATATTGAGTAGTAGGTAGGTTTTGATTTTACTCAAAAACATCAGTAGGTATCATACAGGATAGAAATATAAACTATTTATTCGATATTGAGTAGTAGGTAGGTTTTGATTTTACTCAAAAACATCAGTAGGTATCATACAGGATAGAAATATAAACTAGTTATTCGATATTGAGTAGTAGGTAGGTTTTGATTTTACTCAAAAACATCAGTAGGTATCATACAGGATAGAAATATAAACTAGTTATTCGATATTGAGTAGTAGGTAGGTTTTGATTTTACTCAAAAACATCAGTAGGTATCATACAGGATAGAAATATAAACTAGTTATTCGATATTGAGTAGTAGGTAGGTTTTGATTTTACTCAAAAACATCAGTAGGTATCATACAGGATAGAAATATAAACTATTTATTCGATATTGAGTAGTAGGTAGGTTTTGATTTTACTCAAAAACATCAGTAGGTATCATACAGGATAGAAATATAAACTAGTTATTCGATATTGAGTAGTAGGTAGGTTTTGATTTTACTCAAAAACATCAGTAGGTATCATACAGGATAGAAATATAAACTAGTTATTCAATATTGAGTAGTAGGTAGGTTTTGATTTTACTCAAAAACATCAGTAGGTATCATACAGGATAGAAATATAAACTATTTATTCGATATTGAGTAGTAGGTAGGTTTTGATTTTACTCAAAAACATCAGTAGGTATCATACAGGATAGAAATATAAACTAGTTATTCGATATTGAGTAGTAGGTAGGTTTTGATTTTACTCAAAAACATCAGTAGGTATCATACAGGATAGAAATATAAACTAGTTATTCAATATTGAGTAGTAGGTAGGTTTTGATTTTACTCAAAAACATCAGTAGGTATCATACAGGATAGAAATATAAACTAGTTATTCGATATTGAGTAGTAGGTAGGTTTTGATTTTACTCAAAAACATCAGTAGGTATCATACAGGATAGAAATATAAACTAGTTATTCGATATTGAGTAGTAGGTAGGTTTTGATTTTACTCAAAAACATCAGTAGGTATCATACAGGATAGAAATATAAACTAGTTATTCGATATTGAGTAGTAGGTAGGTTTTGATTTTACTCAAAAACATCAGTAGGTATCATACAGGATAGAAATATAAACTAGTTATTCGATATTGAGTAGTAGGTAGGTTTTGATTTTACTCAAAAACATCAGTAGGTATCATACAGGATAGAAATATAAACTAGTTATTCGATATTGAGTAGTAGGTAGGTTTTGATTTTACTCAAAAACATCAGTAGGTATCATACAGGATAGAAATATAAACTATTTATTCGATATTGAGTAGTAGGTAGGTTTTGATTTTACTCAAAAACATCAGTAGGTATCATACAGGATAGAAATATAAACTAGTTATTCGATATTGAGTAGTAGGTAGGTTTTGATTTTACTCAAAAACATCAGTAGGTATCATACAGGATAGAAATATAAACTAGTTATTCGATATTGAGTAGTAGGTAGGTTTTGATTTTACTCAAAAACATCAGTAGGTATCATACAGGATAGAAATATAAACTAGTTATTCGATATTGAGTAGTAGGTAGGTTTTGATTTTACTCAAAAACATCAGTAGGTATCATACAGGATAGAAATATAAACTATTTATTCGATATTGAGTAGTAGGTAGGTTTTGATTTTACTCAAAAACATCAGTAGGTATCATACAGGATAGAAATATAAACTAGTTATTCGATATTGAGTAGTAGGTAGGTTTTGATTTTACTCAAAAACATCAGTAGGTATCATACAGGATAGAAATATAAACTATTTATTCGATATTGAGTAGTAGGTAGGTTTTGATTTTACTCAAAAACATCAGTAGGTATCATACAGGATAGAAATATAAACTAGTTATTCGATATTGAGTAGTAGGTAGGTTTTGATTTTACTCAAAAACATCAGTAGGTATCATACAGGATAGAAATATAAACTAGTTATTCGATAGATTTTTAATTATCTCAATAGAGACGAAGTTGGAATATTTATTGTAGGAGAACCGGGAAATCAAGGCACCTACAGGGCTTAGACCTGTCATCGGCTGGTTTACGTGATCACTTTATGCGCTTGTGCAACGTTCACCAATTATGCCTTTTAATGAGATCCCTATCAATTCAATTTTGAAAGTTCTATATATTGTAATACTGAAATTCTTTTTCGTATATATAGAACTTTCAAAATTGAATTGATAGGGATCTCATTAAAAGGCATAATTGGTGAACGTTGCGCAAGCGCATAAAGTGATCACGTAAACCAGCCGATGACAGGTCGGAAGCCCTGTAGGTGCCTTGATTTCCCGGTTCTCCTACACTAAATATTCCAACTTCGTCTCTATTGAGATAATTAAAAATCTGTTAAAAAATATCTGACTCTCGACAGGGAAAAAAATCCAATGTTTGCGCATATGCAATAATAAAAATATTCGATTAGTTATTCGATATTGAGTAGTAGGTAGGTTTTGATTTTACTCAAAAACATCAGTAGGTATCATACAGGATAGAAATATAAACTAGTTATTAGATATTGAGTAGTAGGTAGGTTTTGATTTTACTCAAATACATCAGTAGGTATCATACAGGATAGAAATATAAACTAGTTATTCGATATTGAGTAGTAGGTAGGTTTTGATTTTACTCAAAAACATCAGTAGGTATCATACAGGATAGAAATATAAACTAGTTATTCGATATTGAGTAGTAGGTAGGTTTTGATTTTACTCAAAAACATCAGTAGGTATCATACAGGATAGAAATATAAACTATTTATTCGATATTGAGTAGTAGGTAGGTTTTGATTTTACTCAAAAACATCAGTAGGTATCATACAGGATAGAAATATAAACTAGTTATTCGATATTGAGTAGTAGGTAGGTTTTGATTTTACTCAAAAACATCAGTAGGTATCATACAGGATAGAAATATAAACTAGTTATTAGATATTGAGTAGTAGGTAGGTTTTGATTTTACTCAAAAACATCAGTAGGTATCATACAGGATAGAAATATAAACTAGTTATTAGATATTGAGTAGTAGGTAGGTTTTGATTTTACTCAAAAACATCAGTAGGTATCATACAGGATAGAAATATAAACTATTTATTCGATATTGAGTAGTAGGTAGGTTTTGATTTTACTCAAAAACATCAGTAGGTATCATACAGGATAGAAATATAAACTAGTATTTCGATATTGATTAGTAGGTAGGTTTTGATTTTACTCAAAAACATCAGTAGGTATCATACAGGATAGAAATATAAACTAGTTATTCGATATTGAGTAGTAGGTAGGTTTTGATTTTACTCGAAAACATCAGTAGGTATCATACAGGATAGAAATATAAACTATTTATTCGATATTGAGTAGTAGGTAGGTTTTGATTTTACTCAAAAACATCAGTAGGTATCATACAGGATAGAAATATAAACTAGTTATTCGATATTGAGTAGTAGGTAGGTTTTGATTTTACTCAAAAACATCAGTAGGTATCATACAGGATTGAAATATAAACTAGTTATTCGATATTGAGTAGTAGGTAGGTTTTGATTTTACTCAAAAACATCAGTAGGTATCATACAGGATAGAAATATAAACTAGTTATTAGATATTGAGTAGTAGGTAGGTTTTGATTTTACTCAAAAACATCAGTAGGTATCATACAGGATAGAAATATAAACTAGTTATTAGATATTGAGTAGTAGGTAGGTTTTGATTTTACTCAAAAACATCAGTAGGTATCATACAGGATAGAAATATAAACTAGTTATTAGATATTGAGTAGTAGGTAGGTTTTGATTTTACTCAAAAACATCAGTAGGTATCATACAGGATAGAAATATAAACTAGTTATTAGATATTGAGTAGTAGGTAGGTTTTGATTTTACTCAAAAACATCAGTAGGTATCATACAGGATAGAAATATAAACTAGTTATTAGATATTGAGTTGTAGGTAGGTTTTGATTTTACTCAAAAACATCAGTAGGTATCATACAGGATAGAAATATAAACTAGTTATTAGATATTGAGTAGTAGGTAGGTTTTGATTTTACTCAAAAACATCAGTAGGTGTCATACAGGATAGAAATATAAACTAGTTATTCGATATTGAGTAGTAGGTAGGTTTTGATTTTACTCAAAAACATCAGTAGGTATCATACAGGATAGAAATATAAACTAGTTATTCGATATTGAGTAGTAGGTAGGTTTTGATTTTACTCAAAAACATCAGTAGGTATCATACAGGATAGAAATATAAACTAGTTATTCGATATTGAGTAGTAGGTAGGTTTTGATTTTACTCAAAAACATCAGTAGGTATCATACAGGATAGAAATATAAACTAGTTATTCGATATTGAGTAGTAGGTAGGTTTTGATTTTACTCAAAAACATCAGTAGGTATCATACAGGATAGAAATATAAACTATTTATTCGATATTGAGTAGTAGGTAGGTTTTGATTTTACTCAAAAACATCAGTAGGTATCATACAGGATAGAAATATAAACTAGTTATTCGATATTGAGTAGTAGGTAGGTTTTGATTTTACTCAAAAACATCAGTAGGTATCATACAGGATAGAAATATAAACTAGTTATTCGATATTGAGTAGTAGGTAGGTTTTGATTTTACTCAAAAACATCAGTAGGTATCATACAGGATAGAAATATAAACTATTTATTCGATATTGAGTAGTAGGTAGGTTTTGATTTTACTCAAAAACATCAGTAGGTATCATACAGGATAGAAATATAAACTAGTTATTCGATATTGAGTAGTAGGTAGGTTTTGATTTTACTCAAAAACATCAGTAGGTATCATACAGGATAGAAATATAAACTAGTTATTCGATATTGAGTAGTAGGTAGGTTTTGATTTTACTCAAAAACATCAGTAGGTATCATACAGGATAGAAATATAAACTATTTATTCGATATTGAGTAGTAGGTAGGTTTTGATTTTACTCAAAAACATCAGTAGGTATCATACAGGATAGAAATATAAACTAGTTATTCGATAGATTTTTAATTATCTCAATAGAGACGAAGTTGGAATATTTATTGTAGGAGAACCGGGAAATCAAGGCACCTACAGGGCTTACGACCTGTCACCGGCTGGTTTACGTGATCACTTTATGCGCTTGCGCAACGTTCACCAATTATGCCTTTTAATGAGATCCCTATCAATTCAATTTTGAAAGTTCTATATATTGTAATACTGAAATTCTTTTTCGTATATATAGAACTTTCAAAATTGAATTGATAGGGATCTCATTAAAAGGCATAATTGGTGAACGTTGCGCAAGCGCATAAAGTGATCACGTAAACCAGCCGATGACAGGTCGGAAGCCCTGTAGGTGCCTTGATTTCCCGGTTCTCCTACACTAAATATTCCAACTTCGTCTCTATTGAGATAATTAAAAATCTGTTAAAAAATATCTGACTCTCGACAGGGAAAAAAATCCAATGTTTGCGCATATGCAATAATAAAAATATTCGATTAGTTATTCGATATTGAGTAGTAGGTAGGTTTTGATTTTACTCAAAAACATCAGTAGGTATCATACAGGATAGAAATATAAACTAGTTATTAGATATTGAGTAGTAGGTAGGTTTTGATTTTACTCAAATACATCAGTAGGTATCATACAGGATAGAAATATAAACTAGTTATTCGATATTGAGTAGTAGGTAGGTTTTGATTTTACTCAAAAACATCAGTAGGTATCATACAGGATAGAAATATAAACTAGTTATTCGATATTGAGTAGTAAGTAGGTTTTGATTTTACTCAAAAACATCAGTAGGTATCATACAGGATAGAAATATAAACTAGTTATTCGATATTGAGTAGTAGGTAGGTTTTGATTTTACTCAAAAACATCAGTAGGTATCATACAGGATAGAAATATAAACTATTTATTCGATATTGAGTAGTAGGTAGGTTTTGATTTTACTCAAAAACATCAGTAGGTATCATACAGGATAGAAATATAAACTAGTTATTCGATATTGAGTAGTAGGTAGGTTTTGATTTTACTCAAAAACATCAGTAGGTATCATACAGGATAGAAATATAAACTAGTTATTAGATATTGAGTAGTAGGTAGGTTTTGATTTTACTCAAAAACATCAGTAGGTATCATACAGGATAGAAATATAAACTAGTTATTAGATATTGAGTAGTAGGTAGGTTTTGATTTTACTCAAAAACATCAGTAGGTATCATACAGGATAGAAATATAAACTATTTATTCGATATTGAGTAGTAGGTAGGTTTTGATTTTACTCAAAAACATCAGTAGGTATCATACAGGATAGAAATATAAACTAGTATTTCGATATTGATTAGTAGGTAGGTTTTGATTTTACTCAAAAACATCAGTAGGTATCATACAGGATAGAAATATAAACTAGTTATTCGATATTGAGTAGTAGGTAGGTTTTGATTTTACTCGAAAACATCAGTAGGTATCATACAGGATAGAAATATAAACTATTTATTCGATATTGAGTAGTAGGTAGGTTTTGATTTTACTCAAAAACATCAGTAGGTATCATACAGGATAGAAATATAAACTAGTTATTCGATATTGAGTAGTAGGTAGGTTTTGATTTTACTCAAAAACATCAGTAGGTATCATACAGGATTGAAATATAAACTAGTTATTCGATATTGAGTAGTAGGTAGGTTTTGATTTTACTCAAAAACATCAGTAGGTATCATACAGGATAGAAATATAAACTAGTTATTAGATATTGAGTAGTAGGTAGGTTTTGATTTTACTCAAAAACATCAGTAGGTATCATACAGGATAGAAATATAAACTAGTTATTAGATATTGAGTAGTAGGTAGGTTTTGATTTTACTCAAAAACATCAGTAGGTATCATACAGGATAGAAATATAAACTAGTTATTAGATATTGAGTAGTAGGTAGGTTTTGATTTTACTCAAAAACATCAGTAGGTATCATACAGGATAGAAATATAAACTAGTTATTAGATATTGAGTAGTAGGTAGGTTTTGATTTTACTCAAAAACATCAGTAGGTATCATACAGGATAGAAATATAAACTAGTTATTAGATATTGAGTTGTAGGTAGGTTTTGATTTTACTCAAAAACATCAGTAGGTATCATACAGGATAGAAATATAAACTAGTTATTAGATATTGAGTAGTAGGTAGGTTTTGATTTTACTCAAAAACATCAGTAGGTGTCATACAGGATAGAAATATAAACTAGTTATTCGATATTGAGTAGTAGGTAGGTTTTGATTTTACTCAAAAACATCAGTAGGTATCATACAGGATAGAAATATAAACTAGTTATTCGATATTGAGTAGTAGGTAGGTTTTGATTTTACTCAAAAACATCAGTAGGTATCATACAGGATAGAAATATAAACTAGTTATTCGATATTGAGTAGTAGGTAGGTTTTGATTTTACTCAAAAACATCAGTAGGTATCATACAGGATAGAAATATAAACTAGTTATTAGATATTGAGTAGTAGGTAGGTTTTGATTTTACTCAAAAACATCAGTAGGTATCATACAGGATAGAAATATAAACTATTTATTCGATATTGAGTAGTAGGTAGGTTTTGATTTTACTCAAAAACATCAGTAGGTATCATACAGGATAGAAATATAAACTAGTTATTCGATAGATTTTTAATTATCTCAATAGAGACGAAGTTGGAATATTTATTGTAGGAGAACCGGGAAATCAAGGCACCTACAGGGCTTACGACCTGTCACCGGCTGGTTTACGTGATCACTTTATGCGCTTGCGCAACGTTCACCAATTATGCCTTTTAATGAGATCCCTATCAATTCAATTTTGAAAGTTCTATATATTGTAATACTGAAATTCTTTTTCGTATATATAGAACTTTCAAAATTGAATTGATAGGGATCTCATTAAAAGGCATAATTGGTGAACGTTGCGCAAGCGCATAAAGTGATCACGTAAACCAGCCGATGACAGGTCGGAAGCCCTGTAGGTGCCTTGATTTCCCGGTTCTCCTACACTAAATATTCCAACTTCGTCTCTATTGAGATAATTAAAAATCTGTTAAAAAATATCTTTGACTCTCGACAGGGAAAAAAATCCAATGTTTGCGCATATGCAATAATAAAAATATTCGATTAGTTATTCGATATTGAGTAGTAGGTAGGTTTTGGTTTTACTCAAAAACATCAGTAGGTATCATACAGGATAGAAATATAAACTAGTTATTAGATATTGAGTAGTAGGTAGGTTTTGATTTTACTCAAATACATCAGTAGGTATCATACAGGATAGAAATATAAACTAGTTATTCGATATTGAGTAGTAAGTAGGTTTTGATTTTACTCAAAAACATCAGTAGGTATCATACAGGATAGAAATATAAACTAGTTATTCGATATTGAGTAGTAGGTAGGTTTTGATTTTACTCAAAAACATCAGTAGGTATCATACAGGATAGAAATATAAACTAGTTATTCGATATTGAGTAGTAGGTAGGTTTTGATTTTACTCAAAAACATCAGTAGGTATCATACAGGATAGAAATATAAACTAGTTATTCGATATTGAGTAGTAGGTAGGTTTTGATTTTACTCAAAAACATCAGTAGGTATCATACAGGATAGAAATATAAACTAGTTATTCGATATTGAGTAGTAGGTAGGTTTTGATTTTACTCAAAAACATCAGTAGGTATCATACAGGATAGAAATATAAACTAGTTATTCGATAGATTTTTAATTATCTCAATAGAGACGAAGTTGGAATATTTATTGTAGGAGAACCGGGAAATCAAGGCACCTACAGGGCTTACGACCTGTCACCGGCTGGTTTACGTGATCACTTTATGCGCTTGCGCAACGTTCACCAATTATGCCTTTTAATGAGATCCCTATCAATTCAATTTTGAAAGTTCTATATATTGTAATACTGAAATTCTTTTTCGTATATATAGAACTTTCAAAATTGAATTGATAGGGATCTCATTAAAAGGCATAATTGGTGAACGTTGCGCAAGCGCATAAAGTGATCACGTAAACCAGCCGATGACAGGTCGGAAGCCCTGTAGGTGCCTTGATTTCCCGGTTCTCCTACACTAAATATTCCAACTTCGTCTCTATTGAGATAATTAAAAATCTGTTAAAAAATATCTGACTCTCGACAGGGAAAAAAATCCAATGTTTGCGCATATGCAATAATAAAAATATTCGATTAGTTATTCGATATTGAGTAGTAGGTAGGTTTTGATTTTACTCAAAAACATCAGTAGGTATCATACAGGATAGAAATATAAACTAGTTATTAGATATTGAGTAGTAGGTAGGTTTTGATTTTACTCAAATACATCAGTAGGTATCATACAGGATAGAAATATAAACTAGTTATTCGATATTGAGTAGTAGGTAGGTTTTGATTTTACTCAAAAACATCAGTAGGTATCATACAGGATAGAAATATAAACTAGTTATTCGATATTGAGTAGTAAGTAGGTTTTGATTTTACTCAAAAACATCAGTAGGTATCATACAGGATAGAAATATAAACTAGTTATTCGATATTGAGTAGTAGGTAGGTTTTGATTTTACTCAAAAACATCAGTAGGTATCATACAGGATAGAAATATAAACTATTTATTCGATATTGAGTAGTAGGTAGGTTTTGATTTTACTCAAAAACATCAGTAGGTATCATACAGGATAGAAATATAAACTAGTTATTCGATATTGAGTAGTAGGTAGGTTTTGATTTTACTCAAAAACATCAGTAGGTATCATACAGGATAGAAATATAAACTAGTTATTAGATATTGAGTAGTAGGTAGGTTTTGATTTTACTCAAAAACATCAGTAGGTATCATACAGGATAGAAATATAAACTAGTTATTAGATATTGAGTAGTAGGTAGGTTTTGATTTTACTCAAAAACATCAGTAGGTATCATACAGGATAGAAATATAAACTATTTATTCGATATTGAGTAGTAGGTAGGTTTTGATTTTACTCAAAAACATCAGTAGGTATCATACAGGATAGAAATATAAACTAGTATTTCGATATTGATTAGTAGGTAGGTTTTGATTTTACTCAAAAACATCAGTAGGTATCATACAGGATAGAAATATAAACTAGTTATTCGATATTGAGTAGTAGGTAGGTTTTGATTTTACTCGAAAACATCAGTAGGTATCATACAGGATAGAAATATAAACTATTTATTCGATATTGAGTAGTAGGTAGGTTTTGATTTTACTCAAAAACATCAGTAGGTATCATACAGGATAGAAATATAAACTAGTTATTCGATATTGAGTAGTAGGTAGGTTTTGATTTTACTCAAAAACATCAGTAGGTATCATACAGGATTGAAATATAAACTAGTTATTCGATATTGAGTAGTAGGTAGGTTTTGATTTTACTCAAAAACATCAGTAGGTATCATACAGGATAGAAATATAAACTAGTTATTAGATATTGAGTAGTAGGTAGGTTTTGATTTTACTCAAAAACATCAGTAGGTATCATACAGGATAGAAATATAAACTAGTTATTAGATATTGAGTAGTAGGTAGGTTTTGATTTTACTCAAAAACATCAGTAGGTATCATACAGGATAGAAATATAAACTAGTTATTAGATATTGAGTAGTAGGTAGGTTTTGATTTTACTCAAAAACATCAGTAGGTATCATACAGGATAGAAATATAAACTAGTTATTAGATATTGAGTAGTAGGTAGGTTTTGATTTTACTCAAAAACATCAGTAGGTATCATACAGGATAGAAATATAAACTAGTTATTAGATATTGAGTTGTAGGTAGGTTTTGATTTTACTCAAAAACATCAGTAGGTATCATACAGGATAGAAATATAAACTAGTTATTAGATATTGAGTAGTAGGTAGGTTTTGATTTTACTCAAAAACATCAGTAGGTGTCATACAGGATAGAAATATAAACTAGTTATTCGATATTGAGTAGTAGGTAGGTTTTGATTTTACTCAAAAACATCAGTAGGTATCATACAGGATAGAAATATAAACTAGTTATTCGATATTGAGTAGTAGGTAGGTTTTGATTTTACTCAAAAACATCAGTAGGTATCATACAGGATAGAAATATAAACTAGTTATTCGATATTGAGTAGTAGGTAGGTTTTGATTTTACTCAAAAACATCAGTAGGTATCATACAGGATAGAAATATAAACTAGTTATTAGATATTGAGTAGTAGGTAGGTTTTGATTTTACTCAAAAACATCAGTAGGTATCATACAGGATAGAAATATAAACTATTTATTCGATATTGAGTAGTAGGTAGGTTTTGATTTTACTCAAAAACATCAGTAGGTATCATACAGGATAGAAATATAAACTAGTTATTCGATAGATTTTTAATTATCTCAATAGAGACGAAGTTGGAATATTTATTGTAGGAGAACCGGGAAATCAAGGCACCTACAGGGCTTACGACCTGTCACCGGCTGGTTTACGTGATCACTTTATGCGCTTGCGCAACGTTCACCAATTATGCCTTTTAATGAGATCCCTATCAATTCAATTTTGAAAGTTCTATATATTGTAATACTGAAATTCTTTTTCGTATATATAGAACTTTCAAAATTGAATTGATAGGGATCTCATTAAAAGGCATAATTGGTGAACGTTGCGCAAGCGCATAAAGTGATCACGTAAACCAGCCGATGACAGGTCGGAAGCCCTGTAGGTGCCTTGATTTCCCGGTTCTCCTACACTAAATATTCCAACTTCGTCTCTATTGAGATAATTAAAAATCTGTTAAAAAATATCTTTGACTCTCGACAGGGAAAAAAATCCAATGTTTGCGCATATGCAATAATAAAAATATTCGATTAGTTATTCGATATTGAGTAGTAGGTAGGTTTTGGTTTTACTCAAAAACATCAGTAGGTATCATACAGGATAGAAATATAAACTAGTTATTAGATATTGAGTAGTAGGTAGGTTTTGATTTTACTCAAATACATCAGTAGGTATCATACAGGATAGAAATATAAACTAGTTATTCGATATTGAGTAGTAAGTAGGTTTTGATTTTACTCAAAAACATCAGTAGGTATCATACAGGATAGAAATATAAACTAGTTATTCGATATTGAGTAGTAGGTAGGTTTTGATTTTACTCAAAAACATCAGTAGGTATCATACAGGATAGAAATATAAACTAGTTATTCGATATTGAGTAGTAGGTAGGTTTTGATTTTACTCAAAAACATCAGTAGGTATCATACAGGATAGAAATATAAACTAGTTATTAGATATTGAGTAGTAGGTAGGTTTTGATTTTCGTGAAATTTAAAAAATAAAGTAAGTGAAATTACAAATCAACTATCGCCCCCCTACACCACGCCAACGCCCCCCATTTTTTTCTGGGCCCCTTAACGCCCCCCTCTAGGTCTCCAACGCCCACAAGGGGGCGTTATCGCCCATTTTGAGAAAGACTGCTGATTAGCTCAATCCTTACTTCTTCCATTGCTTGATTACGGTGATGTGTGTTATCTGGATGCCAATGAAGAATAATTAAATAAACTGGAACGATTACAGAATGTCTGTATACGGTTCATTTACAATCTTAAAAAATATGATCATGTTTCGGCTTGTAGAAATATACTTCGTTGGCCAAAGTTACGAGATCGTCGTAACATTCACATTCTGTCATTACTTTATAAGATTATTTATGATCCCTATTCACCACAATATTTAAAAAATAACGTCGTTTTCTTGTCAAGTCACGGCCTATCCCTTCGATCTGCTGAACGTACTACACTAGTTATCCCCATTCGCAATACAGAAGTTTTCAGCTCTTCTTTTCAAGTACAATCAGCTAGACTATGGAATGGCCTAAGTGATGAAGTAAGGTCTTCTCAATCGATTCAAATATTTAAAGGTAAACTAAAAAATCTTTATTTGTCAAATAGTTCCTAAATTCCTTCTAAATCCTTCCGTAACCTCCTTTTCCTCCTTGATATGATCAGTGTTATTTTTATTATTTTTTTTTTTAAACTCTCTTTTCATTTTTTTTTCTCTTTGTAATTTTTTTATATTTCTTACTCTTTCATGTTATTTTTTATCAATTTATTTCTCACTAAATTAATATTATTGTACCAATTTAACTAAAAGACTTCACGTTGCTCGGGTTGGTTGGAAGAAATTGCCTTAAGGCAATAAACCTGCCTTTGTACACATGTACATAAATTATATAGATAAATAAATAAATAAATGTAATTCGTTCGTTCGTTTTCGTGACCATAGAATCTATACCTGCTATGTACCCTCTCCAATAACTTGCATCCGCCACAGCCTTGTCGTTTACAGCCAAGAGGTCTTTCTCATTACATGGCTCTCTCATGAGTGGGCACACCAGCAGCCGCGGCTTGTTTTACTCATCTACATAATCGCATCCATCACTGCATGTTCACCTAGCATCTACTCACGCCCGTTCTGAGTCTGTTCAGGGCCTTCCAACACCCACTATGGTAGTTTGTGTCTGGCTGGTAGACTCGCTTGGTTCCAAACATTCGTTCTCCCCAACCTGTCCCCACCACAACTCGACCTTTCTTTTATGCAGGACGGTGCGCAATTCATTGGTTTTCGATAGGAAACTGCTTCTAGATTTGTGCCTCGTTATTGGGGGCACTGAAAAAAAAGTTAGGTATGTTAAAATTAACCGAACTATAGTGACAACAAAACAATTAGTTTTGGGCTATTAAATATTTTGTGTGTTCAACCAAACAATACAATCATGAACAGATAAACTTTTATTACTAAAAACAAAGGTTTGGCTAAAAATTCAGGTAGCCATTTGGGTGGTCACAATTATTTTTTTGCTTTCGCCAAAACAATTTACTTCGTTATGGTCTTAATTGATTGGTTTGCAGCAACAAATGACATCTCCTCCGCCATTCTAGTCTATCCCGCGTCACCCTCATCAGCTCTTCATACGTTGTGCAGCCCATATCGTCATACAAATGGCGATGATCACACCAGCAGCCGCGTCTCCTGGCGTTAGTCCCCTCTACCATTCCCTCTATCATCATGTTGAGGAAACCCTCCTGCCTCAGCACGTGACCAATACATCTGCCGCGTCTCTCTGAGAGAGTCGAATTTATTAAAGCATACAAATTCATTTTTTTTTGGCAATTTTAAAATTCAATTTGAAATTATAATTGTACTAACGCTTCTTTCATATTAGGCTATCTGGGCAACAATAAATTATATTAAAACTTTTCTCTTTGCAAGGAGACACTCAGCAACGGAATTAGCAAGTGAAATGTAACATTTTTAATTAAATAAGTCCATTGTTTTTAAAGGTATTCAAACTGCAAATGTGAGAATTATTTTAAAGTCCGTCTGAGTGGCTGAAATTTCATAGAGACGGGGAAGATTCAGCTCGAAACTTTTTTATTATCAACCGAATCGTTTCATTTCGGGGAGAAAAGTGATTCGGCGTAAAATACGCTTTAGCGCCATTTTACACCCCAATAAAAAAATTATACAATAAATTGTTGATGAGATGATCGGAGAATTTAACACCTCTCTGCTGTGATTAATTAAGATAAAAGCATTTCGCGAATTTATTCGCATTACCAACGCATTGTTTGGGTTTTTACGTCTCTTTAAAAGCGAGACAAGATGAAAGCTGAGGAAATTTGAAAAAAAGATACAATAGTATGTACATACCTACAGCCCATTCGTAACTTTAATAAACCTTGGTATAAGTGTTAGTGAATGTCGGTGATATCGAGTGTACATATACATTGTGATTGTACTAGTACAAGCGCCATTGGCCGATCGCACACACATACTTAAATCAGTACCGCTTCAGACTTTAAGCTGATAGCACGTTCCTTTGTTTGCTGAAAGTATAGGGTGTTTTGCAAAATAATATTGATTTAAATAAAAGTTCTGTTTTTAATTAAAATAATAATAGTTTTTTTAGTTAAGTATATAATAGTTTCTTTTAATATGTCACAAAATACAGAATTTGGACGTGGCATACCTCTTTCCCGCCAATCCAAAGAACTCATTTTTAATATTTATTTATTTATTTTATTTTGGGAAATAAAACAGCTGTTACATATTTAACATTAATAAAAAAAAATAATAATCAGGAAAGTAAGCCAATTACATTGTTCCACAGATTAATATACATAATAAAGACAATTCAGTACAAAGTCAAAGACAAAAGTGTTGTGTAAGTGTACAATTGTGATGTGTGTGTGTGTGTGTGTGTGTGTGTGTGCGTGTGTGTGTGTGTGTTTGTGTGTTGTCAGGCTATTGTTAAAAATATCTGGCTTATGATTAAGGTTATTGTACATATTGCAGCTGCGGTTAATAAAAGTGTTGTTTGCATAGTTTGTTCTTGAGTATTTAGTGTAAAAGAGGAGGTTCTGACGGTTTTGTCTGGCGGGGCAGTTGAATGGGATTTGTCCTAAGAGATACGGACTATCTATTTGGTTGTTGAGTAATTTAAATAGGAAACATAAATCAGTTATACCCCTTCTTTTGTTGAGTGGTAACATTTGGTGATGTTTTAAAGATTCCTCATAACTGATACAAAATCGCCTAATTCTAAAATCGAGGTGTTTGATGAACATATACGAGTATTTCCGGGAACAGTATAAAAACAATAATAATACAATATATCCGTTAGAACAAACATCAAAAGCGACTAAATGATCTATTGCGACTGTAAAAAATATAATAAGGGAAAAAAAATTTACTCCCGATTGTTCTTCTTCTTTTTCTTCTCCGAAAAAAAAATGGAAGCGCCTTAAAAAAAATAATGTAGTTATAAGACGTTGCATAGGTACATGATTTTCATGTAACGAAAAAATAAATTCCTACACTGTCGAAATTATTAGTTGTTTAAAATCAGACATTAACTTTATGGGTGGAAGAACTTCCTTGTGGCACATACCTAATCAAAATATTAATTTAAAAAAAATAATATTTTTTTATAAAGAAAAATTATAACCATCCTGTTACTAACACTTATGCAAGGGACTATTAAAGTTCCGAACGGACTGTACATACATAAGTACATACCATCACGCCATGTCCCTCGCGGGGTAGGCAGAGAGAACCGAACGCCACTTATTTCTACCTTGACATACATTCATCGCCTCGTCGACATTCATACATCGTCTTATACATGTTCGTCTGTTGTTCATGCTCCTTACATTTACGTTTTTTCAAAATACCGTTCACATGGACGTGCCATGCCTTCCTTGGGCGGCCCTGACCGCGTATATACCTTTCCGTGTTGATTAGGAGGCAAGTACTGCCTCAAATTAGGCACGAGTTTGTTGCGCTAATGCACTTAAAAACGCGCATTGAATTCAAGGCCCGTGTCCTCCAAATGCACACGGTTTAGCAACGCAAACTGTTCCTGCTAATTTATTAATTACATTAGCGCAACAAACTAGTGCGTAATTCGAGGCAATACTTGCTTCCTAGTCAACACAGAAAGTAAATACGAGCCCCGACCTCTCATTCCATTCCTGTCCGCAGTGTATGTTTTCTTCTTTTCAGGCGTTTCTCATTCATTTTCCACGTGTGGCCAAACCATCTCAATGTGTTCAATTTCATTCTATTAATGACATCTATCTTTATCTTATACTCTTTCCTTATGTCCTCATTTCTGATCCTGTCATCCATCGTCCTATTACAGATTCTTCTTAGCGATCTCATTAACAATAGTATCAAGATAAAAATAAATAATGCAATCAAATAATATCTCAATAGAGCCATAGAAGCGGTGCAATCTTTAATTTGGCTTATAAAATTGATGTTCTCAAATCAGAATAATCCTCTTTTTAATGACTTTCAGGATTTAAGAAAGTTTTTAGTATTGAAATATCGTTTAAAGATCACTTTATACGCTTGCGCAACGTTCACCAATTATGCCTTTTTAATGAGATCACTATCATTCCAAAAGGTATCTCATTAAAAAGGCATAATTGGTGAACGTTGCGCAAGCGCATAAAGTGATCACGTAAACCAGCCGATGACAGGTCGTAAGCCCTGTAGGTGCCTTGATTTCCCGGTTCTCCTACAGTAAATATTCCAACTTCGTCTCTATTGAGATAATTAAAAATCTGTTAAAAAATACCTTTGACTCCCGAGAGGGAAAAAAATCCAATATTTGCGCATATGCAATAATAAAAATATTCGGTTATAATAATTATTTATACCATTTTTTTCACGTAAGTCTCCAATCTTGCAATGTGCAGAGTGAAAATATTTACATAGAAATTCAATATTCGTTTCGGTTTCTTTTAAATATTGGCTTTTACTTGCCTACATACAACAGAGTGACTAATCCAATAATTTAATGTTTCGAATAGAAAGGATCAATATATTTCTCTTAATCTTTTCTAACTCTTTTTGATATGCATCATTTGAAATCTATTTTACCTTATCCCCTGTTTTGTAAGTTACTACTATCGGTTATTCCCTTTATATAATGAAATTATTCACATCCATAAAAGTAATACGTAAAATAAATTGAACATAAAGATTATTGACTTAGGGACCTGCCTACAATAAAAAGGTAAAAAACGTGACAAAATTATTATTTCATTCCTTGAATTGAATAAAAGGTGAGCCATAAACGAGACCGTTACCCGACGAATGACGCAGGCGATTTTCGATACATTCCCAGCTCGGTGTGGTCTACCGCACATTGTACTGTAAGGGTAACGTTTCCACTCAATGATAGGTTCTGGGACGATTTGTAAACGGCAATTCATATTTTTATATTTTTTTAAAGAATGAATATGTCCTTGTAACATGTATTCATATATCCTCATACATTCTCTAAATTATGAATATGCTTGTGCTATACCTGAACCAAGAAGAACCCAATCAGCCACAAAATAAGTTCTCGACCCCCTGGTATCTGCAGCACATGAGGTGGGCTTAAAGATTAATAACGAAAAGACAAAGTTTATGATACAAAGCCGAATCGCACCTAATAGAACAAAAGGAAACGTACAGCTAGCAGATAATCACACATTCGAATCAGTCAATCAATTCACATACTTGGGATCTCATCTCACTTGATCTCACGGAATGCAATGAGGAGGCGGAAGAAATAAAGAAAAGAATCTCAGCAGGTAACAGGACATACTTTTCCTTGGCGCCAGTGTTCAAGTCTCGAAACTTTCATAGGAAAACCAAAATAATCCTATACAAGACAATTATTAGGACTGTGGTTACATACGGGTGCGAGACGTTGACACTTACAATAAAATCCGCTGAAGCTTTGGACATATTTGAGAGGAAAGTTCTCCGCCGCATATGTGGTCCAGTGAAAGATGGGGAACAGTGGTGCATAAGGCAAAACGAAGAACTGTACAGAATATATAAATCGCCGAGTATTTCAACACATATAAGACTATCGAGATTGAGATGGGCTAGACATGTTCAGAGAATGCCAAATATGCGAATTCCTAAGAGAATAAATAATAATAATAAGTTTGGATAATTTATATAGCGCCGTTTTTGTGAAATATCTCACCTCAAAGGCGCTGAAAATTGATAACGTTGTATCATTATGGCTCTGGTAAGATTTGCTAAAAAGGTGCGTTTTGAGATTTTTTCTGAACGAAGATATATTTTCGGTTTGTCTGAGGGTGTGTGGGAGCTTATTTCATGCATTTGGTCCTGCTACAGCAAACGCACGATCACTGAAATTAGTTGTGTGCACCCTGTTTATTTCTAATTTCCCAACCATGGATGAAGAAGCAGAACGAAGTGATGATTGTCTGTCATTTATTGAAAGCGGAATGCACAGTTCGGTGAGGTAAGTAGGAGCCATACCACGAAGTGCTTTAAAGATCATGAAACAAAGCTTATATTCAATTCTTTCGGGGACTTTGAGCCAATGTAGATTGCGAAGATGGTGAGAGATGTGAGAAAATTTGGAGGCTCCAGTGATGAGCCTAGCTGCAGCATTGAAAACTGACTGAATTTTATTCATTTCTTTCTTTTGTAAATTCGCATATATACCGTTAAAATAATCCAAACGGGAGACAACAGAGGCGTTTACCAAAGATTTCATGGCTTCAATTGGGATACTCCTTCGGATTGACTTTAAACGTCTTAGTTGAAAGAGAGCAGAAGAAGTAACTGTTTATTTGGTTTGTAAAGCTTTGATTTATTATGACTGGTCATCCAGGAGGATGAAGGAAAAGAGGAAGACCAAGGTTGTGATGGGAGGACGAGGTGAGGATAGATGCAGTATAGCTCTTAAGCGTTACAAACTGGAGCACGACAGCTGAGGACATACGGGGTTGGAGGCAAAAGTTGAAGGAGGCCAAGGCTCGACTTGGGCTGTAGCGTCATCGAAGAAGAAAAAAGTACGTGAATCAAATCGGCCGTGACCACTGGATTAGTGATCCAGCTCGCCAACCCCTCTGTCACCACCCATATATTAGAAACTATGTGTGCATAGGGAATCGAACCAGAGATCTGTGTTACAGAATCATAAGGTATATCAATCATTTAATGGTACGCATACATAATATGCGATCATAGTTCGTAATGTACATAAAATGAATATTATAATATGCCTTTTTCATTGAAATTTGTGTCGTGCAGTTGTCCAAAAATAGTAGCTCCAATATATTGTGGGTAAAGGGCCTGTGTCGAATGTCTGTCATTCTTTATTGTAGGAGTTAGATTCACACATCGTATCAATTTGGTGATATCGATATTTACCTGCGGTAAAACATCCCAATATTAGGTATCTATTTCCACGTTTAATTTTAACAAAGAAATAATACAAACATAATTGTTTTGTTATGATATAGACATAAGAATATAATGGTAGATAATAATATCAATTTGGTTTCATAAAGAAACAATAAATTCATTAATAATCATTTAGATATGGAATCATGTAAATATAATTTTTTTGTATAGTAGTGTATTGTATTTTTGTTAATTTCTGCTATATTTTAAGTGTTCATTGTATTTTTGTTTATTATTATAGCTGTATTTTGAGTGCTTTTTTTATTATTATCAGCTGTATTTTTACGTGTGAATTGTATTTATTTCTGCTGTATATAAATTGTTTATTGTATTTTTGTCTAGGTAATTCTGCTGTATTTTAAGTGTGTATTGCATATTTGTTTAAACCCAATAATCGAGGATTTTAGATGATTTACATAATATTTATTATTTATTTATTTATGTTAAAGTTGGACAAAAAACAGCGTTAAGACATAGTACAATACAATAGTAACATCAAGTATTAATGCCTATTACATTTTGTCGTTATGATTGACATAAAATAATACAAGTTTGCAAAAAATAAAAAAAATAAAATATGATCATAGGTTGGTATGTAGGTAAGAGCAACATTTCAAGTTAACAATGATTTAAAACATAATATGTAGTTCTATTTGTAAGAAACTTTTCAAACATTTAAAATCTTTATTATGGAAATGATTTATTTCAGCATTTTATCATTTATAGTGATAAAAGAACTTGCAAATTTAAATCATATGTTTATGTCTCTAGATTTAATTTTATTTTTAAAAATAACATTGAATTCTTGAAAATTTCACCCTTTTACTGTAAAACAACAAAGCTTTTCATAAAAACAACATCGTTTTCATAACAATAACACCACTTTTCGCATTTGTACAAAAATAACTCCCCTTTTCCAATAAAAAAAATAACGCGAATAAAAACACCACATTTTACAAAAATACCACTCTTTTTTACAAAAAAAAAATAACGAGAATAATTCAGGTATCTAGTGATTAGTGAAGAAAAAAAGTATGCGCAATTTATGGGCAAAAAATATGTGCAATAATTTTAAAAAAGGGAGTTCGAGATGTAAATATGTAAGTAGGTATAAGAACTTTGTTATTAGGTAATTAATAGGAAATTTCAAAAAGGTATATTATATATCATGTATTTCCAGAATGAGAATTGGCCACTGTTCAATTACCTCCCATCTGTATAGAATTAGGTTTTTAAGTAGGTAGTCCTCTTTGCCAGTGTGGAGAGCAATTAATCACGTATTTTTTAAGTGTAAAAACAATTCCAATTTTAAAAGTACATACAGATTACTCATCAATATCCACTTAATATCGAACAGCTTTTGTCCCTCCAAAATTTAAACAGTAAACAGCATATTTTCCTTATGAACAGTAAACAGCACAATTTCCTTATAAACAATAAACAGCACAAAGCACTCTTTGCAGGGTGAATTGCCTGATACAAAAAAGTAGGTATCTTCTTCTTTAACCCTCCATCGTTCAGTAATGGACAAAGGCCTCCCCCTGAGACCTCCGCAGCTCCCTATCCTGGGCAGACCGCGACCATCTGCCTCCAGTCACTCGCTTTATATCATCAGACCACCTTATTTGAGGCCTTCCAACACTTCCTTTGCCCGTTCTAGGTCGTTCCATTCTAGCACTTTCTTAGTCCAACTGAAGTGTGTGGTTCTGGCGACATGCCCTGCCCAGCTTCACTTCTGCTTGGCAACCTTTTGGATAACGTCGGTTATTTTGGTTTTTCTATATTATCGACAAGTTAGTTTTTCTATCCCTCGAAATACCCAGCATTATCTTTTCCATGGCTCTTTGTGTTAATGCTAAATTATGTAGCATTTTGTTTGTAAACACTATGGAGTTTCACAGCCGTACGTCTGTATCGGAAGAACGCAAGCGTCAAAGACTTTATTTTTAAGATAATTGGCGTACTTCGTAGTAAAGGCTACCATCACGACGCTCTTCGACGACTCTGCATTATTCATAACTTTGGTTTGGTTTGGATAAGTAGGTATAATATGTCTAAACTAAAATTTGTACACTTTGTTAGCAGATCATTTGATTAGCAAATGATGTTCATTAGCTCATTATGAGGACGGGTATGGTACCTGATCCAATTCTCTACTCAATTCAACAACAATGGCTTTGTTGAGTTTTAACTTATTTAAAAAAAACCCTCATGTAATAAAAATCCAAATAAATAAGATATTGCTAAACTCACATGTAAGAAATAAAATTCTAGGATCACGAGAAAACTTCTTGACAATGGTTTTTGATTTTTTTCCAAGTTTTCCAATGACATTTGATCCGTTCCATCAGATTTTAAATTAGACCAAAAGAATCGTGTTTTTGTCGTCGATTTATGAAGAATCAACGTAGCGAAAATCTGTCAAGAAAAGAAAAAAATTATGTGTTCAAAGTGTGTGTTTGTGTGTGCGTGGTGTGTATTATCATCATCACAACATAAAGAGCGGAAGTCAATCTCACACAAAGAAAAATCTCACCACAATATTGATAACGGAACTTCTCGATTCCATCGTGAACGAAAAAATAAATAAAACTCGCTGGAGTATCTAAAGCAGCGGTACGCAAACCGCGGTCCGTGTTCTTTTTATATTTTAAAACTGCTGAAATACGCTTTCTCAAAAAAACTAGCAAATATTGTAAATTATTTGAAATCAAATTATACTCGTACTTTATACATAATTATTAGGAAAGTGATTTTATGGCATCAAAATGATTTTTTTCGAGGCCACACAGAAAATGCAGGCCATGGCGTGGCGTGGTACCATGTGACGTCATCAAATAAGAGACTTTTAGTAGTGTTCCCAACCAACACGGCAACTACTAAATGACACTACTTTGATGATTTCACCGGTTTTGCGCCATGGCCTGTAGGTATTATTTGTCGTATGGCCTCGGTCACTACTTTAGTGACGTCATATGATAACGAGCCACGGCCTATATTACAATTGCCGTATGGTCTCGGTCACTACTTTGATGACGTCACATATGGTACCGCGCCTTGGTTCGGATTTTTTTATAATATTACAATTAATTTCTTGGCATGATCAGATATCACATGTCAGAAAATCAACTTTCTTTCCCCTACACTCTCTAAATAAACTTAAGAATTTCTAATTACCGTAATCTTTTTAACTGGCCCAAGATACTTAAAAACATAACGCTGCTGGGGTCTTATCTTCCTGCAACATTGCTGAGCATGGTCCTTTTGCATCGGAAAATATGTATTTCTTTTTATTTGTCGATATATTTCTTTGTATTCGTATGGAAAAAAATTTTCGTCTCAATAAATATTTCATTATTATTATTGTTTAAATACATATCTTGTCATTGTTTTACAATGTCTTTTTTGTATCCTAGTATCTGAAAGATAAATTCACTTATCTTTCAAGCCACGAGCGTCCACTCCGATATGATGAACGTACTATACTATCTATTCCAATTCATAGTACTGATATTTTTAGCTCTTCATTTGTATTACAATCAGCAAGGCTACGGAAGTCCTGATAGTACGTCAACCATCTCATTAAACATATTTAAAAAGAGTCTAAATCAAAAATATCTATCTGATGATACATGATTTTTTCTTCCCCTCCTTTTGTTTTCCTATCATTGGTATGAACTGTTATTATATTCAATCTTTTTTTGTATTTTCTTTTTTTTTATTTTTGCTATGTAATTGCCATAGAACACATTATATTTTATGTAAAGATATTCTCTGGTTGGTTGGAAAAAATATCCATTTGGCAATAAGCCCGCCAGTGTTCAAATTATAAGTAGGTACAAAGAGTTACAATTTATATTAATAATAATAATAATAGTTTTTTTTTATTATTAGGCAATTCACACAATATTGTATGATTTGTGCCATAATTGTATTCACAGAACACTCAAACTTACATAAATATAAACAAGACATACACTATGAACAGTATCAAATAAAAGAAAGTCAATTAACACTAAAAATAAACATAAAATATCAAAAAGTACATTACAGAAGGATATTATTTTTAACAATAAATTTTATTAGCTTACGATACACATTATTGTTTTTGAGAGCTAGGAGGTGAGCAACATTAAAAGGTCTAGAGATTTCACTAAATTCGTTGTGAAGATTACCAGAAGACTGGATTGGGCACGAAAAGAACAGATGATCCAACGTTTCTATGTCGGTATAATTTTAATTTTATTTAAATGACTTGCAATTAGACAGTGACCAATTCTCATGCGACAAATTATTGAATATTTTTTTATTGAAAATTTAACATCGTTATACCAAGGTATTCTTGGAATGATATTGTTTTGAATAGATTTGTAAAATGATCCTTTGGTTTCAGACAGCCAATTAGAGTTCCATTGATTCCATATTGAGTTTGTTAAAGAGCGAATCAGATCAGAATTAGGTAAAGAAAATGATTTTGCTACAACGCCTGAAGAAACTGCAGACTTAGCATCAGTATCAGCAATTTCGTTACCAATAATACCTACATGAGCAGGGATTCAAGCAATCGAAATATTTTTGTCAGTTTACACCATTATAAGATGTAAACAACGTTATTACTCCCTATACAGTAACTATTGTAACTAAAATAGGAACGTTCTAAAATTGTAGATTTTAGATTTACGGTCTTATTTTCAGCGTTAAAAAATATCAACTTGGACTTAATGCAATAGGAACGTACCTATATTGGCCGGAATGTTCTTAAAAAGTTACTGAATTAGACTGATTTTGAATAATGATGAAAATTTCATTATTTTCATCATTATTCATAATACGTCTGAAGGAGGCTCCGGCCAAAATAGGTACGTTCCTATTCCATTTAGTCCAAGTTGATATTTTATAATGCTAAAATAAGACCACGGGGAAAAAATGAATGAAGAACGCTTGACGAAAAAAATATATAAGGCTGACAGGAATGGAAAAAGAGGTCGGGGGCGCCCAAGAAAAGGATGGCACGACCATGTGAACGATATTCTGAAAGAAGGAAATGTTAGAAGTCTGAACAATAGAAGAACATGCATGAGACGTAGCATGAATGTTGACGAGGCGGTGAATGTATGTATGTCAAGATAGAATAGTGTGGCGTTCTGTTCTCTCTGCCTACCTCACGAGGGACATGGCGTGATGGTATGTATGTATGTATAAAATAAGACCGTAAATTTAAAATCTAAAATTTTAAAACGTTCCTATTTTAGTTACAATAGTTACTAGTAATAGGGGGTATTGTGATGCTCAAAAAAATCGTTTCGGATGTCGAATCAGCTGGAAACAATCGTCCTTTAATTGAACAGTAATTTAATCAATCGTATTGCACAAACTCAAAATAAGGTACCTATAATAAAAAAGGTTTATCGCATCTGATATTGTTTATTTGCTCGAAAAGTTTCGCCGGCGCGTCACAAAAACCAAAGTCGCCATGTTTTCTCGTGTTACTAAAAGTTTATTTTTTTATTTTTCTTCGCTTTCTTTTTCTCTCTCTCTCTCTCTCTCTGTCTGCTAAACCACATCTTTCATAGAGGTCGTTTAGGCTAAGGGCTCCATTCCCCCATTTCGGGTGCCGGGGGTCGAAATAAGTTAAGAGCGAGGATCAAATAAACAGAAAGGGTCTAAAGGTGTTCGGGAGGAGGAGTGTGGGGGAGATACCTACAGCACTAGAGACGATTAACTATTCACGGAGAGTGTTAAGACGATAGTAACAGGGAAAAATAGGAAACATTTTATGCTTGGATCCCGAATACACACCTACGTACACTAGTTACATCAATTATTATTATTTTAGTATGAAATGTTTAAATATTTTAAATGTTACACAAAAGTCAAAGTAGGAATGTTATTTTATTTTATTTATATACAAATATACAATTACAAGTTACAAATATACAATTACAAATATACAATTACTTTTACAATTACAAGTTATACACAATATAAATAAAAATAATCATCACCGTCGATTGGAAAAACATAAAATATAGGTACTTATTTAAGCCGTTTGATTTCTGTGCAGACATCGATCCCCAGCAGAGGAGAAATTATTTTAAAAAAAATTTCTCAAGCAAATATTGCTTAGATTTAACTTTTTGGTCGTCAGTTCTTGATGAAATTCCATTTAAATCAATTAGTATTTTTAATAAATAAAAATTAAAAACTTGTTTAGAATAATAGTGGAATTCATTCTAAACAAGTTATTTTTATTTTTATTTATTAAAAATATTCATTAATTCAAATATTCTGAGCTGAAATCACTGGTTATTTGAAAGAAATTTCCATATATAAGGCAATAATCTCGGCACTTGCGCAGGGTGAAAGAAAGTGTTTATTAATATTTATATTATTATTATTTATATAAAATAGTATAGCGATTGACAACCAATGGTATGTGAACAATTAGTTAATAAGCCGAATTAATAAACTCTTTTCTAGATTGCAAACCCCTCCCAACGCTACGTAGTGCGCTTCTTCGGAAGAGTAAAATGGACCCAAATCCTAATAGCTGGCGTCCCCTACGTAGACATGTTAAAAAAAAAAAAAAAAAGTTATATGAAGAAAAAAAAAACAGAAATACTTTAATATCTTTATTATACTTTTAAATTATACATTAATTTATTGTAGGATTTTAAAGAATTTTGTTTTTCTTTATATAATTTATAGTGGAATTCCATCAAGTATTGTCGATCGAAAATTTAACACAAATAATGATGTCTATAGTTAAAAGTAATCCATTCTTATGACATAAGGTAGTAAATGCCCTTACAAGAGCGAAATAGGCCTATAGCACGTAACAAAATTCATGTAGAATCAAAAAGTGGTTTACTTTTAATTATAGACATAATTTATAATGGAATTCTACAAAATAAAAAAATCGTCGATTATTAACAAAAATAATAATAAATTATGTCAATGTGTTGTCAATATTAATATATCTAGTGTACGTACCTATGTAATGTGATCATAGCTATATATATTCCCCGACTTACGTAGGTTACGCAGTATTTAACATTGTGATCTTGTACTGCCGTCTCACAAACAAAACTTGTGTGTTGTGTTTTTAGATTGTAATCAAAATAATTTATTGTGTTTCTCGTAGAAAAACATCAACAGATACTGCTAGTACGTGTGTATGCTTTTGGAACACTTTGTTTATATGCGCACCGCTGTTTTATGGTAACAGAAATTAATATAGATATGATGGGTCGGTTGAGAGCGGTTAGTGTCCTGGATAAGAGTTCGAATCTCGCCTCGACCGATTTCGTTTGACCATAGTAAAAGCATCAATTCTGAGTTTAGGGAACGTAAAGGATGTTTTTTTTATTCAAGGATATATTTACTCCTCACTACCCCAAGAGGATATAGTGGGGAGTTATGAATTAGCAATTTTATGTAATTTTTTTTGCAAATTATAATTATCAACTAATAAGTATCATGCCGAAATTGTATTCTGAAAGTTTCATCACAAAGAATTCGTGTACATGTGTACTATGTCCTATGTGCTATGCACGGTATGTTTAATTCTACTTTATCGATTGTAGACTAAAGTACTCATTCTTTTTTTTAATTTAGCAAATTTGTATATCTAATACTCGCTTAGACTCCGTTAGATTTTTAAGGGTATCTGATCAGTGCTTTTATTTTATAAATGTCAAATATTTCAGTGACCCCAAGCTCAGGAAGCATAAAAATTGATATTTTTATTTAAAAATTGTTACAAAGGCACACCACTTTCATATAATGACACTAAGAAATTACTTAGGCTGTGTTTCTCGAACAAAGATTAAAGTAAAATTCTATAGTTAAAATACTTTGATTTTTTTTAATTATTCAAAAGTTTTGGTTATTTCATTGAAATCTAATGTCGTTAAAAAACGCATTTTTGAAAAATTTCATGAAATCAAAGTATTTTAACTATACTATTACCGTTACCTATGTTGAAACAACCCAGTCTAAGTTTTCATTATAATATATTAAACTCAAAACAAAAAAAAATCAACGAATTAATTTCGTCAAAATGCTGTTTAATTTTCTAATTTGGAAATGACGAGTTAGCGTTGGCCACTACCCACTAGTTTTAAATGTGTCACAAAGATTACCTACTGTTAAATTAATATCAAAAATATACATTTTCAATATTTTGTGCAATTAATTCCAGTTTGTTGACTGAGAGTTCGTGATGGAATTCCATTATAACAAAATATTATTACTTAAAATAAGTAAAAACAATTATTTAACTTTTTTCGGCCTTCGTGGCTCAGTTGGTTAGATATCTGACTGCTGAGCCAAAGGTCCCGGGTTCGATTCCCGGTGAAGACACAGTTTTTAATTGTGTTTTCAGTCTGGATCTGTGAGACGATTAATATCGTAAGTCTCCAGAATGTGGCAACTTGTTATTGGGTGCGTGTTAAATAATATTTGACAGTACCTGTTAGTTGCCCGAGAAACAATATTAAATAAATAAATAAATAAATTAGTTTGACCACTGACGCGTTTCGTTCAAAGAGCATCTACAGAATGGTACTTATGTATCAGTGGACCTTTTATTTATAAATACAAATTGTTATGTAAATACAAATTGTGTGGTTTGTTAGCAATGAATTTATATTTTTAAATAAAAGGTCCACTGATACATAAGTACCATTCTGTAGATGCTCTTTGAGCGAAACGCGTCAGTGGTCAAACTAATTTATCAAGTGGAAAAAAGTAAAATAATTGTTTTTACTTATTTTAAGTAATAATATTTTGTTTTGTGCAATTGATTATTTATGTGTATTTGTATCATTCATTTTACATTTGTACCTATATGTATATATTTTTTTAATTCTTATTTAATATTCTTTTATAACATGTGAAAATATGAAAATTACATCTGAATATAGATACTCAACTGTGTACAATAACAGTCCCAGAACAGGCTTTTGCCTAGTGGGGCGTTATTATTCAAAAATTAACTAAATTTTTTAACTTTGTATACACCACGTGAGAATGGAATTTGCGACCGGTTTCGGAACTAACCGTTCCCTCCTCAGGCAGAATTTCAAATAAACGCAGAATGTGACTGTTGCTTAAAATAAGGCTATTTGGATATTGGTGGGAGGTCATTAGGGGCGGGTCTTGTGTAGAGTGGCTTTGATGGAAAGGGGAAACATATTTAAAAGTGGCCTGTAAGTTAAAATAACTTGAAAATTTATTATATTTGTTTGAATTAATTGCTTTTTTTAAGTTAAAAAATTTACTTTTTTTAACTTTTCTACGGACAATTCTTGGTAGAACTCCATTTCAAATAATAAATAAATTTGGAATGGTAAAATAAAACCAAAGTTTTCAGTTCTACTAATTTAATGACACTGCCTAGTTTCTAATGACTAATTTAATGACTCTACGGAAAAAGAGAAAAAATAAAAAATAAAAAAAATAAAAAAAAAAATAAACAAAAAAAAAATTTTGCACACCCCTTAACTAGATAATATTATATAAACACCAACCACCTCTTGTTTTTTCACACTTTGAAAATGGTCACTGGATGACCGAAACTAGTCAGTGTCATTAAAGTAGTAGAACTGAAAACTTTGGTTTTATTTTACCATTCCAAATTTATTTATTAATTAAAAATTTAGTTAATTTTTGTAAAAATAGTATCACAAAGTTGAAATACGATATTTGATAACGTTATTATTCAGTTTATATATGTTATATTTATTTTGTGTTTTAATAATAATAATAAATAGATAGTAAATATATTTCAGCTGCACTACATAATATTATGTTCAGAAGTAGTTTGCTACCGCTTCGACTAACCTACTATAATAGCGTCGTATGTGAAATTATTACAATAATTATTCATGAAATTTTCAAGTTATGTGACGTTAGGAATTTCCATCCCCATCCGTCCCTCTCCGTGTTGGTTGAGAGTTATTACAAATAATATAAGGAGCTGATAATGTCTCAGCGAAGAACGGGGGGTGGGTTTAATTTCAAACGCTTTGATATAAGGGATAGGACGGAGAGAGAGAGGGTTGTTGAAGAAGGCGAAGAGAAAAGCTGAAAGGTTAAAAAGGGTACAGTCTTGGTTCGTTAGCAGAGCGGGAGGAACGATAAATTTCGCGAAAGGGAAATGGGATAATTCTTGATATCATCGTTATTATTTGTTAAATTCGCTAACTTGTTTACTGGTGTTTGGTAACTTGTGACGTAGTAAACATCAAAAGAACTCGTGTTTTTTGTTTTGGCCATATTGAAGTGTCCTAACTCTATGTCCTTGAGGAATAAGGCTAAGGGAACATAAATCTGTGGGAAGTTTAATAAATCAAGAAGTATAGATCATCTATATACTCTACATATCTGTATACTCTACAATGCGCAAATACGTCCAATTATTGAATATGGCAGTCACCTCTGGAGTGGCGCCCCCCAATACCTACTGAATACCCTCGACGCTGTCCAAATGCGTGCTATACGTCTGATTAATGATCCATTACTGACTGATGGATTGCAATCACTAGAACACAGACGCAGAGTCGGTATTTTAAGTTTATTCTGTAGATACTACCACGGGAATTGCTCAGAAGAACTTGCATCTTTGGTCCCTCCTCCACCCACTAGCAACAGAGTCACTCGCTTCACTCAATCGCAGCACCCATTCACAGTGGACCTTCAACATATACGAACAAGTCGCTTCTCGAACTCCTTTATTAATACAGCAGCCCGACTGTGGAACGATCTTCCGAATTCTGTGTTTCCGCCTTCGTACAACCCGGGTCTTTTTAGAATCCGAATTAATAAACTCTTTTCTAGATTGCAAACCCCTCCTAACGCTTCGTAGTGCGCTTCTTCGGAAGAGTAAAATGGACCCAAATCCTAATAGCTGGCGTCCCCTACGTGGACATGTTAAAAAAAAAAGATCAAAGTATCTGCTTCATTATTATTTTAATATAAAACTGAAGCTTTTTAACTATTTTTTACTCCTCACTAACCCAAGGGGATATAGTTGGGAGTTATGATTTAGCATTTTTTAAGGCTATTTTTTATTGCAGATTATTCATGCTGAGCTTGTATTCTTAAAGTTTCATCACAATGTATCTGTGTGTGTGTGCTATGCACGACGTGTTCATTTTACTTTATCGATTATAGACCAAAATACTCATTCGATTCTATTCAAATATAGCAAATTTGTATATCTTATACTTACTTAGACCTCATTAGATTTTGAAGGATATCTGAATAGTGCTTCTTAATTTTTTTAACTGTCGAATATTTCAAAGTGACCCCATGCTCAGGAAATTGATTTTTTTTATTTTCAAATTGGTAAAAAGGTACACCACTTTTATAAAATGGCATCGAAGAAATATCAAGTTTTCATAAAAAAAATTTCATACTAAATTTGTATTTTTTTATGGAGTGACTTGTTAGTGAGGAGTTTAGCGTTGGTCACAACCCACTCGTTTTAAATTTACAATAGTTTGACTTTAAAAAAATATGTAACAAATTGATGACTGTCTGACAAAAAAGGAACGAAATATAAGCTAAGGAAAATTTAACACGATTTCATAAATGGAATTTTGAAAGATGGATAGTTAGAAGTAAAAATAACAGTAAGATGTGATTGAGGCGAAAAATGTTAGTCAAGAGAGAGGAGTCTGGCGTTTGGTTCTCTCTGCCTACCCCAAACCGCGAAATGGCGTGATGTTAAGTTATGGTTCCATTGTAATCATTGATTTTAAAATGAAAAATAAGCCCATTTTTGCTCATTTCTAGCATGGTCCTATTCCTTACATGCTGCACTATTTAGTTTTACAATGAAAGCGTCATGGAAAATTCAAATTATGTTTTTTTTTAACTACTTTTAGATATAATTTTTACGCCGGTGGGTAAATTGTTAAACGGCAGTTTCTTCCAACCTCCCCTATTGAAATATAATTTTGCAAATCGAATATATAAAAAGGTTGCATACACGCAAACATTGTTAACATCTCAATAGAGACGAAGTTGGAAGATTAAAGAATGACCAGGAACTCAAGGCACCTACAGGGCTTACGACCTGTGATGCGACCTGTACGGCTGGTTTACGTGATCACTTTATGCGCTTGCGCCACGTTCACCAATTATGCCTTCTTATTGAGTTCTATTATCAACGGAATTTTTTAAAGTTCTATATATTTGAATAATAAGTAAAGAATAACCTGAAAATAGGAAATTATTACTATTGACATCTGTGAAGTGACGAAGAAACCTTTTTTTGTAAAGGCATTTTTGAGAAATTGGTTTATTTGTCAACAATCAAAGAAACAGTCATTATTATGTCATTAGTATACATTATAATGTATACACTGAAATGTTAGAATCTGTCCAAAGGAAGTTTGTAAAAATTCTGTCTTATAGAGCCGGTATAGGTCGTTACATGTTAACTTATAATCAGAGATTGATTTTTTTTAATATTTCTAAGCTGAGTACTCGACGAAAAGTGACGGACGTGGCATGTTTATTTAATATAATAAATAATGTAATGGACACACAGCTGGGCAATGACTTAAAATACAACGTCAATATTAAATCACTAAGAAACCCAAATATTTTTCACATAGGGTTCTGTATATCTAACATATCATTTTATAATCCATTGTATCGCATGTGCCGTATTTACAATAGTCATAGCAACTCTAACATAGTTGATATCTTCTGCAACACAAGAGAGGTATTTAAAAAAAGAATGCTATTGATTCTGAGTAGAGAGGAGAATTTCTGTTGATGTTTTCATCCCTTTTTTTGTTATATGCACAATTTTCATTACTTTTCATTGTTTTATATATGCTTCTCTATATTTACTTTGTACTTTTTATTGTTGCTTCTTTATGCTTTTATAGGTTTTGTATAATTATGTCTTATTTTTAAAGTTTTTTTATTACTGTTTTTATCTTGGATATTTTAATATGTTTGTGTAAATAATTTATGAACTTCGCATGTTGTGTTCACTTCCAATTGGAAATTGACATTATGTAAAATTTTTATGATATACTTTCTTGTATGCGATTGTCAATGTCTGTAAGTGTCCCAAATAAATTAAAATAAAATAAAATAAAATTGGTACAAGTAGGTAAACATGCCAAAAATGAAATAATATTTCTGGCGTTGTTCAGGGGTGACATATGTGCGAAAACACCGTCACCTCATTTATAAATACTGTTGCTTTCATTGTTTACAAATTAACCAAATTCTCAATATATGGCGTTACAAAAAAAGTTTCTTCGTTATATCATAGATGGCGATAGTAATAATTTCCTATTTTTAGGTGATTTATTACTAATTATTCAAATATATAGAACTTTCTATATATTCGAATAATTAGTTATAGACCTTAAAAATGATAAGGGAACTCAATAAGAAGGCATAATTCGTGAACGTTGCGCAAGCGCATAAAGTGATCACGTTAACCAGCCGATGACAGGTCGTAAGTCCATTAGGTGCCTTGAGTTCCTAGTTCTTCAATAATATTCCAACTTCGTCACTATTGAGATTTGTCAATAAATATTTTGCCTTGTTAGTCAAAGAATTGAGTAATTAGGTATGAAAAAGTATAGATTTATCAGAATCAAACTAAGTATGTGCGTATATTTAGAAAATTTAGAAATTTTAGCGATAAAATAAATAAATTTTATTAAGCGATAAATTTAAGGAAAAATATATCAGTTAATTGTCAGACCTGCGCTTCTGTATGGCTCCGAATGTTGGACGATGTACAACACCTTCCATAGGCAAATGGAAACCACCGAGATGCGTATGCTAAGATGGTCAACAGGGTTGTCTCTATAAGACAAAATAAAAAGTTCATAATATATATTCGCGAAAGCTTAGGAGTGACAGGCATTAACAACAAATTAGAAGAAAGACAATTGAGATGGTATGGTCACATATTAAGAAGACCCGAGGATCACATTGTGAACCAGGCTATGGCCGTAGACATCCCCCGATCAACGAATAGGGAAAGACCAAAAAATACATGGATGGCGCAAAGGAGTTCACAATTGATGAAACAAGAATTAACATTGGAGGCGGCCCAGAACCGAAGAGTGTACAGGTTGAGGATGAGGAAAGCTGACACCAACAGTCTTCATCGACGATAAGTTGGGAAGAGGCCAGGAAGAAGAAGATAAATTTTAGCGATAGTTCCTAATGATTTTACACTAAAATCTAATTTAACAAGTTAGAAAACAGTTATTAATTACTTTATTACACATGAAATTTTACCGACCGAATACTCAACTTCACGAATACAAATTCCTTTATTATAATATCCGAGAATATATTATGACCTAAGTATGTGGGAAGCATTGACTTTTGAAAATTTATATAAAATTACTCAACAACTATAAGATATCTATTAAAAACAAATAATATGAGCGGAAAATGAGTATATAGTGTTTCAAAGGATAGTTCAAACTAACTTTATTTGATAGCTACGCTTTTCTATATATTGAGAGACATCAATAGTTTATTTAACAGATTTTTAATTATCTCAATAGAGACGAAGTTGGAATATTTATTGTAGGAGAACCGGGAAATCAAGGCACCTACAGGGCTTACGACCTGTCATCGGCTGGTTTACGTGATCACTTTATGCGCTTGCGCAACGTTCACCAATTATGCCTTTTAATGAGATCCCTATCAATTCAATTTTGAAATTTCTATATATTGTAATACTGAAATTCTTTTCGCTTGAAAATAAGGAATTTTTACTACAGCCATCTATGGGTGAAATTATGAACAACAATCTTATTATTTTTATTTATTTTGTTGGAACGCCATCTATTGAGAGAATTGGTTTTTTTGTAAATAATGAAAGCTACAATTCTTATATCTGAGGTGACAATGCATTTTTCGCATAGAAGTCACCCCTGAATTGCGCCAGACTAATAAGGTCATTTTTGTCTTATTTACCTACTTGTACCAATGTGTAAGTAATCGAATATTTTTATTATTGCATATGCGCAAACATTGGATTTTTTTCCCTGTCGGGAGTCAAAGATATTTTTTAACAGATTTTTAATTATCTCAATAGAGACGAAGTTGGAATATTTATTGTAGGAGAACCGGGAAATCAAGGCACCTACAGGGCTTACGACCTGTCATCGGCTGGTTTACGTGATCACTTTATGCGCTTGCGCAACGTTCACCAATTATGCCTTTTAATGAGATCCCTATCAATTCAATTTTGAAATTTCTATATATTGTAATACTGAAATTCTTTTCGCTTGAAAATAAGGAATTTTTACTATAGCCATCTATGGGTGAAATTATGAACAACAATCTTATTATTTTTATTTATTTTGTTGGAACGCCATCTATTGAGAGAATTGGTTTTTTTGTAAATAATGAAAGCTACAATTCTTATATCTGAGGTGACAATGCATTTTTCGCATAGAAGTCACCCCTGAATTGCGCCAGACTAATAAGGTCATTTTTGTCTTATTTACCTACTTGTACCAATGTGTAAGTAATCGAATATTTTTATTATTGCATATGCGCAAACATTGGATTTTTTTCCCCTGTCGGGAGTCAAAGATATTTTTTAACAGATTTTTAATTATCTCAATAGAGACGAAGTTGGAATATTTATTGTAGGAGAACCGGGAAATCAAGGCACCTACAGGGCTTACGACCTGTCATCGGCTGGTTTACGTGATCACTTTATGCGCTTGCGCAACGTTCACCAATTATGCCTTTTAATGAGATCCCTATCAATTCAATTTTGAAATTTCTATATATTGTAATACTGAAATTCTTTTCGCTTGAAAATAAGGAATTTTTACTACAGCCATCTATGGGTGAAATTATGAACAACAATCTTATTATTTTTATTTATTTTGTTGGAACGCCATCTATTGAGAGAATTGGTTTTTTTGTAAATAATGAAAGCTACAATTCTTATATCTGAGGTGACAATGCATTTTTCGCATAGAAGTCACCCCTGAATTGCGCCAGATTAATAAGGTCATTTTTGTCTTATTTACCTACTTGTACCAATGTGTAAGTAATCGAATATTTTTATTATTGCATATGCGCAAACATTGGATTTTTTTCCCCTGTCGGGAGTCAAAGATATTTTTTAACAGATTTTTAATTATCTCAATAGAGACGAAGTTGGAATATTTATTGTAGGAGAACCGGGAAATTGGTGAACGTTGGTCGGAACGTTGGTTGGAACGTTGGAGAATTGGTGAATTAAAAGGCATAATTGGTGAACGTTGCGCAAGCGCATAAAGTGATCACGTAAACCAGCCGATGACAGGTCGTAAGCCCTGTAGGTGCCTTGATTTCCTGGTTCTCCTACAATAAATATTCCAACTTCGTCTCTATTGAGATAATTAAAAATCTGTTAAAAAATATCTTTGACTCCCGACAGGGAAAAAAATCCAATGTTTGCGCATATGCAATAATAAAAATATTCGATTACTTACACATTGGTACAAGTAGGTAAATAAGACAAAAATGACCTTATTAGTCTGGCGCAATTCAGGGGTGACTTCTATGCGAAAAATGCATTGTCACCTCAGATATAAGAATTGTAGCTTTCATTATTTACAAAAAAACCAATTCTCTCAATAGATGGCGTTCCAACAAAATAAATAAAAATAATAAGATTGTTGTTCATAATTTCACCCATAGATGGCTGTAGTAAAAATTCCTTATTTTCAAGCGAAAAGAATTTCAGTATTACAATATATAGAAATTTCAAAATTGAATTGATAGGGATCTCATTAAAAGGCATAATTGGTGAACGTTGCGCAAGTGCATAAAGTGATCACGTAAACCAGCCGATGACAGGTCGTAAGCCCTGTAGGTGCCTTGATTTCCCGGTTCTCCTACAATAAATATTCCAACTTCGTCTCTATTGAGATAATTAAAAATCTGTTAAAAAATATCTTTGACTCCCGACAGGGGAAAAAAATCCAATGTTTGCGCATATGCAATAATAAAAATATTCGATCAATAGTTTAGTTTTAGTGATGATCAAGAAATGATTAACTATAAAAGACAACACCTTTTGAAAATCGACTCCAAAAATGGCGTGATTAGATTTATAACATATTATCCTACTAAGCCTAAAAGATTTTCTCGAGTAGGAATCAATTATCTGTAGTGATTATAAACTTGGATGACTTGTATATTTATTTCTTTACGACTCATAGTTTTGGAGAAATTTAAAAAAATGCTGTAAAAAGTGAGACGTAGACGGAATAATTTTAGGAGAACCATGAACTCAAGGCACCTACAGGGCTTATGACCTGTCATCGTATGGTTAACGTGATTATGCACAATTATGCCAACCTATTGAGTTCACAATCAATTTAATACAAATCCTGTCGGGTTAAACTTATCCTATCCTGTCGAATTAACACTCATTCCACGACATTTGACAAATAATGTTAATTATTGTCAAAACATTTCGAAAGCCCTGTAGTGTCTTGAGTTCTTGGTTCTCCTTAAATGATTTCCGTCTACTAAATTTGTCATAAAATACATATCATTGACTCACGATAGGAAAAAATCCAATGCTTGCGTATATCCAACCATAAAAATATTCAATATATATTTAATATTTTTTAGGGGCATTAATGCTGAATTTTAAAATTGCGTGACTAACATTTACTAGACAAATGTTGAAAATCTTTATAGTATTTTTTTAAGAAACAATCTGTTTAAAATATTTGAGAAATTCGATTTCAAATTGAGATGTTCATATTTATATGCCCCCCTAAGTCTGATGAAGACAAAATATTCGTCACGCCATCTATTGAGAAATTGGTTTGTAAACAATGAAAGCAACAGTCCTTATACATGAGGTGACAGTGCTTTCGCACAGATGTCACGCCTGAACTGCGCCAGAATTATAACCTTATTTATGGCTTGTTTACTTGCTTGTACCATGTGTATGTAAATCGACTATTTATTCCCTGTCGGGAGTCAATCATATATTTTATGATAAATTTTTATCATCCCAATAGAGACGAAGTAGGAATATAATTGGAGCACCAGGAACTCAAGGCACCTACAGGGCTTTCAAAATGCTTTGTTGTTTTGACAATTTCCATTATTTTTGTCAAATGTTGTAGAATAAGTGTTAGTGTTAACCCGACTAGAGTTGAATAAGAATATTAATATAAAAATATTTATATTAATTCTAATATTGGGATCATCCTGGTTTTCATAATTATCTTATTCAGTTTAGATGCATATTATTTTAAGAATCTACCTATGTACATACATACATACATACCATCACGCCATGTCCCTTGCGGGGTAGGCAAAGAGAACCGAACGCCACATTTTCTAACTATGTACATACATATACATATTATATTTATTATCTAACTATGTACATATCCATATTATATTTTCAACATTAATGCATCAAATATCATATCCGTGTCTAACTGAAATAATACCAGGAAATGAAACGTATGTTTACTCCGTAAATGGCCTAAATTAACGATGACATTACGAGTAGGTACACATATTTGCCTCTCAACCCTGTCTGCAAAACGTAAAGTGTCTAAACTCAAATTCTTGACGGACATTTTTGAGACATGAAGATGGGCGTACTAACGTTTATAAAGGACTATCATACATCACATTATGATTATAACACATTCAAACGAATTTATATGACAGAGTTGGCAGAAACACTTTAGCGTCAAACGAAACATATTATATACACATGGATATGTTTCTCTAAGTGGATTAAGGAGAACGGAGATGGTTTTGAAGGATTTAAACCTCATAATGCCTCATCTTGTCAAACAGTTGAAGCTTACCCTTGTGGTTATCAGGATATGAGGCGGTAAGGAAGCCGGGAGAAAACAAATCTATAAGATTGGGAGGGTTATTGAATTTATTATGACAGCGGACAGAATGGTCGGAATAAGAGTAATTTAAGATGGCCAAGTGAATCTCTGGGAGAGTGTCGTTCAACCCCTATTACGGCAGTGAATTTTGGGATATTTTTATCTCCCAATTTGTCGATTTCTTACGCCTCAAAACCGGGTTGTAGGCAAGGGTGAATTATGATTTAGCAATTTTCGAGACGATTTTTCGATTTTGGAATTATTCTTCTTCTTATCGTCACGACCACCATAGAGAAAGCCTCCGTGTCCTGGCTAGTGCGAATCAATTCTTCCATAGTCCTTGAACCGGTCCACTCCCGGATGTTTCGAATCTAGGAAGGTTGCCTTCTTTGGGCCCCTCTTATATATATGGTTGGATAATTTACATATATAGCGCCGTTTTCGTGAAAACTCACCTCAAGGGCGCTTTGTAGCTATTAGTTTTTCATGTTAGTAAAAGCTTAAAATCTAGGTTATTGATCTTAAATTAAATTAAAAATAAACATAAAAACGATGTATACAATACTTAGTATATTCTATTTAATTGAATCTAATGCCATAAAACGTTGAGAAGTGTCACAGAGCAGTTAATTACAGTGTTATTAAGTTGGTTTCATTACATTATATTCAAATTCAAATTTAGGAGGTGTTATTGTGTGAAATATTAAACAGGTGTATCTTAAGTTGTTTTTTAAACGTGTTTATATTGTCTATTTGTCTGAGTCGGTATGGAAGTTTATTCCATGAGGATGGACCAGCAACAGCGAATGCACGATCACCAAAGTTTGATTTGTGCACTCGGTTAAGTTCGTTTAGTTTACCGATTGCTGAGCTTTGAGCTGAACGGAGGGATTTTTGTCTGTTGTTTGAGGTGAGCGGAGTGCACATTTCGGATAGGTATTGCGGGGCCAGACCGTGTATTGCCTTGAATGTTGTTAGGCATATCTTGTACTCTATCCTTTCAAGGCACTTGAGCCAGTGAAGATTCTCAGTGAAGAGTCTTCTACCCTTGATTTTCCCCTTTATGACAAGCTAAAGGATGCTATATTTTTCACCACTCAGAATATTGAATTAGCAATAGATATTGTATTGAGAGTAAAAACTTTGTTTTTATACCTGGTGTTTTGTTTATTTGTCGTATTCAGAAAAAAATTTCACCTTTGTAGACAATATTAATATTAAGAGGCTATAGTAGGCAATACATTATATTTTGAAAATAATTTCCCTAATACCCTCAAAAGATACGTCTTTGAAATAAGGAACAGTTTGTATGTACATTTTTAATCTATTGCATGACTTTTTTGAATTTTGAATTTGTTTAATACCTTTCTTGTAAAATTAGTTTTAGTAAAACCCTTTTTTATTTTTTTACTGTAAGTAACTAAAAAACTACAAGGCCTATGAAGTATATTTTTACTTTATTCGATAGAGAATATAAAAATCTACCGGCTGAGTTTTTTATTATTATAAAATTTCAATAACTTTTCTTGCTATTAAAAAAAAAACTCTAAATTTTACCATTTTTGCACGATAAAATGTTGTATATCACATATCAGGATATGATATACAATATTTTCTCGTGTTTCATACATTGGAAGGTAATTTAGTGTGCATTTTTGCGTACATCCGTATATCCAGGGTATAGTAGGGCCTAAATATGTACATCTTTGTCTAAATATACGTAAACGTCTAATTAAATAGTTTTCTTTTTAATATGTGAGTAGCACAAAATATCATACAGGTTGTTCCAAATGTCGACCATGTGTTTTTTGAATGCCCAATCCAGACTGAATACGATTTTTACTACCAATCAATATTTAACATCTTCTCCACTACCAATCAATATTTAACATCTTTTATCATTAAATTCCTTACATATTTATTTCCACATAGCAAAATTTCTTCGTCTGAATGGATTCAATCTACATATAATGCAATAACCTCAAGTCTCTAAATAATTAAATAACATTTTTATACTGCCATAAATTTAATCATCCTAATTATTGGGTGGAATGCCATATAAGCTAATAAAAAACATATATCATAATTTATTGACCCTTACTAAGATGTTCTATATCCATTTTTACTATATTTATTTTCGGGAAACCAAGAACTATATCAAACATAAATTTTACTAGCATCAAACTACATGTTGCAAAATTCCGGAAACTCATTTTAATCATCTCAATGATCAAGTCAGCAAAATCAGTGGATAGAAATTTCTTCACCGTGAATCGTAACTGGATCAGGAGTCAGATATTCAACGAACGAATTACTTAGCCTGCGTTTGTTTAAACCCACATTATACTTGGTTTACTTTTGTCCATTTTTGTTAGGTATAAGTTCTTATGTCCATCCATACCCTAACATTACGCAGCCAAGACATCTGGCTCCCTAGACAACATGTCATTTAGCTCAAGAAAAGAAACAAGAAAAGATAACTCAATGTATGGAAGTGACAGTTGCCAGTCACGTGATAACTGTCACTTCCATACATTGAGTTACCTATCTTTTCTTGTTTATTTTCTTGAGCTAAATGACACGTTGTCTAGGGAGGCTGTCTCCTTTCAGTCCCTCGGCGATCCTCAAAAATACAGTTATGGAGAATCTTAATACTGTTCTTCCTCGACAATTACCCGTTCTTATAAAACTCTGAAATATAAAAAAGAGTCTGGAGAACTCTAAAACCTTGCAGACAAATCACTTAAAGTGCCAAAAGGAGCTAATTATGACTAAACAACTGCGTCACCGTTCACTGAATGTGAAAATAAGAGTGTACCGTATTTTTGGCTGAAAGTTTTGAAAGCCCTGAATTTGCTCTTCGTGGCTACAAGGTCCGCATGTCCAATGCATCCAAAGAAATTTCCTCGGACATCGTTGTAGAGTTCTCGTTGAAAAGATGACACGGAGATGTTAGTGCATTCCCATATAATATGCTCAAAACACTGATCAGGTTTGTCATAAAGCTGACATGAGGACGAACCAGATAAGTGAAAACGAAAACGATGACTTTTGAATCTGTCGTGTGCAGTAAGGAATTGCATGAATCTCAATACTCTCAAATAAAACAAAAAAAATCGTTTTTCGACAATTATTTTCCATAGACATTTTTAGATCGTTTTATACCGAATCATTCCAAACCGAACCTTTTTTCGATTGTTTCAATAAAAAAATGTAGGTTTTATATATAAACGATGGTATATTTCAATCGAATGAGCCGTTATATTTTTATCTCCCCTTAATCCTGATTTTATAGTCTGAAGGGATTAGGGGGAGCAGAGTATAAAACGAAGATTAGCCGGGGTCATATCAAATAATGCCGTTCTCACGATGATAATTATTGCCCATTTCATTGTCTGCTTTTCATTTTGAAAAATACTTTTATCATTTATATTTTATACATACATAGGCAAATATATGTAAAGGTATATAATATGATATAACCGTTCGCTTTGGTTTCGTCAATTAAAGTTGAAATTGTAATGGAGCGAATTGACGTGGGACGACCAGAACCAGTCGCCACTATAGGTTTTTAGTATAATATACTAGATGTTGTAGTTAGCAAATTTTGTATGAATCGAAGTGAGTCATTTTTCCGGAGAATTTTTGACGTTTTGGTTCCAGACCACATCGTTTTTCTATAGAGACTAACGACTAATGTGAATTGTTTTCGGATTTATTTTTTCAAAAAAAAACATTTTAACTATCAAAGTTTAGAGAACAGCTATTAAAGATGTCTTGAAATGTAAGGAAAACTGAAATATGTTGCCAACCAAAACGTCAAACGCGCGATAATCCATGATGTGGATACGAGATAATCCATGTTTTGCGTGGAGTAGTACATCTAGTATATTATAAAAAAAATCTATGGTCGCCACAAGTGAAACTGGCGGGACGCATTGCCAGATTTACAGATGGTAGTTGGACCCAGAGTGTCTTGGAGTGGCGTCCGAACAGGGAAAAAGAAGCGTGGAACGTCCTCAGACACAGTGGTCGGACTGCATCAAAGCAGTGGCAGGGAGCAATTGGAAGCAGTGTTCCCAGGAAAGGGAGGTGTGAAATAGAAGAGGAGAGGCCTATGTTCAACTCTGGATGCAAACGGGCTAATGATGATGAAGAATAACAGAAACATAACGACAATATTTTTTTACGATTGATATTAGCAGTTTTCCATATTATGTCTATCCAAACGGCATTAACTGCGTTTGCAATCAATTGCAATTGATTTTATAGGGACGTAGCAGAAGACGCTATTGGAAAGATCATGTCCAACGCATGGACGACGACAGAGTTGACAAAAGTGTAAAGACAGAAGTACCCAACAACAAGGCTATCGAGAAAACCTGAGAAGAGATGGAAAGACAGATAGATATCGTCCTCCAAGGATTGTCCACCTTCACTAACAGTTCAAATGGCTAAGTAGAAGAAGTATAATCGTAAACAGAGTGTATTTTCATATCTGTAAAAATCTAAACATAGTATGAGATCTTCAACGATCGTAAGTAACAAATTTCGTAAAACTTTTAATCAGGGGGGTAAGTTTGGTCGAACCGGCGAAATCAAAACCCTCGTGATTATCCATATCATGGATATAATTATCGTATGGAGTTCTATGACATCTAATGATTTTATAGAACTCCATATAATAATTATATCTGATGGATACAGAGAGAAGGGAATATTGCACCTACCTGGTGGCGAACTTCTTCCATCGTCTGGGAGGTCTTCACGGAAGGCACTCACTATACCTCTTGTATCACAATACAAAATTGATGACAGACACACCACTTCCAAACACGATTTAGGTATATTAAAAGGGCGCACGGCGCGTAGTATTTAGTTGATCAACACGAAAGGACACGAAATATGTATCTTTCGAGCGTATCGAAACTATTTTACTTCATCAATTGTCAGTGACGTACGACGACGACGAGTTGTAGACGATTGTATATACAGCTGACAACTCATGTAGGTAGCAATATATTTTGGGAGAGGAAAAGGTTGGGAGTTTTGCCACATTTACCAAACAATATCCATGAGTAATCGTGAGGAATTTGATTTCGCCGGATGAAACAGACTTGCCCCCCCCCCTGAATTAGTTATGACTTTTAACCTTCAAAATGAATTGATATTTTTAATTAATTATAGTTCGCCGATCAGCTTGCAAATTGTCAGTTCGCCGCACTTTAATTCGGGGTTAATCCGGTACGATGTGATAACGGTATGTTGTGTGTGTGTATGTGTGTTATGTTTAATATGTGGAAAAGTAACATAAAAAGTAACGATCTTTCATTAAATGAAACAGAAATGAAAAATAATAATTTAGAATTATACTAACGTTTACGATTTTCAGTATAATATTGCAAATGTGACACGCAAAATTGCCCAAAACTACGCTAAAACCCCTTTTTATTATTTCTAAATGTAGCCACTCGAGTAATAGGTGGTTCGGAAAGTACTTTCATTTTTTTTTTAATAAACGAAGTCGTTTCACGTGATCATGAAGGGTCGAATTAAATAAATGGCGACTTGCATCAGCTTCAACACGTTTTTTAAAACTTGGTGCATCTTCAATATCATGATTCTTCTTTTTCTAGTTCTTTTTCCTTGTCAGGAACCCCCGTCGTCAATAATCACTCTGACGAACCCCACCTACCTCGACCGATTATGGTTCACCTAAAACACAAGCATTGATGCTTAATTTAGGGACCATAGAAAGATGTACCTATATGTATTTTTTCAATAAGGACATAATATTTTTTTTTCTATATTAAAAGTTTTTTTGAGTATTTTTATCTTGTTGAATAGCAATTTACCTTTTAATGCTGTTTTTGACTATCCATATTTGACAGTGCCCCAAAATCAAACCGGTACTACAGCATGCAATCAAATAACCCTTTTCACAAACAAGCATTGCTATACCAACCGACAAAACGCGGAACGTGGGGCGTGACGAAATCTCACAAGTCCTTTGTTGAGAATAAACATAATGACTTTCCGGACAACCCATTACTATGTGATAAGTATGTTAGCACAGAAAATGAACCAAGTTCAATATTATATTAATGTTTATATGCATATTGAATTTATCGATCAGCATTTTTAATGGAAATTTATTTCAGTAAAATGTTGGTAGGTATCTATGTAATTATTTACTTTCAGGCATTTTTATTTATTTCAATATCAACAGTAATAAAAATAAATAGGTACATTTTTATCGATTTCAAAAATTATGATCGCATTTTCGACATCGTTTACTCAACGGGCATAATGTAGTGAGTGTCGCGTTCCTATGAGGGTCGCGGGATTGTGACGAAAGGAATAAGGACTAACCTGTCTTCCGTCGCCGGTTTACAGATGACACTCTCTTGCTCTGCTGTCTTGAGGTTCGACGAGTCTTCTGACCCTCCAGGAGCAGCCCGGAAGGTACCAATTCCAATTGCCGTCGGGAATTTCACGATGCTTCGCGACCGGCAATATGCTCCAAAACTACGCTTCGCTGCGATAATCCACGAGATTACGTCACACGCACAACGTGTCAACCGGAGCGCATTCGGACGCAGACTGATTTCGATACAGCCTTGACATGGTCAGGCCCGGATGGGTGGTGAAAGGAATAAAGTGATGAAAGGTTTTGTTCCAACAGTTCCAACACTGAACAGTGAGTGCTTATTTTTTCGTAATGATGTTTTTGTGTGTATGGCGTACTTTTGAAATTTTCGTCCGCCGTACGACCCAAACAATTAGTTCGATCGTCTATTGATATCATACATATCATCACGGCATATCCCACAATGTGGGATAACCAGCGACAGGCGTGCGGGTGTGAAGTACCTCATAAAATGAAGCACAACACACGAGTATATGCCAACACACCAGTACCGTCCACCTAAAAAGAACCTCATTGGTGAGCTATATTATGAAATGTTTTTTTATCCGTTATATATTACAACACTGGTTAGTTGGAATAAATTGCCACACGGCAATAAACTCGCCACTTGCGCAGGGTGCAAGGAAGTGTTGAAAATATTCAAAACAATAATAAAAATAAACACTTCTTTGTACCCTGCGCAAGTGGCGAGTTTATTGCCATTTGGCAATTTCTTACTAATAACCAGTGTTTCCAGTTCAGAGAAGCAACATTTGCGTGAGAAATAAATTTCCCCTCTGGAGATAGAGCCCAGGACGCCCGCACAGAAACAAAACGGCTTACCAACCGTGCCACGGCGTTTCAATTTTTTAAGTTTAAAAAAAATCTATATATTATAAATGTACCTTTTACAATGTATTGGAGAGTTAAGTGTTGACCACAACCGTCTCTTTTTTTTCATATTTTCATCTATCAAAATTAAAAGATAATTATGTTGTATAGAAATCTTGAAAATACGTAATAAAAGTGAATTAACTTTTAAGACTTTCAATATGACCTTTGTTCGCATTAATTCAACCCCCAACTGTAACATTATCACCTGTAAAATAGAATATTATCCAGGGGTCAATTTTAGGGGAGGTTATGTCAGTCAAATGTAGGTAGAAACCTACCTACATAACCGTTAGGGGTTGAGATAAGACGGCTAGGGATGAAATAGACAGAAAAGGGATTATTAGACAAGGTAAACTTATGTTTGTTTATTCTACTAGTGTTGGTCAATGGTCACAGAACCCGCCATTAAAGAACAGGTGATAGAATTATTTGGGTTTTGTGTTGTTCTTGCAGAAAGCACAAATTCGACAGCGAGTTCGGTATATTATTTTATTTATTGAGTAAATATTGCTGACAAAGTGAATTTTGATTTAAATTTATTTAATATATATTCTTCTTTTTCGTCTTCAGCCCCCCTTGGTCCAGTAATGGACGTAGGCCTCCCCTGAGACCTCCACGGTTCCCTATCCTGGACAGACCGCATCTAACAGCCTCCAGCCATATTATCATCAGACCACCTTTCGAGACTTCTTTTGCCCGTTATAGGTCGCCATTCTTGCACTTTCTTAGTCCATCTGGAGTCTGTGGTTCGGGCTACAAGCCCTGCCCAGCTCCGCTTTGCATGGTAACCTTTTGGACAACGTCGATTGTTTTGGTTGTCTCGCTTATCCACAAGCTAGTTTTTATATATCATTGTGGATTAATGCTCTTGACTTCCATGAAGTGATTAAACATTTTTTATAGGATATTTTCTATTTTTTTTTATCGACAAACTTTTTAACATCTCAATAGAGACGAAGTTGGGATATTGTAGAAGAACCAGGAACTCGAGGCACCTACAAGGCTTACGACCTGTCATCGGCTGGTTTTCGTGATCACTTTATGCGCCTACGTAACGTTCGCCAATTATGCCTTCTTATTGAGTTCCCTTTCAACGTAATTTTTGAAAGTTCTATATATTTGAATAGAGTGTAACAATTCACCTGAAAATAAGGAAATTTACTATTGCCATCTATAAAGTAACGGAAAAGCCTTTTTTTTTAATGCCATCTATTGAGAAATTAGTTTATTCGTAAACAATGAAAGCAACAGTCCTTATAAATGAGATGAAGTTCCTGGTTCTTCTACAATATCCCAACTTCGTCTCTATTGAGATGTTAAAAAGTTTGTCAATAAAATTATCATTTGACTCCCGAAAGGGAAAAAATCCAGTGTTTGCGTATATGCAATTAAAAAATATATATTCGATTTACATATATGTTCTAAAATCGAAAATAATATAAATCTGCCTCTGTTTAATAAAATGGGATAAATATTTCTTTAGATATTTCATCGATAAATATCTCACAATAATGTACAAGTCGATAGATAGCGGGATAATAATATTACGTAAGAGGGAAAAAAGGGTATTAGGTACTACTTGTGTACTTTTAAGATTATAATCAATACTAAAATTTTCAAATTAAATATTTGCTAAGCGAGTTATCCTAAAATTGATGTTAATGCTTTTTTTAATTTCCCATTGGCAATGTATAATGATTTTATATTGTGTAGATGTATTTATTTATTATATACATATTTATTTACATTAATTTTATCACTACATAGGGCAATGCCTATGGGTTTTCAAGTCCAATATTTGTGATACCATAATATCCTTGCACACGTACAACATTTACCTCATTTTTGAATAAACAAACGGTATATTTAAAAATTTGTATACCTATATTTTAATGTTCAGGTGGATGTACGAAATATTAAACATTTATTTTATAATGTAGTGTGTCCAGAAATATATTTACATACCTTCCTGGGTCAGTTGGTTAGAGTCCTGAGCTTAAAGTTGTATTTTTGTAGAGATACTGTTTTAATTGTTGTGTTTTTAGCCTGGATCAGTCATACGATTAAACAGTTTGTCCCTCGAAGGTGGCAATTTGATGATTACTATTTCTTAACTTTTATTTGCAGTTACTTTTTTTGCTACAGTAATAAAATTTTGTATTTTTTTTTCATTTATTTCTTAAACGTTCACTTACAAACTCGTTTCGACTTATTATCATGTATGTTTGCTAAGGATATCTTCATTAGCATCCAGAAAACAAACTAGCATAATCAAGAAATTTCACAACGACTTTAGATTATATGATACAATTCGGCATAAACATATGATTTTACAGCAAATATAGATTGAATAAAAGTAGTGCTAGTTTATGTTACAATAATTTTTAGCTATATTATCAATTTCACAATTGTAAACAGCATCTGATATGATGTTTCTCCACAATATTCTTAATAGTAATATTGATTCTCCTGCTCTCCCTACCCGTAGAACTAGACACACTCCTCTTTTCCACCTAACCACTCAGCATACTAACTATGCTCAACATCCAACAAAATACAGAATCTATAATACATACAATAGGCATTTACAAGAGATCGACATATTCCTACTAAGCGCCCCCACATTAAAAAAATATATCAGACATAAAATTTCATCCTCATAATCAAACTCAAGACTTAATGTATTGCACACACTTAAATATACAATTTCACGCAATATCTCACCATGATATGGAACTTTTCCTAATTTATCTTAATATACTTCAATAACTCCAGTGACAAGCTCTAATTGGCTTTAATAATACTCAAATCATCTTTATTTTTTTTATAATTTATTATACGCTGTATGTTGTCCTCTAAATAAATAAATAAATAAACTCGTGCAAGATGACATTTACATTTTTTTAAACACGTAATAGAAAGGGGTTTGAAGGTAGCTCTTTCTTCCTCGACTAGCATATACCTTTTAAAATATTCTGAAACCTTAGTGAGACAAGCGACGTTCAGTATATCCTTGGCAAACTTTTCTATGCTCTGGGGGAATTAACTTTTCTGTATTATTTATATCTAACACTGAGTTAGAAAAAAAATCATATTCAGCCCCGTGTAGAACGATAGAAATACGAAAAAAAAAATTTGCACTTTTTTGTAAATATGTATAATTTCGCTCCAACCCTCGGGGAATACCTCGGCCAGAGCAATATCAAATATCGCTTCAAAAGTGGAACACAAAAGTGTGAAAATCTTTTTCGTATATTTTAATATTTTTTTATTGGAGTTACCACCCTGTCACATTCGCCGGTGACACCTTTTTTTGTTTTTGATTTTACCCGTCGACAGGCAGTGTTTTATTTTCTGGTAAATCCTCATTCTGTTGATGGTTTCCCTTCGGAAAACAACTTTTTGTCAACACTTTGTTTGATGACGGATTCAATAGTGCAAATGGATGGGTGCGTTTGAGTTTAATTATTTATTTATTTGTATCTTCTTGTACATATAATTTGTACACTGGCGTGTTTATTGCCAAAGGGTTCATTTTAGTTTATTTTATTTTAAATTAGGTCTCGGGCAACTAACAGGTAATATGTCAAATATTACTTTAACACGCATCCAGTCACAAGTGGCCAAATGCTGGAGACTTACGATATTTACCGACTTACAAATCCAGACTGAAAACATAATTAAAAACTGTGTCTCCATCGGGAATCGAACCCGGGACCTTTGGATCAGCAGTCAGATACCTAACCGACTAAGCCACGAAGGCTGATATTTCAACCAATCAGAGTCTATGTTATGACATGACAAAAATAAAACAAATATATAATACAAAAATAAAACAAATTTATAAGTATAGGTCGATCGCAATCGGAATATAAGTGAACAAACATATTTATTTAGGTAATGTTTTAGTTTTGCTTTCTTGCCTGCTGTCATTCTTTTCCATAATGCTTTATTTTACATTTTGTAAATGCTCTTCTATTTATATTTTGTTGAGGCTTTTGTGGTTTTTTTTACATTTTGTTATTGCAAAAATGTTTTTCTTCTTGTTTCTTATATTTGATGTTTATGTTCTTTTTCAATTCAATCGATTGAAATTTCTATCGCATGATGTAAAAGCGCAGTGAAAATACATTGAAATTGTCCTTACTTAAAACAGGAATTATTCCTAGTTAGATAGACATAGGTAAAGTGATGGAATGATGCCAATCAGGGAGCACCCATGGTTTTTTATTATTATTATTATTATTTTTTTTTTTAATGTTTTTTGTTTTGCATATTTTTTTGTTTTTGTAAGTTTTATTTTCTTATGTTAAATAAATATTTTATTATTATTAGTATTTTTAATAAATATAAGACAAAAACACAAAAACACACAAAACAAATTGAATGTATAATTACAGTTTATAGCAATGGTTAGTTCTTAAATAAATAAATAATGGGAAAACAAAAGGATATAGAGAGGAAGAAGAAATCAGATATGATCAGATAGATATATTTTTGTTAAAGCCTTTTTTTGAATACGTTTAATGAAATAATAGCCGATGTAACAGCAGACTCTTGCTGATTGTACTATAAAAATATTTTATTATTAGAAAAAAACAATTTACAAGGATAAATAATTTCCTATGTCTTTTTGTACTCCAGTTTGACCGCATAACGCTGCTAATATCAGTGGTACATAGAACAGCAAGAGGTATTATATAATATAATTATAAGAGGCGTAATAAGCGACATATAATTATGTAATTGACATTAATTGTGAAATTCATGGGGAATAATTATTAGGAGGCCCGATTCTGGATGAACTGGGATAGATGGGTACAAAATGAGGACAAACGTAATGCTTCTGATGGCGCATCCATCGCAAAATTCAAATATGTATCAGGATAGCATAGACAGGACATTTATTAGATACACGATCTAATAAATTCGGCTCGTATTATATCATGAGAGCATAGACCAATAAGAAATGTGTTTTTATATTTTTATATTGTATTATGCGAGATGCGTCTTATAAATACGGCTCAAATATCAGGAGAGCATAGAATTAGAAGAAATGTGTTTTTTTTAATATTAGGCAAACCACCCTAAGAAGAGTAGTTTGAGCCAAATGGAAGAAAAAATAAAAAGACTTACAGATGAAATGTGTTTCTTTGTATTGAATAATGCGAGATACGCAGTCTAATAAATACGGTTCAAGCATCAAGAGCGCATATAATTAGACGGGAAGGAACAAAACAACGTACTATATAGGAAATAAGTTTCATATACTAGGAAAACATAACATGTAGAAGGTCAAGGATATCATTAAATTTAGAACGGTTATAAGAAATGAGGATAAAATATTGTGTAACCGCAAATTAATTCCTAAAGCAAATGTCAAATTTGTGATGCACCCAGTGTAAAATGCAATTCCCAGCAGTGAAAAATCTGGTAAAGTTTTAAAGAGGCCTTTATCCAGCAGTGGATCGAACAAGGCTAAGAAGAAATAAAATAAGAAGAAGAACTGCTTCTCTGGACTGAATAAAACTAGTTGGCTGAAGGAAATTTTAAATTGGCAATAAATTTGCCATTTGCATATACATAATAAAAAATATTGTTCATAATAATATTCGCTTAGAAAAATCCTCGTTACTATGGCAGCGGAGGGTAAAAAAGGTCATTGAAATAAACATTTTTAAATAACGCTTTCAGTCGAAATATATTCACGTTTTAATATAATGTGTACTTATTCATTTTTGAATTAAAATAAATTTAATAAATTCAAATAAAAAATGGTAATTTGAAGGTAGATAGGTACTTGAGAAAATAAACTGCTCCAAGATTTAAGATTTTTTATACCAAAGACTTTTCTTTTTCAATTATTTCTTTTGCTTTTTTAACAGTCTAAGCAATTAACTTAAATAGCCGACCGATTTATTTCTCAAAGTATTGCCAACCTTCGTGGCTTATTTTAATACCTACCTAATCTGTATTTTACGAGTTTCTATTCAAAACATCAAAAATAAAGGTTCAAATATTTTTTTTATTTCCATCAAGTACTTATCCACGAGATATCAGACGAGAATGCAAGATGGAAAGAGATATCGTGAGTATAATGAAGATAAATGCTCTGCAATGGTTCAGACATGTAGAGATAATGAAAAAGACTGAAAAGAGTGGAATTAGAAGTAGAGGCCGGCCTAGAAAGAGTTGGCTTGATTATATAAATGAGATTTTGAAAGATGGTGTTATACGAAGTCAGGTAAATTAACCTCTTTGTGAATGCATTCTGGCATATTGTCATCAGATATATGTAATGTAAACTGACATAACTGACACCACAGAAACAAAAAGAAGTCATTTTACCACACATAAAATAGAAGTCAACCGATACTTCAACTCTCAGAGCGTTATTCACTCGACGATTACACAGAGCGTTTAGACCGTACACTCGACGTTCAATTTTAACGCGACTATATCTTTAGAGCGTCTGTTTCCGGTCATTCTGGACGGCTTGGAGCGCCACTAGGCTTCTACGAATGCGTAATTTTTTTTTCCCGACAGGACACTCCAGCTGCTCATCTCAGCATACGCATATCAGCAGTTTCCAGTTGCCTAGAGTAGGATTTGTACATTGTCCAGTATTCGGAGCCATAGAGGAGTGTCGGTCTGACGATTGACTGGTACAATTTTCCATTTCAACTTTTTTGGATCGCAAAGTACCTACTCTTATTTTTTTTTATTTCAAAATTTCAATTCTTTAATAAACAGTTCATACTTTTTTTACTGATTATTTTTGCACATGTCAAGAAAAAAAACATGAATTAAGCAAAGTGAAAGAAGCATTTAAATGCTTTCAAGAAAGGGGAAGTTTTTTATGTGAAATTGCTAAAAAATTTGGAATCCCACGGAGCAGTGTTCATTTTAAGGCAAAAAATCCCGAGGGGAAGAATAAAAATGGTTCAGATCCAATTCATTTGCTCAATGTAGAGACAATGCTAGTAGATTGGGTTATTTCTTTAGCAAAAAAAAGTAATTTAAACAGTGTACAAATTTTTCTCGAAAAAACCCATGAAAAACCCCTTCAAAAACGATCGACCTGGAGATGGATGGTACCAATCTTTTATGCGAATAAACCCAAATTTCTGAAAGAACAAGCGAAGGTGTAACCAATGCAAGTTTTTATTTGAGAGAGTCGGATATAAAGGGTTGGTTTAAAGAAATTGAAGAATACATAAAAGAACAAAATTTGGAGGATGCAATCCAAGATGCCTCAAGAATTTACAATGCGGATAAAACTAATTTCCAAACTTGTCCATCTTCTGCAAAAGTTCTGGCTGAAAAATGTTCAAAAAACGTGTACAATATTGAAAGAGTGTCTTCTAAGGATTGCCGTCATGTTTAAATTTTCTGCGGCTGGAAAAATATGCAACCCTATGATAGTATATGCGTACAGCTGGATTCCAAAGAGAATTTCTCAATCAGTTCCAGAAACTTGGAAAATCGGAAAAAGTGATAATAGATCGATGACATATAAAGTGTTTCATGACTACATAGTAAACTTTCTATACCCCAAATTAGTCAAAGACGGATTTTCCAATAATTTATTTTGCCGACGATCATAATACTCACCTAAGATTCCAGCTAAGTCACTTGTGTTCTGAACTAAAAATTCATTTGATAGCTCTATATCCAAATTGTACAAGAATCATACAACCCGCGGATGTATCTTCTTCTTCTTCTGATTTAGTTAGGACTGTGTCCTGTTATTCTCGGAGCCTGCTCTTGTGAAGTGGACGTCCAGCTATCCTTCCATCGTTTGGGTGGTCTTCCAGGGGGTCTGCCATTTGTTATCTCCCCATCCGCTGCCATCCTCACCAATCGATCCGAACCCGCTCTCCCCACATGATCTCTCCAGAATCGTCTTCGTGTTTTTCCCCATCGCACAACATCTTCGATATCACAGATTCTTCTTATTTCCGAGTTCCTTACTCTGTCAAGAAGTGTTACGCCTGCGATGGGTCGTACAGTCTTCGCCATTGCCGGTCCCAAGCCCGGATGCAAAAGGAGGAGGGTTCTTAGGTGAGGTCAGCAGCCTACCTGGGGTAAAAGAAAGAGCAAGCTCACAACCCGGAAAACCAAGCCGCGGATGTATCGAAACATATAATATATGCTGCGAGTCCTCTAAGTTAGTATTTTTTTACTAAGTTGAAAAAAATATGAAAAATATAGACCTGGCCCTATAAATCTCGCTAGCTTGTCTTAATACTGCCGATTTATGAAGAGAAATAAATTCTCTAGAATGAATCGACAGTTGGATTGACGTTGTATATACGACTTCCAGAGGGGCGATAATCATTTAAATGATCTTTTTGTTTCATTTTTACACAACGTTTCTTTGCAAAGTTCATGAATAGGTACGGAACGGTACATATCTACCGACACAACATTAATATTAAAACTCTGAACAGTGTATGTATGTGCCCCTTTCTTTCTGACCGTCAGCAAAAAGGCCGTGTTTTCTTTGAATACGCAAACAGGTCAAAATATGTTGTATTATATATACCTACATCGTCAAAATCTGATAAGAGGCAGAAAGAAAATACAGAGCTCAACGCCAGAAGAAAACTTCAAAAGAGTAGGAAAAAAAAATATTATTCCAATACAGAAGCATAGCGAAGGCTTCTTAAATATACAAACCTTTGTGAAGTAAAGAAACTTTATTTATACAAAGAAGACACCGAAATCTACAGACGCATGCCATATTATTAGCTATCGCGCAGAAGTCAACATTTTTTTTTTATTTAATAACAATTGTTGATAAAAATTGTTTTTCTCGTGTTGAAAAGTTTGTTTTAAAATGGATTTCTACTATCGCAACAAAAAAATCTATTTTTTTTTTCTTTTTTTGCAAATTATTATATCCTTGTTAAAAAAATACATGTACATCTTCCTACGTCCCCTTAAATAAGCATAAATGCTTGTTAATAAGCTTAAATAACATAAAGATATTAAAAAATATATTTTTATTTTGTTGCAGGTAAACTAATCTTCTATGATATTTTATTTCAAAGATAAAATGACTGATTTACAGGTATGTGGGTAGTATTTTTTAATTTTATTTAAAACATTTTTACTATCATTTTCACTATCTACCTATTCTTTTTATTTCTTTTTCTCTTGCTTTTATATTTTTCTATATAGGTAGGTACCTACCTAATTTTTTTCTTTTTTAAGTATATAATTTGTTAAACTAAAAATGTTTCTGTTTATTTATGATTATGAGTTTATCAGCGGTTTTTAATTTGTCGATAGATACAGCTTTCAAACTGTAGAATTCCATAATTACCAGAATTACTATTCTTAATAAATTTCAATGTACCAAATAGAAAAACTAGAAATCATCTTCCATTCTATTGTAAAAATACTACAAATTTAGCACACTATTATACACCAATACATCGAATTCAGAACTTGGGAAATATATATGCACGGTCATTTGATTATTTTAACACTTCCTTTCACAAATTTAAATACGAACTAACATCAATGTTTTATAAAAAACAGTCAATCGCAGCTAACAATGTAATCTCGTTTGAAATGTGATATTTTTTAAATTTTCTGTAATTTAGATTCTTTCTTTTTCTTTAAGATTTGCAATACATTTTTTTTTTACTTTGCATGTATAGTATAATATTATACTATAAATGTGATTATAATATATTTTTTTTGTTATTTGTTTTGTTTCATCACTTAGTTTTTATTTTCCTAAGTATGTACCCATATGTTTGTTTTTATAGTTCTTTTATTTTCTTTACATTATTATTATTTTTTATATAAAATTTTTGTTGTTTTATTATACAGTTTTTAATTGTTTTTTATGATAATTATTATTTTTTCTTTTTTTTCTAAGTGCGTAGGTATATTATTTTAGTATATTTTAATGATTTTTATGTCTCAACCTAAGAACCTATATCTTTTATTTTAAATTGTATTTTTTTTTCCACTTAATATTATTTTTTATATTTACAAATTTTGTTACAGTACTTTCTTTTTCTTTTATGTTTATGATAGTTTTATTATTTTATTTTGTAATTTCAATGTGTGTACTTAATTGTTGTTCATGTTGGTAAAAGGCAATTTGCCGTAAATAAATAAAATAAATAAATAAATAAATAATTATGATAAATATGAACACATATATATTACACAACGAATGTATTTGACTTACGACGACCATTTCAGCTTACAAGGCCATAATGAACTGGTGTTGAGAATACAGTTTTCATTAGTTTTATACAAAATATACAATATGGATCCAATAGGTAAATATATAAAAGTAAAATGAACAATCGATGAATGTAAATAGAAGATTCACACTCTTTGACCGTCATTGACTTCGGATCTTTTCAAATGAAAAGCATGATGTGTGACCAAGATATCTGTAAAAAAATAACTTAATGGGAATCGAACAAATGTTAGGCACCATAAATATGACAGAAATTGTTAAAGGCCATAAAATCAAGAGATCACAAAATCCGCATGACCGATGGGACCTTGAAGAGGCCCACGGACATCAACGAGGAACTAGTTTCGATCTTTATCAATGAGTCTCATAATGTAACACGTCTCTGTATGTAGTCGTAGTGTGTTTTGAAAGAAAATAAAACAGATTTCTAGCAAATGTGTAATATGAAAATATGCCAAGAATCTTTTCAGTAAAGAAGTTCTGTTTTTGTCTGTTTATATTGATAGGCAAATCAATTCTTGTAGAGATAAAAACGTTTATATATATATTTTTTTCAGAACAAATGTTATTTTTTGAAAAGTAGCTCATATTTTACAAGTTATTCCAAACACAATTTTTGTTTTTATTCAGAATAAAGTTTTCTTCAATTTCTATTTTGATTAATATTAGATTTGATTTAGTAAAATATTTTAAGTAGGTACTTTGGATATGTCGTTGAATTGTTCTTAGCCTCCTGCAGAACCCGTCTCCATGACTGTCAGTCTTGTAATGCATTACGTCAGTTATGGAGGCTGATGTTGTTCGCATAATTTACTACTTCGTCCAGCCATCGAAGTTTCGGCCTTCCAATTCTTCTCGGGGGTATTTTTATATATGACGAGACAGGTGTGTGGGGGTACACGCTTGTGTTGAGCGTCCTTTTATAAGGTAACGGACACTATCACACCTGTCGCTGGTTATCTCACAGGACAGGAAGAAATTATTCCTATCGTGTGGGTTGGGTTATGTTATTTTTTTTTTATAGAAAAGTTTCATATGTTGTGGTTTTCCACCCATTTTGAATGTTATTTATTTTTAGGTGCATTGGAGTATTGAGCGTCATTCGATAAGGTCAAGGACACCAGTACACCTGACGCTGGTTACCCCACAGGACAGGGAGGTATTATTCCGGTCCTGTGGGTTAGGTTATGTTAGGATTTTATTTTTTATAGAAAACATTTCATATCTTGTTCTTTTCAAAACGAAGTACCTACTTGTGAAATCCAAACATCTGAGAAATCTAATGCAATAATTATACAATAGTGACTATGGAATATCCTCAATTCCACGTAATTAGTTAAAGAGAGGAGAGACCCTTCCAGTAAACAAGGCATCATCGAGGATACAGAGGAGACACAAACACCACTGTTGATTGAATATAATTGGCACTGTATGTTCAGGATTCTAGGGTAATTATACAATTGTGGGACAATTATATGTATTGGGATTTACTAGCCAAGTCTCCAATACACAAAGCCGTCTCAATGTTCAACATTTTGTCGAGCGAAGTTGACGTCTTCAATATCAGTGAAAACAATTTTCTGAATTTTATAATGTTTTATTTTTAAATTGTATTATGTATTGCATAAACTGTATTTTTTAAATTGTGTATTATTTTGTATTTTTTATTTTGTTTTGTTAATTGTGTATTATTTTGTATTTAAATTGTGTATTATTTCTTAAATTGTGTATTATTTTGTTGATTATGTATTACTTTGTAATTATGTTTGTTGTTCTTTTTAATGCCATGCCAGTTTAGGTTTCCCTGTAAAGGCATGGCATTCTCTTTGCCAAATAAATAAATAAATAAAAAAAAAAACTAAATTTTACCTTCATAGTTAAAATGACCTTATACCCGATGAAGAAGAAGAAGAAGAAGAAAAAAATTTTAATCCAGAAACCATCCCGGTCATATGCTCGACAATTCACCAAAGTTTCATTGTAATCGGATGAACGGTTCTCAGGATAGTCCACCTTCATAGGTAAAATGACCTGATACCCGATTAAGAAGAAGAAGAAGAAATTGTTTTAATCCAGAAACCATCCCGGTCATACGCTCGACAATTCACCAAAGTTTCATTGCAATCGGATGAACGGTTTTCAGGATAGTCCACCTTCATAGGTAAAATGACCTGATACCCGATGAAGAAGAAGAAGAAGAAATTTTTTTTAATTCAGAAACCATCCCGGGCATACGCTCGACAATTCACCAAAGTTTAATTGCAATCGGATGAACGGTTCCCAGGATAGTCCACCTTCATAGGTAAAATGACCTAAAACTCAATGAAGAAGAAGAAGAAGTTAAATTTTTTTGATCCAGAAACCATCCCTGGTATACTCTCGACAGTTCACCAAAGTTTCATAGCGGTTTAGGAGCGCATTCAACACATACATACAAACATTCAAATTTATAATATAGAAACACGTCTTACACAGCAAAAGCACATAGTACACAGTACAAACACACAGATACATTGTGATAAAACTTTCAGAATGCAAACTTAGCATAATACTTTTTGATAATTTGTAATGAAAAAATACCATAAAAATTGCGTATTCGTTTGTAATCGATCCTTGAAATCAATCCTAGTAATTTTCCTGCATGGAAACCAAGATTGCATTCGGGGTCATAATCCTCCACTTTGCTCCGTCCCAGGCATCCTTGGTGATCTCGCATGGTTCAGCATCTCGCCTAACCATATCACGCTATCGGAGCTTTGCCCTTCCAATCCCATACCGTTACGGAAATTTAGAACTCATTACCTCATTTCCGATATATTCAGATGTTTTTTTTTCGACATGACCAAAAAGTCTGGGTCGTTTCTTTTAGAGTTTGACCATATTCATACCCTAACTAAGGGACTTAGAAAGGGACTTAAAAGCGATCGGTGTAACTAAATGGGAGGTGCAGGCGATGGACTTGGTGGAATGGCGGATAGTTCTTGATCTGATGATGATCATATTGTTTTATGTTTTATTCACACAATATTTAAAACCATAGTTAACTTGAACATAGTTAACTACAATTGCGGCTAAAACGTCATAATAAACAGTGTCACATAGAGGGTTAAGGTATTTACTTGGACAAACAGTGAAACTGCAGTTTGGTTACAGAATACAATAATAGTTTCATCGATGTACAAGATTATGTAGCTAACTACAAATAATAGTTACGAGATAGCACAAATAATAATCTATATTATCATCGTTAAATAGTAAATAACGGAGCTTACTAGAATGGATTAGTAAATCTATCGAACAACAAACACTATTATTAGCTTTGTTGTTCATTTCAACACAATTGGTATAATAGAATGAATTGTTCGTGTTATATGAGAATTCTGATAATGTAATTAAGATAAAATGTGTTTCAATCTTTAATACTTCTTGTTACCACGATTTATATTGAGTTTTTTATTTAACATAAATATAAAATTATTTTTGAAACGTAAATTTTTGGCATTTCACCAAATAAAAATAAAACATCACAGATGTCCAGGCTGCGTAATTGTAGGGAATTTACGAGGTTCGAGGACAGCACAGGGCAAAGAGGGATTCGCCACAGATAGTGTATTCTAAAGTCTACTTACTTACTTACTTCCGATGGCTATACGACTCCGGAAGAGCTTTAGCCTCCGGAACAATAGCTTTCCAAGCCTATCAGCTGCAGTGGACTCCCAATCATCACAAGCATTCAGCACATTCAGATCTCGGGTAACATTGTCCATCAATCTCTGCCTTGGTCTTCCCAGGGGTCTCTTGCCCACAGGGTTATTTTGCAGAATACATTTTGTGGCTCTTTCTTCCCCTGATCTGAGAACATGTCCAATCCAAGCTAATCTTCTGGAACTAATTTCGCTGGTGATTAAAGGTTGCCCTGTCAATGCACGAATTTCCTCATTGCTTCGTGGTCTCCAGGTACCTGCCGCAATTCCTGGTTTTGGGCCTAATATTTTACGTAATATCCTGTTTTCAAATGTTAGTAGTCTTTGTTAGTTCTTGAGTGTCATGCACCAGGACTCAGCAACATACAGGATTACTGGTTTAATTAAGCTATTATAGACTTGGAGTTTCACTCTTCGCGATATGGACTTTGGAGACAGAAATGCTCCCAGTGCCGTTGCTGCTCTTGTGCCACTTTGAATTCGGGACATTATCTCAACGCTTATATCATTGGTGTTAGTAAGAATGCTACCCAGATACGTGAACTTATCCACTTATTCTATCCTATCCCCACTGACAATCACATCATTATAGGGTGACTACCTAAAGTAATTTAATTTGGATAGGTAGAGGTACTTTGTCTTCTGGGTGTTGATTTTAAGTCCCATTGTGACAGCTTGATTCTTGATAGTGGAGTACATATCCTCCAAGTCATGGTGTTCTTTTGCTACCAAGGTTATATGGTCTGCATACTCAAAAATTTTGTGCCTTCCCCCTAACGGTATACCACCTGGTGTGCAGTGCATTCCCCCTAACGGTATACAACCTGGTCTAGTATAAAAAAAGTCTAGTAAAAAAAAATCTTAAGTCAAGTATAAAAAAATTCGCTGTGCGTATTAAAATTGTATTATTATACAAATAATTATGTATATTATAAGACATACATAAGATGTTGTTTCTATTACATATACTAAATGTTGTTTATCCATTATATTGGACAAGAATTGATCGACCACAGTATAAATTCAATAAATCATTCGCGGGAATGTTTTTCTTTGAGAAATATGAGTTAACCAACATGATGTATGTGTTGAGGTTTATAGGTACCTTCATACTTAACCCATTTATATATGTTTATTTTTCTTCTATTTCTTCTCTGATGCCTTCGCAATAATTCATTGCAACGGCCCCTATCTTAGGGATGAGCAAAATTCTTACGATTATTACAGAATCGCAGTCTTGCGTAGACATTGAGAGGGTGTGTGATATTGGTAAAGTTTTTAATATGATTGCGACCTTTATAAATGGTTTAAAGCATTTATTCAGGTCACAATACCTGCTCCAACACTTCCTTTCACCAACAGCCAGCGATAGAGGCAATGAGACTCATGAAAATTTAACCTCAGGGTCATATTTTAATCATGGATATATATGAAGACAAAATCAAACAGTTCGGCCCAAAGACTATAGAATGGCTTACAAAATTTGTGAATGAGTGCGTAAATTCTGGACAAATACCCAGCTTGTGGTCGAAGGCCCAAGTGATAGCTCTACTAAAGCCCGGAAAAGAGCCAACCGACCCAAAAAACTTTCGCCCAGTATCGTTGCTCTGTCACCTTTATAAAGTTTATGAACGTATTATACTGAATAGAATCGGCCCAATCATAGAGAATAAATTAATAAAAGAACAAGCGGGATTCCGTTCTGGTAAATCATGCACTAGCCAAATTTTAAACCTTTCCCAACATATAGAGAATGGGTTCGAAGAGAAGAAGATAACTGGAACTGTATTCATAGACTTGAGCGCCGCGTATGACACAGTGAACCATAGAATTTTGCTATCAAAGATCTATAGCTTAACAAAAGATTTCAAGCTAGTTAAAATCTGTGAATCAGTCTTGAAAAACCGCAGATTCTATGTGTCACTACAGGGCAATAACAGCCGGTGGAGAATACAGAGGAACGGATTACCACAGGGAAGCGTGCTGGCGCCGACTCTTTTCAACATATATACGAACGACCAACCTATAGGACCAGAAACCCAACATTTTATATATGCCGACGATCAGGCGATAACAGCACAAGGCGACGCATTTGAGGATGTGGAAGGAAAGATATCAAGAATGTTGGTTAGAATGACAAAATACTATAAAGATAACCACCTAAAACCCAATCCAGCAAAAACTAAAGTGTGCTCCTTCCATTTAAGAAACAAAGAAGCTAAAAGAAAGCTTAAAATTGATTGGCAGGGCGTTGAATTGGAGAACTGCGCAGAACCAAAATATCTGGGGGTTAAACTGGATCGAACCCTCTCCTTTAGATCCCATTGCACAGATACACAGAAAAAGGTGGCTGCTAGGAACAACATTATACGGAACCTGGTTGCTTCAAAATGGGGAGCAAGTCCCGACGTGCTCAGAACATCCACGATAGCACTGTCGTACTCCGCTGGCGAGTATGCTTGCCCTGTTTGGTGGCAATCAACGCACGCAAAAAAAGTGGACACTTCCCTAAATGAGGCAAATAGACTCATAACAGGATGCCTTAAACCAACACCCTCAAACAAAATATATGCTCTCAGCGGAATTGCCCCACCAAATATTCGGCGGGAGGTGATAGCACAGGCGGAGAGAAGTAAGCAAATCACTGACCAGAGACATATGCTATATGGACACCAACCACCAATTAGTCGCCTCAAGTCCAGGAGGAGCTTCCTAAATGCAACCAACCCCTTGACAGACACACCCGAGAATGCGAGAAAACGTCTATGGAGGGACTCAGCAAGGGAATCGCAAGGGACTATATTCAACACTCCAATGGAAACCCTACCACCAGGCCATGACCTCCCATGGCCAATATGGAAAACGTTAAACAGGATTAGGACTGGGGTAGGCCGCACAAAGAAGAACCTACAGAGATGGGGAATTATTGAGGACTCGATGTGTGAGTGTGGGCAGGAGCAGAACACCGAGCATCTCCTCGCATGTCCATTGATTCCCGAACAGTGTGACTGGAGAGATTTTGCGGAGCGAGCCCGCCTCGAGGACAAAGTAGTTGGAGTTGTGGCATTTTGGGAGCGAAGGGGGCTGTAGTCTGACCGACACGATAAGAAGAAGATGAAGACAAAATAAAATTCAACAAATTAAATTAAATTAGATAAAATATCATATGAATATGAGAGATTTGATGTACTGTATTGGGAACATAGAGAGACAACGCACTTTGAGATATTTACATTTTATTGCACAAATAAAAGTATAATGTATGACTCTAAAAATATCAAAATTTGTTTGTATAATATTTACTATTTCCTATAAGAGGAAAATGGAATTGAATGCAAAAAATGAACTTTAAATATTTGATGTAAAATATTGTTAAATATTGAAATTTTCATACATCATGAATCTACATCGTAATCAAAACCAACAAAATCCCTTTCATATCACAATCAAAATCATGATTCCAAATTATACGAGGTTCAAACACAATGGATTCACAATCATATGGTTACAGACATTAAATCATAAAAATAAAAACTCATCACACAACTATGGAGTAAACATTTTAAATATCAATATTGACTCGCAGATGAATAAAAAGTTCCCTTCGATGATCAATATCTTCCAGATGAATCCGGGTGTAGAAGATGTATTTAGATTTTGAAGTTCTCGTTGTCTATTTGGGTCTTGATCCCTTTATGTTAAAATAAAATCCAAGTGAAGAAATTTGTTTGTGTCCTTATTAGTTTTAAACTATGTAGAAGATTGTCACTGACAATTCCTTATCCATAACTCCTTTAACATCACATGTTATAAATTTTCAGGTCAGGTAGAAATATTTGTCGTACATTTCATCGTTACGTACATCCAGGCATGATATTTGCAAAATAATATCCAAAAAATAGGCTTCAAATTAGGAAATTAAATTCGAGTAATCCAATTACAAATTTACGAAAAATATGCTCATCAGAGTGGGTGTGTAATATTAAGGTAAGTTCGAATTTGGGATGTCTGACATTTATATCAGCATCTAGATTATGGAAAAGAAATACAGGATTATTGATTTGAAAAACGATCTCTCGCAAAACAATCTTGTCACACGAACACATAATATAAACTTACCCCAAATTCAGAATTTTTAATTGATATCGGCCGCCATTTTCTACACTGGCCGTATTGCTTCGTAGCGTGTAGGAAAAAGAAGGAATTTGACATAAAACTTACTGATCATTATAAAAAAAAATATTGCCACTTGACAAAATCAATTTAGTGTGTTCACAAAAAAACTTCAAATTCCCAATAATTAACTTTTCCCTATAAATATTTTTTATAACATCACAACATACCTATTATATATAGACACGTTAAATGAGAAAAAAACGCTATATTAAAAATTAGTACAGTTTAAGGAATTATTACAACATCAAAAAGAGTGAGCACGAGATAACCGAATATATTAGTGAGAATGAGACAGTACAACAATAAATATTCAGAGACACACAATGAATTCGTATTTTCTCTTTTACTCTCGTGTAATCACATAAGTAATATCTCTCACACCAAATAACTGTGGAAGAGACAGAACTTATATGTATTAAGTACAAAAATATTTTACAGATAATAAAATTAAGAAACAGTGATCAGATCAGTGATCCTCCAAAGTCTAATGAGGTCTTAGCGAGTATTAGACGAAATAGCATTTTTTTTAAAGAATCGAATGAGTACGTCTATAATCGAAAAATTAGAATAATATTCCGTATACAGCACATAATACATGGACGAGCAGGCGTGTTAATATCCTGCTATCCAAGGGTTTGGGGCTAAATTACTCCAAACCCAAAATTATTATGAGCAAGTCTACTACAAATCGAGATCTGTTATTCTACCTGTTAATATAGACAGTCACTTACTTGAGACGTATCTTTATATCTTCACAGGAACAGGTCCGACGTTCAATTATCTTGCTCACGGGAAGGGGGTAGGATCTTCAATAGTGTGACAGTACAGGATCTGGTCACAAACAGTACACAACACCAATAATAGGCTATACAAATGTGAGCCGCAAAATCCAACCCGTATAATTCGGCCGACGAAACTTAATGTCTGACGTTTTTATAACCGAAAAAACAAAAGTCAAAATTCCATAGATCTGCCCTCTGTGTATGTTCGAAATCAAAATAAATGAGCGTCCATTCCACAGATGGCAGACCCCGATTAAAAAGCCTACTTGCTAATTATATTATAAATAAATATGACAATAGTGTTATTTTTATTATTCTTTTTTTTAAGCTCTCTTTTCCTTTTTATTTTTCTCTTTGTATTTTTTTTATATTTCTTACTCTTTTATGTTATTTTTTATCAATTTATATCTCAATAAATTAGTATTGTACCAATTTAACTTAGAGACTGCACGTTGCTCGGGTTGGTTGGAAGAAATTGCCTTATGGCAATAAACCTGCCTTTGTACACATGTACATAAATTATATAAATAAATAAATAAATAAATACTCATTATTGCTCAACCAGCACACTTACACAGATATGTACATTGGGATGAAACTTTCAGAATATACTCTCAGCATGATACTTGTTGAAAATCTACAATTTGAAAATAACCCCAAAAATTGCGAATTCATAGCTCCGCACTATATTGCCTTGGGAGAGAAAGAAGTAAAAACTGTATGTTTACCGGAATATGTACCTGGACCTTTCGCTCAGTTGTAAGATATCTAACCGAATAATCTATTAAAGGCAGGGTAAGGCAATGTAGGCAGTTATTACAACCTTTGTTAACTATTGTATGAGAATGATCGTCCTTAAAGATAACAATCGTGTGCGCCCAAGTTAGTGTATCTGAATCGAGCGTTACATAAAATACTATAGTTTAAGTGATTTAACAAAAAAGTGAGAAAATTGTGTGAAAACGTATCCAGCCAATGTATAGATTTATAAAATACCTATCATTTAAAAAACATCAATGTTTTTAAGCCTTATAAGTTATGATTTATGAATAAAAAATCTGAAAAAACAGGTTTTATTGAAAAAAAATATTACGTGAAAAGTATATAGGTACCTATGTACATAAAATAAAATAAAAAATGTATCGGGCCAATGTATAGACAAATAATGATAGAATATTATATATATTTTTTTGAAGACGTAACTTTTAAGAGTAGGTACGGCGCAATGAGAATCCAAAAAGTACCTTGGAGCCTAAACCGTCACCTTAAGGCCAGTATTCATAAAGTAATAAAATCAATAAGCGAAGAAAAGACTAAGATTGCCCCGGTATTAGTATTGCATTTACACATCACTGCTATCTCACGCTCTCTCTCTGATGGTGATATTTCTCTGTCAATCCTTCGGACGGATTCGGCGAATCTCTTCTCACCGAAAGTATGCCGACAAATTGCACCAGTACCCGCTCGTTAACGGGATTACACGCGTCAAACGGGAAATCCCCGCATATTTCTTCAAATGCCGAATTTTCGACATTCCCTCGCACTTGCCAATCCCGGAAAAAATGATAACATGAATATGATAAACAATAAAAAACATTTACGAGTTTTTTTTACGTCGTCAGAAGTTTTCAATATTACAACATAAGGGACCGCATTCGGAATTTAAAAATACAAAAATAACTTCATAATAAATGAATCAGGAATTTTTCTATCCATATGAATGTGAAACATTTTACATGGACAAACGGGAAAAAAACTTTTTTACGCGAAGTTGACTTATTTTTTTAATCAAATATTTTTTATTTGCGTATATACGCATACATTGGATTTTTTTCCCTGTCGGGAGAAAATAATTTTTTTTTTTGACAATTTTTTTTACATCTCAATAGAGACGAAATTGGAATATTATTTAAGAACCGGGAACTCAGGGCACCTACAGGGCTTACGACCTGTCATCGGCTGGTTTACGTGATCATTTTATGCGTTTGCGCAACGTTCACCAATCATGCCTTCTTAGTGCCTTGGACATGCGGACCTTGTAGGCACAAAGATCAACTTTAAGGCTTTCAAGACTTTCTGTCTTAAATATGGTGGACTATTATCTTCACTGTCAGTGAACGGTAAGGCAGTTGTTTCCACATAATTAACTCTCTTTGGCACATTAAGTGCAGTGTATGCAAGGTTTTAGAGTTCTCCGGACTCTTCTAATGTTTTTAATATGTTCTTTCGGAGTTTTATAAGGGACCGTTATTAGTCCCCATAAGCAGAACGGGTGATGGTAGAAGAATAACAGTCAAGCTGATTGTACTTGAAAATAAGAACTTAAAACTTCTATCTGTTTGTGACCGCGAGTATCAGTTTAAATGCGTCTGTTAAGGTAGAATATCTATAAAACAGAATAAATTTTTCGAGTGGTGAAGATTTATTGGAGGCGTACCGTATTTTTATGTACCAATATTGAGATGCCAAAGAAAAGAAAATATGTGTACAAAATATCTCTTCTTATCTCTGACATTGGTTATATATTTTCTAGTAAAGTGTTTGTCATATACCTAAGTATACTCTATACTAGCTCTTCGCCGTAGCACAGTTGTTTGCCGTTTGGTATCTGTACCATCGTCCTGTGTTGAAATTCGAGAAGAAGAGAAATGTGTTTGAATACCTATAATTTTTTTCTGTGTAAGTTTATTGCTAAATGGAAATTTCATCCAGCTTACCAGTGTTTCCAGCACAGAAAAAATCTTCATTTATTTTTATTCAATATATTGATATGAATAATTTATTATAAACTTAATTTCTGTCCTTTCAATACAATATTTATATATTCATTCCTTTACTTCATTTATATTTAATTGTACCTACCTCCTTAAATTTTCCTTAATGTCTTTTGAATATTCTTCTTTTCTTGATATTACCACTTCCTTCTTTATTATTGGTATCCTCGTTTTGAATCTATATAATATAGATGGTCTTCATCATTATTGTTCTCCATTCTGACCAAGAGAGGCATTGAGCGATACCGGTGAATAGGAGTCGCGTTGCTAACTAAATAAAATAGAACGTAAAATGATATAAATTATTTTTTTCAGAATTCAATTTTAATACATACAATGTTCTCGCACAAAATTTGCATTTAATGTTGAATTTTAAAATTTGCATTTAAATTCACATTTAATGTTGCAATATTTCTCACAGTTTTGTTGCCAAATAAATGACTTTATTTAATTAATAATTATACCCATTGTACATACGAGAATTTCACTAGGATTAGTTCACAATATTTATTTGATTTTGAAGAGCAATTATTGAATATGGCAGTCACCTCTGGAGTGGCGCCCCCCAATACCTACTGAATACCCTCGACGCTGTCCAAAGGCGTGCTATACGTCTGATTGATGATCCATCACTGACTGATGGATTGCAATCACTAGAACACAGACGCAGAGTCGGTATTTTAAGTTTATTCTATAGATACTACCACGGGAATTGCTCAGAAGAACTTGCATCTTTGGTCCCTCCTCCACCCACTCGCAACAGAGTCACTCGCTTCACTCAATCGCAGCATCCATTCACAGTGGACCTTCAACATATACGAACAAGTCGCTTCTCGAACTCCTTTATTAACACAGCAGCCCGACTGTGGAACGATCTTCCGAATTCTGTGTTTCCATCTTCGTACAACCCGGGTCTTTTTAAAATCCGAATTAATAAACTCTTCTCTAGATTGCAAACCCCTCCCAACGCTACGTAGTGCGCTTCTTCGGAAGAGTAAAATGGACCCAAATCCTAATAGCTGGCGTCCCCTACGTAGACATGTTAAAAAAAAAAAAAAAAAATATTGGCTAGTTATGTGAATTACGATAGAATGAATAATTGAAGAAATCCAAATTATTAAATATTTAAGATATTTTGTTTTATTTTGTGAAGATATTTTATAGGATAATGTGGTCGTCAGTCCTTTTTCACTAACCCGAATATTTAAATAGCTTGATGATTTGTATGTATGTATGAAGATTAAGTATCAAGCTATTGAGTGTCCGCAGAAAATGTGTATTGTGGTGTAAAAATTTTATGAAAAGATGTCGTGTGGTACGAAAATTGTTAAGAAAAGCTCTTATCATGATCGTGTTTTTAATACAAAAAATAAATTATGTGAGTGTTTCGGCGATATTTCAAAAAATGGAAATATACGCGGTTAAATATATAAAATTGGTTATAAAAAATTCTCATTTCAATAAAAAAGTTTGAGAAACCCTGAAACCTTTTCTATAAGTTTTGAGGCGTAATAGCTTTTAGGGTTTTTGAAATATATGGAAAATAAAATTAAAAATCAAAATGTGAGAACCCTTGACTTTTACAAAAATCTGGAATCAAATATTGACTATAAAAGTTTTGTAGGCCTAAAATCTTCTATAGTGTCTGAATTTTTGTGTTATGTGCATTTAGCGGATAAAAAGTTATAAGGGGGGTGGACACAGACACACATAAAAAAATTTCAAAAGGTTCTACTCCGAATTCTGAAATCATCCACATACTGAACATTTTTTACATATGCTATTTTTGGACAGATTTTTAATTATCTCAATAGGGACGAAGTTGGAATATTTACTGTAGGAGAACCGGGAAGTCAAGGCACCTACAGGGCTTACGACCTGTCATCGGCTGGTTTACGTGATCACTTTATGCGCTTGCGCAACGTTCACCAATTATGCCTTTTTAATGAGATCCCTATCAATTCAATTTTTGCAAGTTCTATATATTGCAATACTGAAATTCTTTTCGCTTGAAGAAATAAGGATTTTTACTACCGCCATCTATGTGTGAAATTATGAACAACATTCTTATTATTTTTATTTTATTTTTGTTGTAACGTCATCTATTGAGAAAACTTTTTTTTTTTTGTAAATAAGTAATCCTACAGTAAATATTCCAATTTCGTCTCTATTGAGATAATTAAAAATCTGTCAAAAAATAACTTTGACTCCCGGCAGGGAAAAAATCCAATGTTTGCGCATATGCAATAATAAAAATATTCGATTTTACATATGCTGCAAAGTCTTTGAGTGTGTGTTTTTTTAGTTGCAACATTCCTCTATGCCATACAAAATGTTCTTTCCTAGTACCCGCGTCTTGGCTTGAAACTGTCAATATAATAAGAAATTTTGAACATATGGACAGTTGGATAAATTAATTATTAAATATTCCACAGAATCATGAAATACATACATTTATTTGAAAATATCATGAATTTACATATATATGTAAAAAAAAATACCAACAAATAATAGGTAGGTATATACATAACGCTAGAAATTAAAGTGATAATGCTGGAAGTGATTTTAAATAAGCTCATCTTACAAAAGTTGCGACAGGTCTTTTGAATTTTACAGGTAATTCTTAAGGGGTTTGAGTAAAATTAGAAGTGCTTTTCTTTATTTGACATGAATTCTCATTCCACCTTAATCTCTCTCAAGGATTCGCCTTGAATCTACGTCGAGAACAATAACAGAGAGTAGGTATAATATGGATAATATGGATCAGGGTGCAGAATCACCGGCATATACAGATATGTTCTGTGTCTCTGTTGACACATACACAGAATAAATTGTCTCTTGACTGTCCCTCAGGGCGAGGGCGAGCCTCCACGAATAGGACAATATCCCACGGAGACTGGAAAATAAATTTCCTCCAGAAATAATGGGAATCCAAACGAAATTCAACAAACAACTATTACGACATTCTCCCAACGATCTTCACGGTGAACATTCGAGCGAATTCTGCCAACAGAGTTGAGTGAGTCAGATTTAAACTGCCTGCTCTCACACACCGAGAAAAAAATGAAAAAATGTTAATTCAAAACAGAATTCTTCTTCATCGTTTTGTAGACGTGTTGGTCTGTAATTAAAAATCAATGCCTCCTGAAATGACTCTAATGAAGTCCAACTATCCTTCCATCCTAAAGTGGTCTTCCTAGCAGACGGCGACCAGAGAGGTTTTCATTTGCTGCTATATACGCAAGTCTATCACTGTCCATTTCCATTGTCCTCATGAGCAAACACTATCTATGCCAAAGGACCCGGGTTCAATAGCCGATGGAAACACAGTTTTTGCATGTGTTTTCACTCTGGATCCGTGAGACGATAAATATTTATAGTCTCCAGAATGTCGATATATTAAATATACGTACACAAGATAGATCGCAAGTTATACTATTTAATTTTTCTTTATTTTTTTTTGTTTACATAGAATACTGCTTCATTCTTCTTATTTTTTATGTTTATTTTATTGCTTATATTTTATTATTATTAGACAATATTTTTGTTTTATTATTAATTAATATTGTCTCTCGTTTGCTACTGTTTCATTTATTTATTTGTTTATTTATACATCTTCTTGTACGTAATATAAACAAATGTAATTGTACACTGGCGGGCTTACTGCCATTAGGCAATTTCTTCCAACTAACCAGATTACAAAGTATTACAACATTGAGTATGTACAACAGCAAATAAATAAGAGTAAAAGAAATCAAAGAAAGATACGTTTAACACTTAAATACTATTAAAACAAAAAAAAATATAATTCATAGCAAGAAAAAAGGATATGGTAAGGACAGGAGAGGAAATCGGGATCAGGTGTTCAAGGATGAATATTCCTTCTTTAGTTTTTTCTTGAAAATACTAAGTGAGTTAGACGTGTTGTTGTTTGTTGTGCCTATATTGTTTATTATTATTTATATCTACATGTCAAAAAGTTTAATGTAAATGTCCTATTACATACATACATACATACCATCACGCCATGTCCCTTGCGGGGTAGGCAGAGAGAACCGAACGCCACATTTTTCTATCCTGGCACGCATCCCTCGCCTCGTCCGCATTCATGCATCGTCTCATACATGTTCGTCTATTGCTCACACTTCTAACATTTCCGTCTTTCAAAATTTCGTTCACATGGTCGTGCCATCCCTTTCTTGGGCGTCCCCGACCTCTCATTCCATTCCTTTCCGCTCTGTATATTTTCTTTGTCAGGCGCTCCTCATTCATTCTCCCCATGTGACCAAACCATATCAATGTGTTCACTTTCATTCTAGTAATGACATCTTTCTTCATCTTACATTCTTTCCTTATATCCTCGTTTCTTACCCGGTCATACATCGTTCTATTACAAATCCTTCGAGTGTTCATATGTAAAAAAATATAAAAACGTATTGTTAGGTGTGTGTCAAATTAATATTTGTCATAGAAAGTGCTCGTTAGTTCCCCAGAAGTAAGAGGTAGGCAAAATATAATAGTAATTCATTCAAATTTGGTCAATGTTTGCGTTGTATATTTTGTTGCTATGCTCCCTCCAGTACTGTGACAAGGAGGAACCTAATTCTGTCTTTTGCTCCTGAAAAATGATTGAAGTATCCCTCGCGACTTCAGAACTGTTACAACCCATTTCCCCGACACGAACTCTTGAATACTAATTTTGTGAAATCTCAGTCAGACTTCATTCTATATACTTACATACATACTTACACCCTGTTGATAAATCCCATTTCTAGACTGTACGTATCACGTGCAACAACCATATAATGAAATCAAACAGCTCATTTGAAACTTAACGCTTTCGTAGCACTTAACAAAAGACTTTGAATTATGCAAGTGAAACGATGACATTGCAGAAAAACTATATTTTCCGCCTCAATCGGACGGCCTGGCCGCTCATCATCAAAAAGCGATCTTTGGCCACGATTGAATTTGTGGATATGTGACGGGTACCTACAGTGGGAAGATATGAAAACTGCTGAGGTTAGGGTACATGATGTTTATTAGTCCAACTGGCCCGAAAGAATGGTAAATGAGAACTGAATCAGGTTTTGATTGGTGGGGGTATATATAGGCTACCCCGTAAACCCCAACAAGTTCCTTAAACCAATATTTGATAGTAGTCATCGAAGGTGCATGGTATTGCCATCCAAAAATAGAAATCGAATCAATGAACGATATTGTTCTTTCTACATGGTTCCAAGAAACACAAACTTGACGACTTTTAACAGCTATTTTAAAGAAACAACACGATAAATCTGTCTAAAATTTCGACAGTTATTACGTCCAAGTCAGCTATTACGACAGTCATTACGTCCAAGTCAACTTTTGAACTAAAATGGGAACATTCTAAAATTCAAGTTCTAAGGTCATTTGAACTTAATTTCGTATTTTGTAACTGTCGTTATTCCTAAAACTAAAATCTACAAAATAAGTGCAATAGAAAATAATTTGAACTCAAATTGTCTATGGAGCAGACTTCGCATGGGATTGCGCACTGTTCGGCCATGTTTATTTATGTCATGTCGCCGTGATGTCGCCTCAATAACATTTCAAATGTTCTGCGCTTATATTTTTTGGTTTTTATTTTCGCAACACGAGTAAATAATCCATTTTTATTTTTATTTCGTACACAACTAATGTTTTCAACATAACCAATATACTATTATCCGGACTGCTGTGAAAATAACTAGTACGCTTCCAATAAGGTGTGAACTAAAATAAGAATGTTTTGACAGTTGATTCGACTTAAATGTGCTTATAGAATAGAGAATTAGACTAATTCGTGACTTACTTAATTGGAACTCTCAATTCGTGACTTATGTTTCTTAATAGTAACGTTCCTATTTCAGAATTATGGAATATCAATTTGGACTAAGTGGAATAACAACGCGTCTATTTATACAGTTAAGAATCCAGCCACCTGTCGCTTAACAAAGTTTCTAATCATACAGCCTAGGTATATTCTTCTTTGGCTGGTCCTCTTCCCAGTTCATCTGGGGTCGGCCCTCCTGGTACGCAGTCTCCACGTCTTTCTGTCATGTGTCATCTCATTGGTTAGCTAGTCCTTCCTCAGATCTCTCTCAATACTCGTCCACCAGGTGGCCTGTGGACGGCCTCTAGCTCTGGGTGCTGTGGGAATATTTAGGGCCACCCTGACCACGTGATCGTCTCCCCTTCTATTCACATGACCAAACCACCGGAGTCTGGTTTCTTTCATTTTCTCCGGGATGGCCGCGACCCCAAAGCTACCACGAATATTAATTAATAAATATTTTTAAAATATATTAATTAATAAAGAATTATTTATTTATTTATATCATTTCGACACTTATAAAATCATTTATAAATACTATCCCAACCTCACCAGGACTACGCCTGTTTCGAGGTTGGAGATTTACAATATTATATTGATACATTACATCTACCTACATAAATCCATGCACCCACCACACAAAAATACAATATTTACTATACACAGTTGAGTATATTCAATCATTATTGTGACAATAATATCATTCCACAACAAAAAAAGGCACACCCAAATGGTACAAATAATGCAAGGTACATGGATATACACTGGCTAATAAAAGGCTAACAAATAATGCAAGGTACATGGATATACACTGGCTAGGATAAACTCTTTACACTGGCACTAGAATACGCTTTTAAAATTCTAAATTGGGAGTCCAAGGGCATATAATATATAGATGGCAGATATCTAAGCCACTTGCGGTTCGCTGATGACATAGTCATTATAAGTAACGACCCTAAAGAACTAACTGAAATGCTAAATGAAATAAATGAGGCATCCAAAGCTGTTGGACTGAACATGAACATTGCAAAAACAAAGGTGATGGGCACAGCTGGATCTCAGATCACGGTGGATGGGATCTTGATTGAAAATGTCCAAGAGTATGTGTATTTGGGACACATTATGAAAATTGGTCGAGAAAACCAAACGGCCGAAATAAAGAGGCGAATTGGACTAAGTTTGGGCAGCCTTTAGGAAATTAGCCCACATCTTCAAAAATCCCCAAATTCCCGTCAACCTGAAACGGAAGGTATATGAGACCTGTGTACTGCCAGTAGCTACTTATGGCTTGAAGACTATGACAATGACTCAGAAAAGTGCTGAAAAACTAAGAGTCACCCAAAGAGCCATGGAAAGAGCGATGTTAGGATTAAGTCTGAGAGACAGGGTGCGAAATGACACCATCAGGGAAAGAACAAAATTGGTTGATGTCGTCCACCACATTCTTACCCTGAAGTGGAGATGGGCGGGCCACGTGGCTAGATACCCCGAAGACCGATGGCCAAGAATAGTGTTAGCTTGGAGACCGAGAACGACAGTCAGAGGTGTTGGAAGACCGCCAATGAGATGGAGAGATGACATCAGCCGTTGTGCTGGTGCCAATTGGTTGCTCAGAGCACAGGATAGAGTGGCGTGGAAGGAGATGGAGGAGGCCTTCGTCCAGGAGTGGACGGGATTGGGCTGAGAAGAAGAAGAAGGAAGACATGGATATAAATGCCAGGGTGACCACACAATAAAAATATTTTTATCATATTAATATAAAAAATAAATTACAAATTAGTTTAAATCATATCAGGTGAGAATATATAATTATGACTTGTTTTTTGAACAATGGAAATGAATTTATTTTTTATGGCATTCGGGAAGATTGTTAAACATCAAAGTAGCTTGAAACAGAAAATTATTATTTTGACCAAAAGATGTTCTTGCATTTACAGCCATATATGTAGTTTAGGGATAATGCCATTCTAGTGGTTCGATTTTGTTGGGTTCTGTTAGCTATTTCAATACTAGTATACAACTTGCACAAGGTTTTCAACATGTATAATTGTTTTACAGTCATGATATTACATTCTTTAAACAATAAATACATATTGTATCCGGGTTAAACATATTTAAAGAATGACGAAAATCAGCTAAAAGAACGGGCAAAGAGAACAATTTTCTTTAATTTCCTTGGACAACACTGTCGGGGGTATTCGAATAAATATCATTATACATTCATTCCACGACAATTTGAATATTAAAATAAATTTGTGAAAAATGTATATTTTAAATTTATTATCATACCATTGCTGAATCCACTTGTACCAACATTACGTGACGATTATTAATGCTCCGATAAATTATCTTCAATATCCATCAACATAACAAAACTAAAGATTGAAACGTAAAAGCCTCATAATTAATTATGTTTGTAGAGGAGGAAAGATGGGTGAATGTGAGTGATGAGAGTAGGAAAAAAATGAGACCAAAATATTTTATCTGAACTGGAGAGATTGACTATTAGGTATATAGGTACATACACACTATCACGCCATGTCCCTCACGCGTATTTACCTTTCCGTGTTGATAAGGAGGCAAGAACTGCCTCGAATTAAGCAATAGTTTGTTGCGCTAATGCACTTAAAGAACTAAGTTGCCTTTAAGAACCTTCTCCATACTGCTTTATCGCTGGTTTCCATTTTCCAGTTCTGCTGCCCCATAACCTGGCAATAAGACATTAGACATTTAATAGGCTGGACAGTACAATTTATTTTTCGAATCCACAACATTGAAACGAGTGGGTTGTGGCCAACGCTAAACTCCTCACTAACAAGTAATTCTATAAAGTATTCAAATTTTGTATAGAAAATTTTCAGCATTTTCATGAAATGTGTTTGTTAAATTATTTTTTATTTAAATATTTTATTATGAAAATTTCATTGCTCTTCAATGCCATTTTATGAAAGTGATGTGATATTTTACGAATTTGAAAATAAAAATTTCAAATTTCAATTTTCCTGAGCTTGGGGTCACTTTAAAATATTTGACAGTTAAAAAAATTGAGAAGCAATATTCATATATCGTACAAAATCTAATGGGATCTAATCGAGTATAAGATATAGGTACATATTTATTTGCAAAGTTTGAATAGAATCGAATGAGTACTTTAGTCTATAATCAATAAAGTATAATGAACACGCCGTACATAGCACACTGCACATTGCACACAGCACACACACACACACACACACACACACACACACACACACACACACACACACACACACACACACTCATACATTGTGATGAAACTTTCAGAATACAATCTCAGAATGATACTAGTTGATAATTAGCAATAAAAAAATACCTTTAAAATTGTGAAACCATAACTCCCCCCTTGGGCTAGTGAGGAGTAAAAAATATTGTTTACCAGTTTTGGCCTTCTACCAGAGGTCAAAGTTTTCAAAATAGCCTTTTTATATTTTTCTGCCTCAAGTTTGATTGTTGTAATAATGTAGCATGCATTAGTTATAATAAATATGTCATTTGAAGTGCATTAGTAGGTACGTGTTGTCCTAGTGTTTCACGCACCAATCGTTGATTTGAAAGGGTGTAAATTATTGTTGGTCAATTTCGGGAGATCTCTCAACCACGCTGCAATAGTTGACTCGATCGGATGTATGTATGTTATTAATAATAGGTGGCTGAAGTTTGGAACGTTCATGGAACGATCGAAAAACGTTCGTACCCCGTTTATAACGAACATCATTCGCTAAAATCTATTCCCAATAAAAGGTTTATCAAATATTTGATAAACCTTTCAAGAAATATCAAGTAATTATCGATGAAGTTTTTATTTGGTAGAATTCCATTATAAGTTATATCTATAATAAAAAGTAAAGACTTTTTGATTCTACATTAATTTAATTGAGCGCGATAGGCCTATTTCGCCTTGTTAGGGCATTAACTAGCTTATGACTAGATAAGCTAGTTAATGCCCTAACAAGGCGAAATAGGCCTATCGCGCTCAATTTAATTAATGTAGAATCAAAAAGTCTTTACTTTTTATTATAGATATAAAATATCAAGTATTTTCAATAATTCAAATTTTACAAAAAAATTCCTACAAGACCCAGAACCTAGTGTCAGTAGAAGACCAAAAGTACTTTTGAATTTGAAAATCAAAAATGCAGTTACAATCTCAATATGTATGCGAAATTTTTGGGACCTTTTCGCTTAGATATTATGTAATAAAATAAAATTCTTGATACATGGGCGGACCAGGCTATAACAGACAACACCCTTTTTGGGAGTTCTAGTTCATCCATACGGTTTAAATATCCTAACCGGCGTAGTCTGTTGAGGTTGATGAATTTGACTACGCTGATGTCCTGGTAAAGGCGATACAGCTTGATGTTATATACAGGGTGTCTCAAAATAAAGTTTATAATTAGTGGATCGATTAAAAAAAGTAAGCCGTGTATCGAAAAAAATGTTTATTAATTATTAAAGTACACAATTTGGGAATTATTTCTTAAAAATAATATCATCCAAATGTAGACCCTCGCGTTCGCAGCACTCATATAATCCAACAGTAAAATTACTTATGACGGTTTGGCAGGTGGACTTAGTCATGGCCACCATTTCATGACTGATATTTTCTTTCAAATGCGCCAGGAAAGTCTGTTTATTGGAGTAAACTTAAGATTTAAGATAACCCCAAAAAGTCCATAGGGGTTAAATCAGGACTGCGTGGAGTCCGATTTATGTCACCTCTCCTGGAGATCAATTTGCCTTTCAATTTGGGAAAATTTCACGTATTCGTGGCAGAGATGAATTGGACTTGTGTGACGTTGCTCCGTCCTGCTGGAACTATGTTCTTTGGTTATAGCCAGGATAGTTTTGCAGTTCAGGCACCAAGAAGTCGTCTAACATCTCCGCATAACGCTCAGAATACAAATTAATATAAACTTTCTATTGAGATACCTTGTATTTTACGGCATGTTTGGCCGTCGTTAATAGGTCCATATACATATTCTGCGTGAGATTTTTCTTTCAAAGGCGTCCAGTCTATTATCATCGTGCTCGTTTAATGTCCAGGTCTCCGATGCATACTAAGACTGGTCTAATAACAACACCAACATAGCTGATTTTTAATTCAAGCACTCGTTCTCCAACTAACTACGACCCGTTAAATTTGAGGGCATATTTTTGATTGAATGACCCATCCGTTATGTCCATAGAGGCGATAAAATGTAACATAAAAGTTTATAATATGAAACAATGTGATATCACATACACCAATTTGAAATGTTTTTGAAGGCAGGGCTTGCGGAGGGCTTATGCCTTTTTAATTTACCAAAAGACCTACATAGGTCAATGCAACTTGTTTCAAAAGTTATATAATTAATGTCGTCGTGTCATTAAAATAAAATGGTAATTTCACTGTTACTAAGCATTGTACTGTACATCAAAGTATACGCGAATAAACCGATTTTAGGGCCAATTTTAGCTGTGAAGTGCCGGCCCAGGATAGTGCTTCCACTTTTTTATATAATCATCGTTTACGGGTGTCCCGTAAGTGCCGGGCAATTGAAAATACAATACAATGAGGTTCACCACACTTTTTGAATGTTATCCCTTTTTAGGTAAAAAGAGACTGGTGTGTGATTTATTTAAAATTTTACTATACATAACTAGTTGCTAGTACAAATGGCGGACTTTTTGCCTAATGGCAATTTCTTCCAGACAACCATATGTAACAATTATGGGAGAAAGTGATACATGTACAAAAAAAGAAAACCTACATAAACCTGTAAACATATTACATTTATACACAAAAAGGGATAAAAATATGTACACCAATGACAATTAAAAAAAATCTTAGATGAAACCTAAATACAACACTATAGGAGAGAAGGGCAAAAAAAGAGATTTGTCTAACTACAGGAATAAGGAAATTTCTGGGGAAGTATGTTGGTTAAGAAATAGAATGTAGGAGCGTGCGCATTAATCTTCTTATAAGGTTGCTATCGTTGGTGCAGATGGTTTTGTCGGTGTGTAGTGTTAACAGATAACAGATACTCCCCATTTGAAATGATCCTCATTTTTCTTCATCTTTAATACCAAAACCTGCCATCCATACCTTGAACGAGGCAACAATAAAGTCGCCAAAGTCCGCGCGCGTTTAGGCCACCTTCTTCAGTCACCATACTCTGTTAGCACCGTGCATTCTAATACTAATTCGGCGCCGCGCGCCGTGCACATATACTCTTCATAGTATAATATGTGCACGGCGCGGCGCGGAAATACGTTCTAAATACGTTCGCGGAATTCGCACGTTCTTATTACAGACAAGTGTAGTGAACCATATTTGAACCAATAAAGAGAAAAAAAGAAGAACTACGCGACAGAGAGAAGAAAAAAGGCGGTCGGCACAGTTAAGTCCACTCCCTCCAAACTTTTCCATCTTTTCCAATATGTTTCTTCTGCCGATATCGCACATGTGGGTTTTTATACGCAAGTGTTGTATTATATCTTATGAGGTAATGCAGACCCGCTCACCTTTCGCTGGTTATGAGATAGGTATACGGTGATGGCATGAATAAGATATCGGTTGACAAAAAGCGGTCACACACGTTTTACTCTGGTAGACTTTGACTGCTTTTATTTAGGTATTATTTAAAAAACATAAATATAATTTGACAATGTGAGTGTATGTAGTGTTCATATTATGTATATACATAGATATAAACATTAGGAAGGAGTGAGTTTTTCTGTCATATTGGATGACAGAGATCTACATACATATATAGAACTTAAAGTGATTCGCTCAAAACCCACATATATTAAATGATTCTTTACTCTCGTTCTTTCCTTAGGGATTATGAAGTTAATTTTGTTTTGTTCAGTTAACCACTCTGACAGAATGACATTTGTCAGATAAAATAATATATAAAATGTTTTAGAAGGTACATAAAATATTTTCAAATATGTATAGGTACTTCCACAATAAATATTAGAAACTGGAGAACGAAGGCAACGGATAGACGGGAAAGGAGGAGACTCCTGGATTCAGCCAAGGCCCACCCAGGGCTATTGAGCTTATGATGATGATGATGATGATAGGTACTTCCTGGACGAAAAACATTTGTTATACTGGAAATTATAACAAATGTTTTTTTTTTAATTTCTCCTGAAATATTCCCAGATCAGTCAACATGAAACTCCAGAGGACGTGGGTATGAATTTTCTCTCGTCTAATTTCTTAAAATCCTTTCCTTTCCTTTTGAAAGGATTATCGTTTCGGCTGACTAGGCTCTTATCCAATGGCATTGTCGGCAGTTGTCCTTTCTATATGAAAATACATACCTATATATTTTATTGAGGAAGACAAGAGCTTCTAGTTAATATGAAAAAAATATACAAACAAAGAGTAAAGACATGACGGAGAAGCCACTAGTGGATTCCAAGAAATTATCATTATAATTTCATAGAAAAATATGTACAAAGAGTAAGGACATGAAAGAGAGCCATTAGTGGATTCCGCGAAATTAAAATCAAAGTATCATAGAAAAATATATACAAAGAGTAAGGATATGACAGAGAGCCCACTTGTGAATTCTGCGAAATTACCATCATAGTGTCATAGAAAAATATACACATAGAGTAAGGACATGACAGAGAAGCCACTAGTGGATTCCACGAAATAAAAATCATAGTACCATAGAAAAATATATACAAAGAGTAAGGATATGACAGAGAGCCCACTTGTGAATTCTACGAAATTACCATCATAGTGTCATAGAAAAATATACACATAGAGTAAGGACATGACAGAGAAGCCACTAGTGGATTCCACGAAATGAAAATCATAGTATCATAGAAAAATTTGTAAAAAGAGTAAAGACATGACGGAGAAGCCACTAGTGGATTCCGAGAAATTGTCATTATAGTGTCATAGAAAACAAGTAAAAAACACAAAAAAATACTATATATGTAAAAAAATATAAAAAAAATTAATCATTTAAAATTACAGACATTAATAATTTATACGTAGAACCACAATTAATTTTAATGTTATGTTTTTATTTTAATATTTTTAGAGTTAATTTGTTTGATCTAAATAAAATAAACCTCATAAAATGGACTTCTTCATTATGAATACCGTCAATATTGACAAAACAATAAGTGTAAACATTATATTAATTTACTTGAGTTTTGTAGTCTTTATAAATATTTTATAGAAACAGTTAAATTGTTTTTTGTTTTCATTCATCGTTTACAAAAAAAAGAAAAAGCGTGGGTTCGCTCGACGCTCAATCGGAAAATATTCGTAATGTGTACTGAAAAATAACGTCATCGTCCCCATTTTGAAATAACTGTCGACGTCGCGACGTTATGAATAATCACACTCCACTTAACCGATCGCGCTTTTCTCTGTAAATTAATAACATATTTATATTCATACATCGTTCTGATAAATATGAAAAAGTAAATGTGTCCCACTCATAATTTTTATTATAACTACATACATATATACCATCACGCCATGTCCCTCACGGGGTAGGCAGAGAGAACCGAACGCCACTATCTTGACATACATTCATCGCCTCGTCAACATTCATACATCGTCTAATACAAGTTTGTCTGTTGTTCACGCTTCTAACATTTCCGTCTTTCAAAATACCGTTCACATGGACATGCCATCCCTTACTTGGGCGGCCCCGACCTCTCATTCCATTCCTGTCCGCAATGTATATTTTCTTCGTCAGGCATTCCTCATTCATTCTCCCCATGTGGCCAAACCATCTCAATGTGTTCACTTTTATTCTATTAATAACAACTTTCTTTATCCAATCTTATGTCTTCATTTCTGACCCTGTCATGCATCGTTCTATTACAGATTCTTCTTAGCGATCTCATTTCAACTGCATTTATTCTACTTTCGTGCGACTTCTGCCATGTCCAGGTTTCACTTGCATACGTCAAGGTTGGGACTAAGATAGCGTTATGAATGGCAACTTTAGCATCCTTTGATATGTTGCGGTCATTCATAACTGGTTTAAGTGCTCCATTCACTCTGTTTCCTGCCATAACTCTTCTTTCGATCTCCTTATCAATCCGTCCATTCCGTTGAAACATGCTTCCCAGATAGACATATTCGTCGACTTGCTCGAGCCATTCGTTATCTACTTTTATTTGGCATACTGTTCTGCTTTCACTCTTTTCAGACATCATAACCTTTGATTTGCTGGCATTCATCGTCAGTCTATTCTCTATGCATCCTTCATATACCATACTTACAAGATACTGTAATTCTTCCATACTTTCGGCTAACAGAACTTTATCGTCTGCATACATCAAATCTCGCACTATAACAGTAGTTACTCAATTCAATAGGTCTTATATATTACTTTTTTAATTCAGTCAGGACATTTTTGAAACCAAAAATACATTGCCATTATAAGGATCAAGTTCACAAAGTGTTCAAATAATTTAGATTTAGGACACAGACTAATCAATGGAACGAAGAATGTTGTAGTTGTATCTTTTTTTTATTTATTAAATTTTAGAATAAATGACATTGTTGCATATCTTTATATATATAATTCTTCTGTACGTGTGTATGTCACTGAACTCTTCCTAAACGGCTGAACCGATTTTGATGAAATTTTTTATGTGTGTTTGTGTGAGTCCCTGAATGGTTTAGATTCACAAAATGGAATTTTAAACATTATTATAATACAAGGAAAATAAAATATGATTTTTTATAACTATAAATTACAATTGGTGGTGCTAATGTCGAATTGGAAATGTTTAGTTTTTTTTCCATCTGACAACACTAAGAAATTTGTCATTTGCGTCGTAGTTTGGATTTTTTGACATTTAAAGTTGTTTTCGCTCTGCTTCGGTATTATTCATATTTCAATTGCATACATGTGCATATAATTTTAATTTATGTTACTGTTTCATAATTATCCAACTGTCGATTCGTTCATGAGAATTCAATTCTCTTAATGAATCGACATTATTAAGCCAAGATGCGTGTACGAAGGAAAATTTTGTATGGTGTAGTGGACTTTTTGCATGCTAATAGCACCAACTAGAGGCCTCGCAGCATATATGTTCCTATACATGGATTTTCTCTGAATTCGGAGTAGAACATTTAATGTGAGTTTTGTGTGTGTGTGTGTGTGTGTGTGTGTGTGTGTATGTGTGTGTGTGTGTGTGTGTGTGTGTGTGTGTGTGTGTGTGTGTGTGTGTGTGTGTGTGTGTGTGTGTGTGTGTGTGTGTGTGTGTGTGTGTGTGTGTGTGTGTGTGTGTGTGTGTGTGTGTCTTTGTGTCTGTGTGTCTGTCTGTCCCCCCCTTATAACTTTTGATCCGCTTAATTTACAGAACCCAAAATTTTAAAATATATAAAAAATTACAAGCCTACAAAACTTTTATACTCAGAATTGTGAATTTTTGTTTCAGTCAGGGGTTATCAACTTTTGAAATTTTGATTTATTTTTCCATATATCTCAGAAACCGTAAAAGCTAGAACGCTGAAAATTGGTATAAACATAGACAAACACAAAATTTCAAATAAGTTTTTTAAAAAAAATCCAGGGTTCTCAAACATTTTTTAATAAGAAAAATATTTTTTTTATGATAAATTTATGAGTTTAACTGAATATATTTCCATTTATTTTTTAAATATCGAAAAAAGCCGAAACACCCCAACTAGAAAATTTAATTTTCTATAAAAAATATTAAAATTGTATTAGCACATTGCAAATTTTTTTCAACAATTTTTATAAAAATTGAATTTTGTGACGACATTGTTTCATACAATTTGTATGTAAGTAGCCTACTCACAATATCTAAGAAGACTTAATAATTTGATACTAATCTCCAAACATACATACATACCATCATGCTGTTTTCACATTCTGGGTAGGATCAAAGGACTGACCTCCATACTATCCTATCTTGACATACATACCTAGGTACATGTGTTGTATAGAAAACCAAAATCTTAAAATATTAAATAATTTGTATTTATGGGTTTATAGTTTGGTACTTATTCTTCAACTATACATACTATCGCTATCGACAGTTGTATCTCATATGTTACATGCAACTAGTTCATATTTCAATTCGTTTGTTTCCGTGTCCAGACCATATAAGTATGCTTTATTGCAATTATATACGAAATTACAATCAATTTAAATTCAAAGTTTTTAGCGGCTCATCGAACAAGAAAATGTAAGTTTATTTATTTTAGATTTGGTCCACGGTTAATTTATATTACACTTTTACATAATATCAAAACAAAGAAACCTCAGTTATCTCAGCGAATAATAACATCCATATGATTCAAATATATTATTTTACATTATATTTTTTTGTTTTACAAATAGTTCGGGCAGGACAACGTCTGTCGGGTCCGCTAGTAATTTATATTTTTATTTACTCACGTGAGCGTTTTCGAGGTCAAAAAACCATCTCCCCACTTCATCCTTTCCTCTAGCCCCTAGTCCATCTCCCTTTTTTATACTTTTTTTTATCTATTAAGTCAAGTGATAGTGTTTTTATGCTTATACATTTATTGTTATATCATCAAAGGTATTGTTAAAAACCAGCTGCACTGTGGGTCTCAACGGATGTACAGCTGAGCAATTATAGCCTATTTAATATTGCAAAAAATGTAAAATTGTTTGTTTTTTTTCATATATATGCAACAAATAAATTATTATTCATTTAATTGAAAAAACATTTTTTCAACATCTCAATAGAGACGAAGTAGGGATATTGTAGAAGAACCAGGAACTCGAGGCACCTACAGGACTTACGACCTGTCATCGGCTGGTTTACGTGATCACTTTATGCGCTTGCGCAACGTTCACCAATTATGCCTTCTTATTGAGTTCCCTTATCGATGTAATTTTGAAAGTTCTATATATTTGAATAGTGTGTAACATTTTACCTGAAATTAATGCATTATTACTATTACCATCTATGGAGTAACGGAGAAACCTTTTTGTAACGCCATCTATCGAGAAATTGAGAAATTAATTTTTATTTATAAACAATGAAAGCAACAGTCCTTATAAATGAGATTTATTTTATTTAATTTTGCTTCTCGGGCAACTAACAGGTACTATGTCAAATATTAATTTAACACGCACCCAATAACAAGTATGAGATGACGGTGTCACACACAGATGTCACCCCTGAACTGCGCCAGAAATATTATTTCATTTTTGGCTTGTTTACCTACTTGTACCAATGTGCATGTAAATCGAATATTCTTTTTTAATTGCATATACGCAAACATATATGTTTGCGTATATTCAATTAAAAACGAATATTCGATTATTATTATTTTTTTAACTATTATTTATTAAACATTTTTTATGTAGGTATTACTTTTAGTTAAAACTTTTTATTAGTTTCCGTTTATTACTATCTTATATTTATATATATTTTTATGTAAAAATAAAAACAAGGCTGTTGGTTTTCTTTTGAATAAACAATTATTTATACGTCACGTTTTACGTACCTATGTATATACGGGTTTTTAATACCAAACTGATATTATCATTTTTTTGACCAAAAATGTAGGAATGGTGATTTGTATAAAATGTAAACCACAGCCAGTTTCAGCCAAGTCTCGTTCCTAATGGATTTTCATTTTCGATCGTAAAATATTACGGTTTGGTATCTCTGTATTTTTTTTTTTATATTTTCCTCTTGAAAGTCGTAGAGTTTTACGAGACGTATCAAAATTTTAGAGGTTTTTCTCTACGAACTTAAAGGACTCCGCCAAAGAAATCGCGATCATTAATATAATTCGTTACTTTTAAGATTGAAGATTTTCATTTTATTGTGTTCACAAACTGACTGTTTTATTTGGGAGAGAATAATTTGGGTGGCACCGAAACCCAAAGAAATGGTTGACAAACCATAGAAATCAGCTGCAGTTTTAAGTTGCCTTTCATAATAATAATAATAATTAACACTACCTTGCACCTTGCGCAAGTAGCGAGTTTATTGCCGTATGGCTATTTCTTCCAACTAACCAGTGTTTCCAGTTCACACCTTGCACTCTGTAATAGGACGTGACTCCATCCAGCCAGCGAAGTTTCAGCGTTCCCACGCATTTTTTTACCACCGTTTTATTGATATTTCTAATTATAATTACGTAAGGGAGTTCTGTAATAATTATTGTTAAAACGCTTTCCAGTAATTATTATACATATAGAAGCCAAACTCATTACTGAATGAGTGTAACGCGAGAATGTTAGAAGACATACTAAAGCAATTTTATGTGGAAGAAATTTAAGAATACGTACATATGTGTATTTAAAAGATGTGTATGTAGGTATTATGTATATGAATTTCTGACTAATCATACTTCTGAATAGATACTATGTTCTATTCTGAATCGTTTCAGAAAACGAAAACGTCTAAATACTCTAAATCAATGGGCGACCGTGGATATAAGGATTTTATCCGCGTGGTGTGACGTAATGAGTCCCGTATAAATGCAGTCAACTTTTTGACATTTTCATATACTAAAATTCAGACGGATAAATTTAGATGAATCAGAATAGGACATTTTGTACACTGGTGGCTATTTGCCATTTGGGAATATCTTGAAACTAAATCGAATATTTTTAAAACGTTGCATATTCGCAAACATTGGATTTTTTTCCCTGTCAGGAGTCAATGATATTTTTTGATAAATTCTAAATATTCGATTTACATACACACTGGTACAAGTAGGTTAACAAGCTAGCGAAGTTCAGGGGTGACATATGTGCGAGAACACTGTCACCTCATGCATAAACTCTGTAAAATGCTTACTTGTTAGGTACTCAATATGGTTCGACGGATCTTTTTTTTTAACTGTTATAAAAAAATATTGTAAAAAAATAAATTTGATTATATTATAATCTCACTTTCTTTTTCCCGTCTCAAAAATATTTCTCTATAACCTTTATACCAAGAATATTTCTGTCAAATTTAATAAACGTGTTTATTAATTATGATAGTTTTTCATAGACAATAATAAATTCAGTTTTATTATCATGGCATTAATAAAAATGAACGTTGTAATTATCTCCTGGCAACATTAATTTATAACTGTGACATGTTTCCTTAATCATTTCAAACGTTTGAAATTAAATAGTTTGTAAGTAATGATTGTTTGTTTCGAATATTTTCAAAAACAATGAATCAAGTCAATGAATCTTGTAATAGCGGTACTATTAGATTCCATTAATTTATTTTTGCGGTTTCAGAACTACGCTTTCAAAGCTGTGGTTAGCGTGACAACTGTATTTGCAAAAAAATATATTTTCATAGTTGGATATACGCAAACCTTGGAAATTCGATTATATAATTATTCAATTTACATAAACATACTTTGGTAAAATTTAGTAAACAAGTCAAAAATTAACTTATAATTCTGGCACGGTTCAGGAGTGACATCTGTGCGAAAGAATAATGACTCATTTATAATGACTATTACTTTCATCATTTATAAATTAATAATAGATTAATATCGTAAGTCTCCAGAATGTGGCAACTTGTTATTGGGTGCGTGTTAAATAATATTTGACAGGTACTTGTTAGTTGCCCGAGAAACAATATTAAATATTAAATAAATAAATAAATAAACAAATTTCTCAATAGATGGCGATGCAAAAAGTTTCTTCGTCTCTACATAGATGGCGATGATGATGGAGTCTTATTCTGAAGCCAAGAGATTTTCAAAAGTCCCGGGTTCGATTCCCGACGGAGAAACAATTTTCAATTGTGTTATCAGTCTGGATCTGTGAGACGATTTAAAGTCTCCAGAATGTGACAACTTATTTTTGGGTGCGTATTAAATAAATATTTCACAGTGTACCTATTAGTTGCCCAAAAATCTACATAAAAAATATAAATATGAAGAATTTTCATAAATTTGCTTGATACGGAAGTCAATAAGAAGGCATAATTGGTTAACGTTCGCGTCATAAAGTGATTAAGTGATCACGTAAACCAGCCGATGACAGGTCGTAAGCCCTGTAGGCGCCTTGATTTCCCAGTTCATCAATAATATTCAAAATTCATCTCCATTATCATTGGAATCTTCTTGTTAAATTTTACTTAAAGCGTTGAAATATTTTTTTTGATATTTTAAATGGTTCATTTAAAAAATAAAAATATTTTTTTTATTTATATACTTTTTGTACATAATATAAACAAATATAATGCATACTGGCGGGCTTATTGCTATTTGGCAATTTCTTCCTACCAACCAGATTAGAGTGATAGAATTATACATGTATATCAACAAAACATGAAAGCTAAAAAAGATCAAAGAAAATATACATCATAGCAAAAAGGAAGGATTAGGAAAGAACAGGAAGAGGGAATCGAGATCAAGTATTTAGGAATAAATATTCCTTCTTTAGTAAATATTACGTAGCAAGGGAAAGGAAGGAAAAGGGGAGGGATCAAGTATTTTCTGAGATATATCACTGCTTTAGTCTTTTCTTGAAAATGGAAAGCGAGTTTGACGAAGTTATATCAGGACTCAAATTGTTCCAGAGTCTTGCTGAACGTAAAACAGATTTCAGGTGAGTTATCGCAGATGAAGTGGTTCAGAAACTGCCGTTTGTTAGATACATTTTAATGGCTGCGATCAGGAGCTCACGTGAATCAGAAGGTGGTGGTATCAAATATTAATTGATCATTAGTGTACCTACCTACTACTTTTCATGTAATAAGAAGATCACAGGAAGACACAATAATAGTCTTCAAGTATCCAAGGAAACGAAAGTAATTACTATAGTATTCGATAATAATTTACATTCATCCGATACCCATAGTACATATCATCTTCAAACTGACAATTAAATTACTAGCCTTTGTAATTTTCTAGGATTCATTCACGTATCAATGATATACATAAATTTTCCATATGCTTATGATCTCCTGGTATTTATAATGCTGTTTTCAAATACATTTATGTCATAATAATCTTCTACGTCCACAATCAATCATATACCTACAATTTATCCGATACCCAAATTATTATCTCAAATAAAATCATGCTCTCCTGATATTTCCTACCTACATTAATGGTCAAATTGATCTTCAATTATCCAATTAACATTTATCCTATATCAACAATAGTTTTTGTTGTTGTTAACGTATGTTTTTTTAGTAATTATTATTGAAATAATATATATTAATATATGTTTTTTTTTATTTTGTTTCAGGTAAAAAAACTCTTCTATAATATTATATTTCAAAGATATAAAATGAATGACTTACAGGTATGTAATCTGTTACGGACGGCAGTGGTTAGCCGAACGCAGCACTTTATTTTATTTAAGGCGGTGGCTCGCCTCTTCACCGTGGATCGCCTCGTCGTCTCCACGTAGCTCCAGCAGCTCGCTACACAGTATACGACTCGTATACTATGTAGAAGAGATATTCGGGATGAATGCTTCCGTCGGTGGTTGATTCCAGTTCAAAATGGTAGTCCAGGTTCAGGCAGGGTCGTCGAGTGTTCCATATTCCAAGCAGGTTCAGGCAGCGTCGAGTCAAGAGATAAATTATAAACGCAGGTAGTGGTATGAAAGAACATATATTTTGCACAATGTGCCGTATATTTATATATTGCCGCCGGTCAATGAGCGGCCGGCGGTACAACGATTTTCGGGCGCGGTGAGGCATGCTAGTCGGTCTGCGCGGGGGTGTGCAGTCGTGTACCGCGGCGGGTATCCGCCGGCGGCCGAACGACTTTCACCATTTCCCGGCTAGGCCCTACACATGTATCCTCGCCGCTACCCAGTTACATTACAATATAATACAATATAATCAGAGTCAGGCACATTGGCTTTATTTTTCCGCGATACATTTCATAACTTAAACCTAATCCAATCTCGTCCGTTACATCCTCCCCCCGTGTCGCTCCGCGGCACTAGTCTCTTAGCGGGCGGTGATTGGAAGGACTGCTACTTTGACGGCTGGCTTGAGGTATGTACCGGTGGCTGTCTGTACGCGGACGGTGCGTACTTGTCCATCTGCTGCGGTGATCGCCTCGATCACCCGGCCTCGCGGCCAGTGATTGCGTGGCTGGGAAGCGTCGACCACAATGACTATGTCGCCGGTCTTGATGGGTTCAACCGGTTCCCTCCATTTTCTTCTCTGGGCTAACGTAGGTAGGTACTCTCGTATCCACCGCCGCCAGAACATGTCGGCTATCTGCTGCGCCAGCCTCCATTGTTTACGAAGGCACACTTCCTCCTGTGCTGACGTGTAGATTGACAGGTTCGGCCTTCGTCCGGCCGATCCCAGCAAGAAGTGATTAGGCGTTAGGGGCTCCTCATCTCTTGGGTCGGCCGATACGTGTGTTAGGGGTCGATTATTGATGGTGTATTCCGCTTCCGCGATCGCTGTTAATAGCGTTTCTTCACGCGGTGCTCGCTCCTTCAAAGCGGCTGTTAGTGCGATCTTCACAGACCTCACTAAACGCTCCCAGGCGCCTCCAGTGTGCGGCGCCGAAGGCGTATTGAAACGCCACTCTATGCGGCGGTTTGCCAACTCAGCGGCCATCCGCTTGTCTGATTGCATATCTGCGAAGGCGTCCCGAATTTCATTGTCGGCGCCTTTGAAGTTGGTTCCGTTGTCGGTGTAGAAAACTTTCGGTTGACCGCGTCTCGCAGTCATTCGTCTGATTGCCATTATCGTGGCGTCGGTGCTGAGCGATGAGGTGACTTCTATGTGAATGGCTCGAGTCACCATACACGTGAACAGAGCGCCGTAGCGCTTTTCTCTGCGCCGCCCGACGGCGACCATCATCGGCCCAAATATGTCGAGGCCGCAGTGGGTGAAGGGCCTCTCGTGGTGGGCAAGCCGTCCCGGCGGTAGTTGGCTCATCATTGGTGGTGACGGTCTCGCTCGCGCTTGTCGGCAGCGTAAGCATTCGTGTAGCACCTTTCGCACCGTCGTTCTCATACGGATGATCATGAACGAGGCTCTCAGGTCGGCCATCGTTCTTTCGACTCCTGCGTGTTGGGCGCGTTCATGATGCTGCCTTATTAAGAGTCGAGTATATGGGTGTGTCCCGTCCAGGATGATCGGCGCTTGTACGCCGCGCGCTATCTCACTGAGCGCGTTGAGTCGCGTGCCCATTCGCAGTATTCCTTCTTCGTCGACGTAGGGCTTCAGCATATTCAATCGGCTGCTGGCCTTTATCGGCTCCCCCCGTCGTAACGGGCCCACGTCTTCGAAAAAGTTATCGTCTTGACATTGCGCAACCCATCTTCGTTCTGCTTGTGCAATCTCGGCTGATGTGAGTTCGGGCCCGCCAGGCCCCCTCTGCCGGCATCGTTCGGTGAATCTCACTGCCCAGGCCGTTGTTCTGATTAGGCGAATCCACGATGAGAATCTCGCTATGTCGGGAAGGCTCATGTCGCGACCGCGCAGCTGTGACGTCACCAAGACGGTCTGCGGCCGCACCTCCATCTCGACTTCGTTGTGTCGTACGTGGGTCCTCCTTTCTACGGGCCATTGAGTGGTTGGTTTCTTCAGGAACCCGGGGCCTCCGAACCACATGCCATCAGGTCGGAGGTCGGGCATCTCTTGACATCTGGTGCCAAGGTCGGCAGGGTTGAGTGCGGTCGGCACCCACCGCCAGCTTTTGATGTCTGTCAGCTCGTCTATTTCGCCCAGTCTATTGGCGACAAATGTTGAGTATGACCGCGGGTCGGTCCTCAGCCATTGCAACACTGTCGTTGAGTCGGTCCAGTGCACCGTCTACTCGATCGGCTTCTCGCACTCCCTCCTCACGGTGGCGGCTAGTCTGGCCGCTATGAGAGCCCCTTGTAGCTCGAGGCGCGGTATCGATAGCGGCCGTAGCGGTGTCACTTTGCATTTGCTCGTGAGAAAGGTTACTCGAGTGTCGGTTGGCGTACCTTCTACCATATAGGCGACGGCGCAATACGCCGTTTCGGATGCGTCGCTGAAGACGTGTAGGGTCCTCCGTGCGTTGGGATACCATCGGCAACACCTGGGAATCACGCAATGGGCGGTGCTCAGCGCTGCTCGCAGGGCCTGCCACTCGTACAGGTGTTCCGGCCATAGAGTATCGTCCCAGTCTATGTTAGACCTCCATATTCTTTGTAGGAGGGCCTTGGCTCGCACGGTGAGGCATGAGGCAATGCCGAGCGGATCAAATATTTTCATGGTCTCCGCCAGGACTTTCCTCTTTGTCGGGTGTTCGTCGCAATCCCCCAGTAGATGATCGAACGTACATGATATTTCGTCTCGTTTCGGGTCCCAGCGGACTCCGAGGACGCGTTCCGTGGACTCGCCGCAAGTGATGATATCTACGGCGGCCGGCGCTCTCTTGTGTCTAGGTATGTCTCCTAGGACGGATTCGCAGTTTGACGCCCAGTTGGCGAGTTCGAATCCGCCGCTTTTGAGGAGGGCGCTTACGCTCTTTGCCAAGGTTTCGGCTTCGCCTGGCGTGTCGGCTGCGTCCAGATAATCGTCCATGTAAAATTTCTTCCGGATCGCCATTGCAGCTTTCGGGTGCGTCGCCTGGTACATTTCGGCGATCTGTTCGCGAACATATTGCGCGCTGCTCGGCGAACATTTCGCCCCGAACATCATGGATGTCAGGACGAAGGTGCTGGGCTGTTTTCCGGGGGTGTCTCTCCACAGGAATAGCTGAGCCGCCTGGTCTTCCCTCTTGATTTTAATTCGCAGAAACATCTCCTTGATGTCTGCGGCGACGGCGATCTTTCCTTCGCGAAAACGTAGAACATTGCCGAGCAGCAATGATAAGAGGTCCGGTCCAGCGAGCAGGGTGTCGTTCAGTGACGTTCCTTTGTACTTGCTGGCGGCGTCGAAGACAATGCGCAGCTTCCCGGGTTTCTTCGGGTTGATGACCGCGAAGTGAGGCAGATACCATTTCCGATTTGCCGTGACAGCTTCATCGGCAGCCAATGGGCGTGCATACCCCTTGGCGAGAAGGTCTTTCATTTTCTCGCGGTATGCGTTCGCCATTTTATCATCGGCTTTTAATTTTTTCTCTAATTGCGCAAGCCGATTTATTGCGCAATTCTTGTTGTCGGGCAGGTGTGAGTTTTCGTTTCGCCACAGAAGGCCGGTCTCCCACCGTCCCTCTGGTAATCGTCTCGTCGTTTCTCGCATGATTGTCACAGCCTTTTTGTCTTCTTCCCGTTCACGGGCGGCGGCGGTGACTCCCAGTGCGTCCACCGAGAAGCTCCATTTCACCAACTCGTTCAGTTCCCGATATTGGGCGGCGATAGTGCAAGCGACGGTATGTTGTGCAACTTCTTCGTGCGCTGGTCCGCCGCCGCCGTGCACCGTCCATCCAAGGGCAGTGCGTGACGCAATCCGTGCGCCTCCGTTTTCCCGTACTTCGCGGGATACAATTAGGTGGGCATTGTCTTGCCCTAGCAGCATCTGCGGCAGTGTGGTGCGTCTCGACGCTCCCGAGCGGCCATTGCACGCGCTGGCGTTCATCATCAGCGAGTGTGGTAGCCGTAGATCCTTGACGGTGTAGGCAGCGACTGTGTATTGATGGCTGTCGCCCGTTACTTTCAGTCGCACCCGGCGTGATTGAACGTCGGTATGCATTCCGCCTGCCCCGCGTAATCTCAGCTGTCGTGCCGGTCCGTCGGCGCCGACTTCGCGTGCCACTGCTGCGTCTACCAAGGTGATTGTTGACCCTTCGTCGAGAAGTGCGTGTATTTTCACTTCTCCGGTTGGCCCGTTCACTGTCACCGGGAGTATTTTCAGGAGCGTCTCTGTTTCCAAGCCGTCTCGTGCAATATTATTGCACACACTCTCTGTCGGCGCAGCGTTGTTGTTGCGAGGGTTGTGGAGTAGGTGGTGGTGCGGCATGTCGCATCCTTCGATACCACATTTCCTCTTCTTCTTGCAGAACTTCGCTCTGTGGCCGGCAAGTAGACATACGGCACATAATCGCTTGCTTTTCGTGTATGTCCAACGTTCGTTTACACTTTTTTCCCGAAATATTGCACAATCGTACAGCGGGTGTAACTCATTGCACAAGTCACAGGCCGGTGTATTTTTCTTTTCCTCTACTACGTGGTGGACAGTGGCGTTTCCGTCTCGACGTTGCGCATCTCGTTTTGCCGGTTTACCTGAGCGTAGACTGCCCATGTTCGGCGCCGCATTGCACAATCCGTCTAGCCACTGTGACAGCTCTTGGGTGGTCGCTTTGGTGGTTCTATTTCTTCCTGTATCGAACCACATCAGCTGCACGTAGATCGGTAGCTTCGCTACTATCTCTTCCAGTAGTTGAGGTGCTATCAAGTACGTCTTGTCGACCCCTCTGATTGTCGAAACCACGTTGCTCACGGCCAATGCGAAGTCCCGCAACGTGTCCATGGATGCTGGCTCTGCGACGCGCGGTATTCTGCGCAGCCTGTCCACCATCGCACCCACTATCATCTGGGGGTGACCGAAGTTTTTTTCTAGCCTGTCCATTATTTCGGGTATGTTTTTTGCGTCGGTCAACAGTGCTGAGACGACTTCGTGCGCTTTTCCGGTCAACGCTTGTCGCAGCCGGAGGATGTTCTCTGCGTCGGTCAGGTTGCACAGTTGAGTCGACTGATCCCACTGACTTTTGAAGTTACGCCAGTCCATGGCGTCTCCGGAGAACAGCGGCAGGGCTACCGCCGTACTGTCTCTCGCCATACACGTATTGTGCCTTGGCGTATTGTTACTGCGGGTCTCTTGCTCGGGTGACGGGCAGCTGTCGGGTGCTGACGCTACCCGCCAGGCTTCGTTGAAGGCGACTGTGAAGAACGCCATCCGATCCGATTCTTTTGTCGCCCATTCTCGCGTTCGCCTGGAGGCCTCGGTCTCAGCGGTTGGCTCCGGCGTGACGTGGTCTGCATTGGATGTTCCTGGTGCTGCATGGTCGGGTCCGGCCGTGCGTGCTTTCAGGATCTCGTTCATGTGCTTCTGCTGTCGTTCCAGTTGAACTTTTTGTTCACGGATAACCTTCCGTAGCTGTACGATGGTGTCCTCGCTCGTTGTCTCGACTGTGTGCGTCGAGTCGTTGTCGGAGACATCTTCTTCCAGCTCCTTGGCAGCATTTTTCCCGCTTCTCAACGATGGAGTCATCTTGGCGATTATACACACTGGATGAAGATCGATCCGGCGCTCGAAGGACCAAAAATGTTACGGACGGCAGTGGTTAGCCGAACGCAGCACTTTATTTTATTTAAGGCGGTGGCTCGCCTCTTCACCGTGGATCGCCTCGTCGTCTCCACGTAGCTCCAGCAGCTCGCTACACAGTATACGACTCGTATACTATGTAGAAGAGATATTCGGGATGAATGCTTCCGTCGGTGGTTGATTCCAGTTCAAAATGGTAGTCCAGGTTCAGGCAGGGTCGTCGAGTGTTCCATATTCCAAGCAGGTTCAGGCAGCGTCGAGTCAAGAGATAAATTATAAACGCAGGTAGTGGTATGAAAGAACATATATTTTGCACAATGTGCCGTATATTTATATATTGCCGCCGGTCAATGAGCGGCCGGCGGTACAACGATTTTCGGGCGCGGTGAGGCATGCTAGTCGGTCTGCGCGGGGGTGTGCAGTCGTGTACCGCGGCGGGTATCCGCCGGCGGCCGAACGACTTTCACCATTTCCCGGCTAGGCCCTACACATGTATCCTCGCCGCTACCCAGTTACATTACAATATAATACAATATAATCAGAGTCAGGCACATTGGCTTTATTTTTCCGCGATACATTTCATAACTTAAACCTAATCCAATCTCGTCCGTTACATAATCTTTTTTAATTATGTATCATAATGAAACTGGTGAACGTTTGATGGTCGAAATTGGACCATTACTTATAAAAACTATAAGTTTAAAGACATTATAAATGATAAAAAAAATCATGTATTCATCAATGAATAACATGATTTTTTTTCACATATTTCAAAGTGTAATTGTATAAGTAACATTTATTTCACAGTAGATTATGTATTTTTGTTAACTTCTTCTTCGTTTAGTAGACCTGTTGGTCTGTTATTCCAAAGTCATGCCTCCTGAGATGACGAAGTCCAACTATCCTTCCATCTCTTGGGTGGTATTACGGGTAGACCGCGACCAGAAGGGATTTCATTTGCTGCTATAAGTAGGTATAGGTACGCAAATCTATCACTGTCCAATCTGACTACGTGGTACCTCCAATGTCTTCTTCTGGATCTACTCCACCGAACGATGTCCTCTATTCCACATGTTTTTTTCTTATTTCAACATTGCAAACACGATCTCGGTTTTTCCATGATTGACCTTAGAACCTTCATTTCCGTTATCTTTATGAGCTTCATGGTTCGTACAGTGTCTGCTCGCGTTTCTACAGCAAATGCCATGATCGATCACACGCATTTCTTATATATTCTGACCTTACTTATATTTATATAACAAATAAAGATAAATCAAATACAGACCTTCTTCTTTTTCTCGACTTCGTCCTACTTTAGGTAGGGTCGGTTCTCCTTATCCTTTGTCGCCAGGATAATCTGTCCTGTATTGTCGGGGCTGGTATTAGGCTTTATCCATGAGCTTACTCATATTACCCCATCACAAAAAATTAAATACAGAACATGTAATTTTTTTTATGTTCTGTATATGTCGGCATTCGTGGCTCAGTTGGTTAGGTATCTGACTACTGATCCAAGGGACCCGGGTTCGATTCCCGGTGGAGACACAGTTTTTAATTGTGTTTTCAGTCTGGATCTGTGAGACGATTAATATCGTAAGTCTCCAGAATATGGCAACATGTTATTTAAATAATTATTTGACATAGCAACTGTTAGTTGCCCGAGAAGCTACATAAAAAAATAAAAAAATATTAATTGATCTTTATTTGTTATGTATAACAGCTGCGTTTTACATTATGTGTTTGATATTAGCAGTATAAAAGTAAACAATCTATGGTTTGACATGAAATTTTATTTTTATTTAATATTTCCGAAGTTTTCGCATCACGTGTTAATATATAAGATTCAAAATCATAAAATATATTGTTTACTAGCCTTTATGTCCCGCCGTTGGCCAAGAATGTAAAACTGTGAAGGAATAAGCAATCGTTTTTATAATATTGTCACCCAATTATTTTGCAATATCGGACTATGAAAAGTGGTTTGAAATTTGATTGAGTTTAAGCATTGTAAAATGTTCAAGTGATGGCCACAACCCATTCTTTTTTATATATTACTATAAAGTGTGAATGAAGTATAATATACAATTTCTGCACGCATGGACTACGCGAAATGGTTTTAAATATGACAGTTTATCAACGTTGTAAAGAGATTGGTTTGGCCACAACCCCCATTTTTAAATATAATCATCGAAAACAAATTGTAATATATACCTATTGAAAATTTAGTAATTTTGGATGTTGGAATGTGGTTAAAATTTGATTAAATAATGTACTGAAAAGATCTAGTGTTGGTCACATCCCATTCGTTTTTATATTTTTTCATCAAGTGTGCATTATATTTTTGCACAATTAGACTGATAGACTTAAAATTGACACAAAAGTCTACATTAACGAAGAAGAAAAAGACTTAAACTATAATAAATAGTTTTTAATTTGAATATAAACGTTGTGAAGAGTTCAGTAATGGCCACAACCCCCATTATTTAAATATCGTCAACGAAATCAAATATGAAGGTGTTGAAAATTATTCAAAATAGGATGATATAAATGGTTTAAATTTTAATTAAACAAAAGTATTGAAAAGATTCTAGTGCAGGTTACATCGTCACATCCCACATCCCATTCGTTTTTACATATGTATTTTCATCAAGTGTGCATATCGTTAATAATATTTCTGCACAATAGACTATTAGACTTAAAACTAACCCAAAAGTCTAAATAAAAAAGAGAATAATAAGTATAAGACTATAAGAAATAGTTTGTATAAAAAACTATTTCAATGGTCTACATAAAATAAGAAAAAATACATAAAATAGAAGAATTCGACTATTGGAAATAGATTGTATAAAAACTGACTAAAAGGTCTACATAAAAGAAGAAGAAGATTAATCCATAGGAAATAGTTTTGTATAAAATTCACCAAAGTTCTACATAAAATAAGAAAACGAAGAAAAAGACTAAAGGAAATAGTTTGTGTAAAAACTGTAAAGTCTACATAAAATTAAGAAGAAAAAGAATTAGACTCCATGAACCGTCGCTTCAGACCCTTCAGTACCTCCCGTCCCTTCAATCCATCATTACGTCCCTTTCAATCAGGCCCTTCAGTACCTCCCGTCCCTTCAGGCCCTTTTATACCTCCCATCCCTTCAGGCCCTTTAGTGCATCCCTTCCCTTCATTACATCCCGTCCCTTCAGCCGCTTAAGAAAAGTTTAAATCCAGAAACCATCCTGGAAGAACCGCGAAGAGATGAAAGGACCTTCTTTTCCCAGGATACTCCACCTTCAAAGGTAAAATGACTAAATACACGAAGAAGAAGAAGAAAAAAGTTTAAATCCAGATACCTGCGAAGATATGGAAGGAAAATTGGACCTTCTTCTCCCAGAATAGTCCACCTTCATAGGTAAAATGACCAAATGCACGATGAAGAAGAAAAAGAAGAAGAAGAAAAAAGTTTATATCCAAAAACCGTCTTGGAAGACTTGCGAAGAGTTGGAAGAACAGTTGGACCTTCTTCTCCCAGGATTCTCCAACTTCATAGGTAAAATGACCAAAAATACATGAAGAAGAAGAAGAAGAAGAAGAAGAAAAAAGTTTAAATCCAGAAACCTGAGAAGAGATGGAAGGACAATTGGAACTTCTTCTCCCAGGTTAGTCCACCTTCATAGGTAAAATGACCAAATACACGATGAAGAAGAAGAAGAAAAAAGTTTAAATCCAGGAACCGTCCTGGAAGACCTGCGAAGAGATGGAGAGACAGTCGGACCTTCGTTTCCCAGGATATTCCGCTTTCATTGGTAAAATGACCAAATACACGAAGAAGAATAATAAAAAAATTTAAATCCAGAAACCATCACGGGCATACGCTCGACAATTCACCAAAGTTTCATTGTAATCGGACAAACGGTTTAGGAGCACATAGCATACATGCATCCATACATAAATAAATAAATAAAATAATTTTCCTATAGGAAATCAGTATATTGTTGATTTGTAAGTAAATAGTATTAGGTAGGTACCTACCTACAACAATGTTCTAAATAAATTCGATTCATAACAAATTTTATTTGAATATCAGAATCTTTCCGTAACCATAGTAACCATCGAACATATAAAATATTACTATCAAATGGGCTCGATACATTTTTTTGGATATGTAGGTAGGTACCTACATTGGTTTGTTCGAAGCCACAAAAACGAAAATTGTCCAAAATATCAAATATTACATACAAATTATGCAATTTTATTATGCCTATATCTTTACTAATAATTAACAGACTTTTACAATATATATCTTAAAACTTGCTGTAATGTCTTGTGTTTCATTTTATTATTTCATAATCACATTTATTTCAAAGGTATATTATTTTAAAGAACATATTCATTCGGTAGGAAAATTAAATATCGTATGAAAAGATATTAAAATGGCGGGGTTATAATATGTACATTTGTACAAAACGCTTACTTTAAAAATAAGTTAAACATTATAATTAGACAAAATATTCACCATGTTTTTCACTTAAAAGCTAAGTTATACTTCAAAATATATTTTTTTCGTGTAAATACGTACTTGTAACTTTTAAACTAACAGATATTTGCGTGCAAAATGTACACTTTTTTGACAGATATGACTTGGAAAATTTTGTATGAAAAAAATAATTATTGAAATATTTTTAAAATTCAGCATTTTTATCGCATTATTTTTAGCGTGACACTGCATCAGGTATACTGGTACATGTTCGCACATAAATTAGATTTTTAGATGCTCTTGGTTTTTCAAAAGGCGTGAGACAAACACACACACACACACACACAGACACTAACATTTTGATTGCTTTATTACTTTAGATTATATCGTATTATAATATCTAATAATAATTACTTGAACTCCTTGAGTTTATAGCCATATGGCAATTTCTTCCAACTAACCAGTGTTTCCCACCCATAGCAGCAATATTTGCAAGAGAAACGAATTTAAATAAGTTTCTCCTCTGCTGGGGATCGAACCCAGGACGCCCGCACAGAAATCAATTATTTTTTTTTCAATATTGACATTAATACTACAGAACTCCGTATATAAATCAAATTTACTGATTTTTGTTCCATAATGATATATTTTTTCCTTTTCACGGAACAAACGTTTCGGCTGATTGGAATAGCAGTTGATATCCTATAAAAGATGGAACTTATGGAAATTTTCCAACTAAAATCGGTACCTATAATCGATTTGGAAATAAAAAATACACATAAAATTTAAAGCAAATATGAAAATTAGATAAACAAGATTGTCTCAATTGACCCGCGTCTCCCCTCACAGTTGTGTTGGAGACTTATGTGGGGGTGTATCGCATTGTTTTAAATAATTGGATTTTAGTAAAAGGGGAGAATGATGTGATTTAGTTGCCCCCACCAGCCGCTATCACACTTAACGTTTTACACCCTGAAAGGTATTGTTTTACCATATAAATACAACCTGTTATGTTCGATAAAATATAATTCCCGGCTTACATAAACCATACGTAAATATTTAAATATATTAAATGTTGGATAGGGACTTATATGCAGAGTGAGGTTCGTTTTCTGTTAGCTCAAATTTTATGTAGGTACCTATTATTTAAATAAACTACATAATATGTAAAGTACCAACCTGTGAACTTAAGTATCCTTATACGCTTTTAGCATATATTGACCTATAAACAAGGACGTCCTGACCAAAAAACACCCTACCTAAATCTTAAAATTTGTATTACCCGATGTTATGTATTTCCAGTGATATTGTAAAACATGGATCCTCGAAAAATACTGATATTTTTATTTTATTTTATTTAAACCTAACAAACATACAGTCATACAAAAAAATATTACAACAAATTCAATTTTAACAATATATCATAGACCAATTTTGTTTGAGGATATTACATTATCTTTTTAAGCTGCACAGTGTAAAACAAATTTCTATTTAGAATTAAGAAGGTACTCAAAATTCAGAATAAAAAGGACAAAAAGAGAGAAAGGAAGGTTGTGGAACTCGCAGTCAAAAAGGACAAAGCAGGAATCAGCTACCGTCAACCTCTGGGATAACAAAGGGGTGAAGATAGATGGCACATATTTGAGTCACCTAAGATTCGCTGATGACATAGTTGTTGTAGGTGAGAGCATTGATGAATTAAGTCAAATGATTAATGAATTGCATGAGGCTTCTAGCAAGATTGGTCTAAGTATGAACATAGCAAAAACCAAAATTATAAGTCCAGAAAACAAAATCATCACTGTTAACAATAAGAATCTCGAAATAGTGGATGAATACATATATCTTGGACACAAAATAAAACTGGGCAAAGAAAACCAAACAGCGGAACTGCCAAGAAGAATAGGAATGAGTTGGGCAGCTTTTAACAAACTTAGACACATTCTAGAAGATAATGAGATTCCGATCTGTCTGAAAAGAAAAACATATGAATCATGTATACTGCCAGTGACTACATATGCATTGGAGACCATGGCCCTTACAAAAAGAAATCACAGCGATCCATGGAAAGATCCATGCTTGGTATAAGCCTAAGAGACAGAATAAGAAATGAGGAAATTAGGAAAAGGACCAGAGTAGCGGATGTCATGGATCGCGTAGCTACATTGAAATGGCAATGGGCAGGACATATTGCTAGACAGGAACCCGCAAGATGGACCCCTAAAATATTGAGATGGAGACCATGGGAAAGTAAGAGAGGCGTCGGAAGACCTCAAAAAAGATGGTCTGACGACATAGCCGCTGTGGGGGGTAGAAATTGGCTGCAAGCAGCAACCGATAGAAGGAAGTGGAAGAATATGGAAGAGGCCTATATCCAGCAGTGGAAGACAGAGGGCTGAAGAAGAAGAAGGAGAAGAAACCTCTAAGGGTCTCAGAGATGGCATTCTTATATTTTATTTTAGTATATCTAAAAATATCAACATTCTTAAAAAAAACATTATAAATGTTACATGCTCTTTGGATGAATGAATTTTGGGCATAGTTAGTTCTGCAGAGAGGCAATCTAAAAGTAAGATTTGTTCTAGTACTACGAAAGGGACAATTAATTGGAAGACTCCCAACAAGAGACTCAGAGTCAACGGCACCATCAATAATTTTATATAGGTATGTCATGTCTGCAATGGTACGTCTATTTTCTAATGATGTTATCTTATGATGACGAGCGGAAAGGATTCTATCATCAAAGGCAAGACGGCATTTATAATCAAGGTGTTTCAAAAATTTATTTTGGACTTTTTCTAATCTTTCTATATAGGTAACATACTGGGGGTTCCAAACAACTGAAGCATATTCAAGATAGGGTCTGATATGATGGAGAAATGAACACAATTATTTCAACTCTGGATAGTGCAGAAAAAAAACTGATTAAACTTGAGAGACAGAGTTTGGAACGAGATTCTTCTGCATTGTATGAAAAAAGATCTTATTTATGTATTCATTTTTTACTTTATGTAGGTACATTATTTTGTGTATTTGTAATAGCGGGTTTATTTCCATAAGGCAATTTCTTCCAACCAACCAAAGCAACTATCGTCTGCAGCAACTCTCCAACTGCCCGGCACTTGCAAAAGTTGGGAAGCATCCCTTCCAACTTTAATGAAACTATAGTAAATCAAAAATACAATAATGAAAATAGCTGAATGTAAAATTATCCAACTGTCGATTCGTTCATGAGAATTCAATTCTCTGAATGAATCGACATTATTAAGCCAAGATGCGTGTACGAAGGAAAATTTTGTATGGCGTAGTGGACTTTTTGCATGCTAATAACGCCAACTAGAGGCCTCGCAGCATATATGTTCCCATACATGGATTTACTCAGAATTCGGAGTAGAACATTTTATGTGAGTTTTGTGTGTGTGTGTGTGTGGGTGGGTGTGTGTGTGTGTCCCTTATAACTTTTGATCCGCTCAATTTACAGAGCCCAAATTTTCAGAATATATAAATAGTTATAGGCCTACAAAACTTATATCAGAATTGTAAATTTTTGTTTTAGTCAGGGGTTATCAACTTTAGAAATTTTGTTTTATTTTTTCATATATCTCAGAAACCATGAAAGCTAGAACGCTGAAAATTGGTATAAACATAGAAAAATACAATCTCAAATCAATTTTTTTAAAAAAAAATACAGGGTTTCTCAAACATTTTTTATTAAGAAAAATATTTTTTTATGATAAATTTATGAGTTTAACTGTCTTTATTTCCAAACTTTTTAAAAATATCGAAAAAAGCCGAAACACCCCAACTAGATAATTTAATTTTCTATAGAAAATATTGTACATCTCAATTTTTTTTTAACAATTTTTATAAAAATTGAAATTAGTGACGACATTGCTTCATACAATTTGTATGGCAGTCGCCTATAGGTACACAATATTTAAGAATACTTAATAGTTTGATAGGATCTTAATATCCAAACATACATACAGAACCATCATGCTGTTTTCATATTCCGGGTAGGAAAAGAGGACTGACCTCCATACTGTCCTATTTTTACAAACATACCAACATGTGTTAAAATTTTCAATAATTTGGATTTATGTGTTTATAGTTTTTTACAGAAGATTTTTATTCTTCAACTATACATACTATCGCTATCGACAGTTGGATCTCATGTGTTACATGCAACTAGTTTTAAATTAATTTTCTTTTTTGTTTATCGTTTCAGTATCTACATTAATGTTTGGGTAGTATGTTGAACAATTTCCGAAAATTTAATAGCTTAACAGTTTGTACAAGGTTTATTTTTTGTTACGACGTTTACTGAAAAATTATTGATTGCTTTTTTGTTTCGTTTTATTTTTATTTGTCTCGGAGGCAAAACGAAGATCGATAGTCCTTCATTCGTTGAATATGGCCGTAGCGCGGCTCATCTCAGTCGAGAGATTTTAATTTCCTGGACAATATTACATTCACTCCCGACCGGTATAGTCTGCGAGTGATTTCAGCCAACGGATACTTAGCGCCATATTTCCAATTTAGTGCTCAACGTGGATGCTTTTCTCTCTTTGTAGGGTCACCACGCCTTCCTTAGACACGGGACGGTCTCAGTCTTAGTCTTCTTCTATCGTGTCAGCAACTCATTTATACAATCTACGGACAGTGTCTAGCAACATTGATAGCACAATCATTGCCCACCATAAGACCGTGCATAGTGCAGTTGACTGGATATGAGGGGCAGTTGCACAGATGTGACGTGGTCTGTTGCTCTCCACAGTCATATGTCGTTGGTATTCTCTGTTGCAGGAAGCCCCATGTAGACAAGTTATCAAGCATTCAGCCAACGCCCATCCTCAGTTTGTTTAGTGACATCCACGTACGCCACTCTACGTTGTGGCCCGGGGGAGACTCTCCTTAGGGCGAACGAAATTATCGGGGGCTTCTTGCTACCATAGACGGAGATTTTCCTGCTCATGGCGAGATAGAAGTGATCTCCGGAATCTACGGTCTCAGTTATCTCCATTGCATCTACTTATCTGGTTGCGAGAAATTGTGTCCGAAAATTGACTATTTTTTTTGTGATATACAATGTCACATGGTGACGAAATGCGCAAAACCGAATTCTGTAAACAGATGAGAAAACTAAAACAAGCATTAACGGGTAGGTACAATATAATAACGCCTACAGAATAATCTTGGGATATCAAAGATATAGCTGCGCTTCAACTGTGTTTGCGGAGGAGCGATGTCAAGTATTTCTTGGTATCCTCAGACATCGAATCGCCGCATACCGTGAGCGAATATAGACAAACAATAACAAGATCATATAGGCTGTACAGGAGCACAAATCTCCGAGACTATCACAAAGATGGACAGAAGTGTTGGATCAAAGACAACATCAGCTCCACATCCTAAGGTGGGACCTGGCTTTCAAAATAAGTATTCGCCATTCCGATATGTCAGCGGCTCCTTGTCTTCAATTGACCACGCCCAAAGAGTCCAGGTCCCCTTGGACGCAGTCTATCCATCTCAACTTGGGTCTCCCCCTACGCCTCACAACCTCTGGTATATGATGAAGGACTCATATATATTTTATTTTATTTTATATTTCATATAAACTCATTTGTTATTTTTTTCTCATTTTCTTTGTGTATAATATAATCTATATTCTGTAAAATATTTTTCTCCTTCTGTAACATTTTAAGGTAAATTGGTATGTAAAAATATGGTATGTGTAGCATTGCACCCCCCTGCTCACAGACTGGAATAAATTTATTATTATTATTTTTATTATTAACACGATCTGTCCGAACGTCGTACGGCCTCGTCAATACACGAATATATTTCGCACGGGAAAAACACTGCCAGAGAAATAAAAAAAAACCTTATCTCATTCCTACCTTCTAGGTCAAACTAAGATTTTATTAGATACTTCGTCGAGATTTTGGCATCCTTTGAACATGGTCTGGTCAGCCCATTTCAAACTGAGCAATCTCTTCTAAAATATCGAATAAACTTCGTTATACTTAATACTCCTTAAACTTAAACTAAACTTCGTTATACTTATACTTAATAATCTTCTAAACTTCGTTACAAATTATAACAAAATTTTATAAACAATTTTTTTAAACTTATTATAAACCAAGTTATTGAAATTGAAATTGAAATTGCGACCACTTTCGGTAGCAACCGTCACCTCATCAAACATATTATCAACTTCAATTGTCAATTTTTCACCACAATTTGAAAATCTGCCTGAGACATCTGACAGAAATTTTAGTACCGAAACCTGTCGCAATTTTCTTTCAACAAATGGATTATCCAAAGTAATAAAATATAGTTTGTAAAATGTTGTTATCATTTGCCACAAAGTATTCGATATTTGAGAATATATTACTCGGCTTGAATGGGTCTGACCATGTTCAAAGGATGACAAATTCTCCATCAAGTCTTTTTTCTTTCCCCCTTAGCGCTTTTGTCCCGTTTCTATCGGGGTACGCTTTGACCATGATCCTGGAATTGGCGAGTCTGGTTATTACATTGAAGCGACTGCCATCTGACCATCGTAACCCTTAGAAAGGGGAACCAGACAAATTGGATCATGGCTACACATAGCTAGTGATATAAATCCGCACATAGATTTTTTCTAAAAATCCAGAGGTGCGTGCCCGGATTCGAACCGTCGACCTCACGCATGTGATGCGACGACATTACCGCTGGGCTATCACCGCTTATGATTGGGATGGGAGCAACACATGTAGACATATGTAGCACAGCTACTGCAAGTAACCAACTGTAGAGCGGCGGCTGAGGACAGGCGGAGTTGAAGGCTCGATTTGGGATGAAGAACCATCGAAGAAGAAGAATGTCGATGTAGCATGTGTAAATGCGCTTTGGTCATCAAAATTGTTGAAACGTCCCGAATCGATTCTGGGAAGTTATGGTTACCCTACATCTCTGGGAAAAAAATATTTCTCTATAGAAATAGGAGATATTTCAACTTAGATATTTTTCGCAGAAATTTGTAAGTAGACGTAAATAAAACCAATTTTTAGACAGACACCTTCGGGTTCAAGTCCTAAAATATTATAATTCATATTTAAAAATTCGAATCTCTGTATCCAAACAATTATTTTCTGCTATTAAATGTTATTTTCCTATATTACTATCGATTTACTAAAAAATCAAACCCAGAATTCTAAAACAGTTTTGACTATATATGAAACGTTAGTAATTTTAATTTTTTACAATTAGTTTCAAATCATAAATGAGTCTTTACGATCGGTTTAACAGCGACAGCTTCTTCCTCAGTTATCATCTGTCCTGGGATAGATGCGATCACTTTGAAACTTATAGTCTCAAACTCGTTTGAAATTTCTAAAATATAGTTAGAAATCAAGTAAAAAAATTGTTTTAAATATCTCAAAACTTTATGTATGTAGGTACTCATAACAAGTACATATTCTTTCATCTAATAAAATAATATTGTTGGTTGGAAAAAATTTCATTTTGCAAAAAAAATCGCCATTCTCAGAGGTTGCCAGAATGTTTTCATTATTATTTTTATTAAAAAACAGAAAAAACTGCAATGAAATAATTTATTTACATTTTTGAGAGCAAAGAATGCATGATTTTTGATATAAATAAAGTACACATTTTTAACATCTCAATAGAGACGAAGTTGGAGTATAATTGGAGAACCAAGGACGCAAGGCTCAAGGCAGGAACAGGGGTTTAGACCTATCATCGGCTGGTTCACGTAATTATGTTATGCGCTTGCGTAACGTTCACC